>AP025070.1:15634597-15768315 GCA_036186865.1 Eustoma russellianum | reverse complement strand
ATGTAACACAGACACACACACACACACATATATATATATAATCCCATATTTCACCATCATGTCTTCTTCATACTTGAGTGGAACTTGACTATCTGTATACATACTTCTCAATACTCCCCCTCAAACTTAGTGTATAGATATATGCAAGAAGTTTGACATAATGTAGGCACCATCGTATTACTGGTTCCAACAAACCTGCAAGGAATTATAACACTTGACCCTGGAAAAGAAAGGTTAGTAAACAAACTTCTAGGACCTACTGTAGGCACCATCGTATTACTGGCTCAAGCAAACCTGCAAGGAATTATAACACTTGACCCTGCAAAACAAAGGTTAGTAAACAAACTTCTAGGACCTAATTGAGTGTTGGATATTCCTGCAACGACTGTTAGCATCTCCTTCCAGAAACTGCTTTGAGTTCTTGAACCACCATACATAGGGCACCTGCAGCCCCAAAAATCTACCCTTAAGGAAGACTTGGAAATTTTTGTTAAGAGAGAACAAGAGGCATAATCTTCTGCAGATAACATCACATATTTCATCTTTTCAGAGAAGGAATATGAAACGGAATAGAACACACAAGACAGCAGGTAGAAATAAAGAGCAAACACATATTTCATGTAATTTAATCATGCCAAAACCTTATAGGCATTGAAGCATCTGATCACATTCCAAACTATGCTGAAAAACATACGTGATATACAGGAATAGAAATGAGATAATCAACAAGAGAGATATCTAACCATTATTTCAATTCAACCATGAGATGGAGTTTTAAATTTTGCTCATTAATCTTTGAGAAATTCCAACTGGGAAGAGGAAAGCTCAGTTCTATCCAATAGTGCCAACACGCATAAGTCTCCAAGATCGATCAATGTTATTTTAGTGCCATATAATCCTCAACATTTGCAGGAAACAGTAGAAGCACATCAGTTGGCAAGGAGGATCCGAGGTGACTGAGCTTAAGTTAATTGCTGGGAGAACGGAAGCTTGATGTTTTATCAATTTATCCATGCCATGTGACATATAAGATGAACGGGTTCCATCGAACACAAGCATAGAGAAGTAGAGAAGAGAGAGGAAAAAAAGTTGTCATCAACTGCATTTACTGCCAATAATACTATAATGACACTATTAACACCACAATGAAGTTAACTTGTCATCACAAAGAGACAAAAAAAAATCAAAATGAAGTTCACGTTGGCATCGAAACCTATTACAAAAGTATAGAGATTATGTTAATCTGAGAAATACACTTGACATGATATCAATCAAGGTGCATAACACAATATAAAAGGATGAGCCACAAATTTTCACTTTTCAGTAACTACACATGGAGATTCATACAGGTCTTATTAATTCAGCAGTAATCTAACATATTGATCACAGATGCAAGCAGTTTATAGAGCAGAAGTGAAAAAAGGTAGACAACATGGATACAAAAACTGTCAAATGTGGAGATCACTTGCTGCAAATCAGCAGCAAGGGGGACAAGTAAGTGCAGCTAAAAGAAGACTTGGAGGAAAGTGCAGATATAGCTGAGGGAAGCAATCAAGAGTGAAGATGACCCTGTAGAAAATAACAGGGAGCTCAACTGCTCATGCCACATTAGATTAATTGAGCTACTGGAAGTTACAATGCATAAGGGAGAAGGCAGCAAGAGAGACCCAAACAAATGCAATTGAGAGCAGATCATTATATCAATAAACACATATCAAGTAGGCAACCTTCGCAGAAATTCAACCAAGAGAATTACTGCTTATTGAAATGTTTGTGGAGAGTTGAACAGATGCTAAAAAGAACATATGCACATAAGTGAAGATTACACATAATTGTTAATTATACAATATCACATGTATTTTAGCCATAGATTTGGTTTAGGGATCGCATACATATTAATCAACATTTAGATAACACGGCCGTTTGCTAGGAACATCATCTAGCCAATGCATCAACTTTACATTAGGAAGCAACATCTCACAGACAATAAGGATGTATGGCCAATGGCAACTCAGGCCACAATTAACATGCTGGGAAACACATCCAGCTCAACATCAATGGCAACTACGGCCTCAACAATAAATGGAATGACTCAGAGGAGTTCATGTCTATGACTCAGAGGAATAATTCAAGATTATCCGTGTTCATACCTCAGAGGAACCCTTGTCCATTCAAACAATAATGGAATGGCTCAGCGGAGTCCATGTCTATGACCCAAAGGAATAATTCTAGATTATTACTGTTCATAGCTCAAAGGGACTCATGTCCATTCATATAATAATGGCAACAACGGCCACAATAACAATGGCAACTAAGGCCAATAATAATAGGATGCCATAACAAATGCCTTATATATCAAATGCAAGATGCTCTTCAATAATAATACTCCCTGATTTCAAAAAAAACACAAGCAATGCATTGCAATATTTAGCAAGGTATGGTTAAAAGATCAATATCCTCAAATTGTCCAGCTTGATTAACTGAGATATCATTAATCCCTTAGGAATTCATACGCATGACTCAGGAATAAGGAATCAGCACATAAATCCTCAAATTCTCTATAGCAACCTTTCACAGATTAATTATTTTCAAACTCCATTTGTTTCTCAAGACAAACATCATCAACATTAATACTTGATTTAATGATGTTAACATCAAAGATTTACTGGATCTTAAACCAGATAACAATAACTGGTATAGACAAATCTGACTTCTAAAATGAAGATGTTCATTATGCATAATTTGGATACATGATGATAACAGGTTAACAGATTTACTTAAAAAAAAATTTCCTTTACAGTAGAGATTAGAGAAACAAAAGGTAGGCATGTTGCAATATCATGAACCAGATGTACCATGGCATAATATGCTAGCAACACAGATGATAATATTACAAGTATGCAGCCTCAGAGTAGACCATTTGTCCTATAAAAGGCAAGAAGGGAATGCACTTCTGCCAGTGAGCATAAGATAATAAACAACCCATGGAATTTTAACATCTGAGATCACAAAGATACCCTTTCAAGAAGAACATGAAATATTCTTACTTATCAATGTTCATGAGTAGGTGATCATGGGGCATAAGACAGAAGGCGTATGAGAACTGTGAGCAATATTTCAGTTTTATGGTTGAAAGGCAATACGGCTTGAATCATTTACCATCAAGACAAACTGATTTCTCATGGTTCTAAGGAACATTCCTGACTTCTAAGTGCACATTAAATACCAAGAATACATCAAGTGACTTGGGTTTTGGCAGAGTATGTAAACAGAATTTTAGCCATCAATGCCAAGAGACTAATTGCTGGAGAGCACTTGCCCATAACTTAATGTTAATCATAACATATGTTCCCCCTCAAATGATAACTGGGCCATTGATCAAACATTTTAATGGAAATATTGCCCATACTTGTACAGTTTTTCTTCAGACGAAATATGCAACAGGGGTGCAAGTCTAACTCAAATACTTGGAATACACAAACACACAACATCCATTAGAAAGAGCAGGTATTCAATACTTAAGCATAAAGACTTAACATTATGCATAAGAGAACACCACAAAACAGGAACCATGCGTTCCCTTTTTTATCCAAATAATTGAGAAATGAACATTGTAATCTCATAAAACAGAGGAATAAGAACAGGGAGACATTTAATCATCTCAACAAATCGACATATATCGCATAAAGAAGTAGGAGTCTTAACACCTGGGTTAGAAGAACTTGTTTGATGATGAATAGAAACAGAACAGCTCACTCAACCAGCTATCACAAATGGTCAGAGAGAGGATCCATCAATGAACAAAACAAAATGCAATTGAATCAACAGATTGATGCAATCAGCGGACAGAATTTTGGAAAGAAAAAAGACTCTTTTTTTTTACCCAAATCAACCTAGGGCTCTGGTACCATGTTGTAATTTAAGGCCAAATCATTCTACAAGATGAACACATGAGCAAAGAAATAAAAATAGAAGGAAGAACACGATACAAGTATGGAGAAGAAAATGAGATGTCATTAATTTCCCTCTTATTCTTTATCGGCTATGTACAGAATTTATATACAAACAGATGATAAAGAATTAGGAAGAAGACCTTCCCCCGATTCTCAATTCTAACGGCTCAATAATCTTTCCTGGACAGATGCCTCAAACTTCTCACTGCCTAGTCTCTATCAATCATCAGAAAGCTATAGGAAAAATAGAGCAGGTTGAACAAGCAGCGAAGACGTTAGGGGTTACAGTCATGTAGCAGCAATCTAGGAGCTGATTTCATTTAGTAGCTGGGTCCCTTGATGTGAGTCGAACATGATAAAGGAAATGAAAAAAAATACACAACCCTTATCTATTTTTTTCTTTTAAATAGACATTTGGACATATTCACAGCATATGTAACACACATATATAGAAAAAATCCCATATTTGATCATAATGTCTTCTTCATACTTGAGTGGAACTTCACCATCTGTATACATACTTCTCAACAAGAAATTTGCAAAATGACATAGTTCAACCAGAAAAGGAAGGGGCTATTAAAAACTGTATGAATGTAGAGTCAAAACATGAAACAAAAGAAGACTGGATAAAAACAGATAGTATAGCACGTACTGAACTATCTTCATGTAGCATCGCCAACAAAATGACATTCTTTTCAGGATTAGGTTCACCAAACCACAGTTTAACATATGTAGATCCTGAAACAAAATGGTTAAAGATACAACATAATATCATCAACCAAAAAAGAAAATTAACCCAAGTAACTTCAAATACCACGTAACTTGACTGCAAGCAAGCAGTACATACGCTAATCCACATTAACTAATGAAGCAGCTCAACAAAGATCCTTAACCTTTAGACAAAACTACATAAATTTATTATACCCAGAATTCAGTTTTACCTGGAAAAACAAGACATTCTAGTGAGCGAAATCCAGGTAGATAAGCACTTCGTGTTAGTTATATCAAAGTTCTAAGTTATTTTAACAAAGTCATAAAACAAAGGGAAAGTTAATTTATTTCATCTTATGGTCTAGAAATTTACCTCTTGAATGATTGAAAATTTTTGTATGGCTTTCCATGTCCCACAGTGTGAAGATCCCACAGAATGAATCAAGAAAAGCAACTTCTTCTGAAAGAACTCTGACATCACTAAATTTTGGATGGCGGAAGACGTTCAAGACCTGGATAACATCCTATGGCGCTTTAGACCAACAAATATGAAATTGCTCATGTACTTAGCAATATGTAGAACAACTGTATTAAAATAAATCATAAAACTATACCGTCGTAGGCTCTTGGAGGCAGACAACAAAAATCAAAAGATAAACAAAACTAAACCAAGCAATCGAAAGAGTAAAGCAAAACACAAAACACATGCAATTTTATATTCACTTATCAGAACTTCCGTTTGGATAACACGGAGCTGATGATACCCTTAATCTTTAAGATTCAATCTTCAAGTAAGCTGATGCAAAGAAAATTTTCCATCTTTTTGTTACAACATTTGGCAGTTTCATTTTAATTAGAATAGATATATCCTTATTGTTACTTCCGATTCTTCCGGGCAGCTTACGTTGAAATGCATGATATCAATCATCAGAACTTTTTATCAAAATTATTGATTCTTTTTTGTTGTTTTTGTTTTCTTTTGTAACTAATGTTTATCAAGATTCCATGTCTACTTACAGGATAAAAGGGTTCTCTCTCATGAGCTCTCATGTTTTAAGTTTCTTAACTCAAACAATCAGCTTCTTTTTCCTCAAAGTAACCACCTGATTGAATTAAAACAAGATGACTAATGGGAATCTAGCTTCTTCTTAAAAAAATGAGATTTTCTCTCTCTCTCTCTCTCCTTTCTCGAACCATCCTGAGAAAATAACTACCTACAGCGGTAACCTAGCGCCAGAAAATTCCATCGCAAGGCCGCGACGATTGAGAAAGGAGCAAAATCTGATCAAAGAGGAACAAGTGAGGGACAGGAAATTAGCTGGGCATGCAGAGTGGCGCAAAGTGATGCGACGGAGTTGAAATCGCGGTGCATGAAGTTCCGATCGCTAATTGAACAGAACGGTAAGAAAATTCCAAAATAGAGTATGCGGATGTCCGGAGCATGACAGAGAAATGGCGATTTTCGACGATTGGATATGTAATCGGAATGGATCCGCCATACACAGCTGTAAAGCGGTTTGCTGAGACGCGATGGTCTTCGGCGGGGATGCTGGAGTTACAGCCATTGCATGGAGGATTGTTTATTTTCCGATTTCAAGATGAGGTCAGTATGTTGAAAGTTGTGGAGTCATCCCCAATGAATTTTGGAAACAAAATGTTTATCATGCAGCCATGGGTGAAGGGGAGCATTCCTGGTAAAAAAGAGTTTAAAAGTGTTCCAGCCTGGATTCGATTCCCAGGACTGGGAATTGAATACTATGATGTGGAGGCACTGGAAAAAATAGTAAGTGTAGTGGGAAATCCCTTATATGCGGACCAGAAAACAATGGATCAGGAAAGACTAGCACTCGCTCGAGTATGTGTGGAAGTAAGTGCAGGAGAAAAAATTCCAGAAATCATAGAATTCTTAAATGAGGATAATGAGCTGGTAACACAACCAGTACAGATTGAATGGATGCCCAGTCAATGTAGGCAGTCCAAAGTATTTGGACATACTATACAAAGCTGTCCCAAGCAGGAAGGTTTGAAGGACCAAGGAAAAAAGGGGGAATATGTGCCTACAGGGAGAACACTACACCTGGGGGTAAACAACAGTGTAATCTCAGGCCGTTATGTAAAAGAGGAAGAGGAAGGGAAAAATGGAGCAGGAGGGACAGATGGAAAGGAAGAACAAAAAGAAGTGAAACCAGAATGCTTTATGAAAATAGATGATCATGTGAAACCTGGACTAAGTGAGCTAGTGGTGGAGCAGAGTCCGCAGAGTACACCGGCAGTGGGGGCTGGCTCTTGCTTGATTCCTGACTGCACCCCAGCTGCA
This sequence comes from Eustoma russellianum, assembly GCA_036186865.1. Classification (NCBI taxonomy): domain Eukaryota; kingdom Viridiplantae; phylum Streptophyta; class Magnoliopsida; order Gentianales; family Gentianaceae; genus Eustoma; species Eustoma russellianum. Next base: position 15,761,334 of record AP025070.1, on the reverse strand, counting down.
CCAGAACGGTTCGGGAAAGTCAGCCCAGTAGGCACGACAAACTCTTATGAGCTTCTAATGGGGAAGAAACAAATGGAGCCTGAGGGGGAGGATGAGACTGACAGCTTTGAGTCTGAATCCCAAGAGGAGGTAGTGGAAAAAATGATGACTCAGGGGAAGCAGAAACGGAAATCTGGGAAAAAAGGTGGGGGAAGAAAGGGAGGAGGAAGCGATACTACCATAATTTTGCATGAAGATCAGCAGTTTGAACGTGAGGGGGTTGAATGACCCATAGAACAAAGTGAAATAAAAAAGTTGTTAAAACGAAATAAAGTAGATGTAGTTGGGCTCGTGGAGGTAAAAGTATGTGCTAAAAAGATAGAGAAGGTGGCCAGGAAAGCTCACCCGCGATGGGAGCTTAGTCACAACTCTGGAATTGTCCCTCGTATGTGGTGTGGATGGAATGGAAGGAAGCTAAAGGGTAGGATGTTGAGAGACACACCCCAATGTTTAACCTTGGAAATGGAGATACTGAAAACGAAAAAACAGTTTGTTTTATCAATAGTATATGGATCAAATAATATGGAGGAAAGAACGGCACTGTGGAAAGCACTAAAAGAAACTTCCCTATTGAAGAAACCGTGGGCCGTAATGGGTGACTTCAATACAGTACTAAGCAGTGAGAAGAAATTTCGAGGGTTGCCTGTGGACAAGGAGGCTATCCAGCAATTTCAAGAATGCTTGGAAGAAATGGATCTGATGGACATACCAGCCAGAGGAATGTCATATACATGGAGTAATCGAAGGGCAGGTGATGCCCGAATTATGTCAAAGCTTGATAGAGTATTGGTCACAGAGGAATGGAAAAAGGAATTTCCCTACATGCAACTGGATTGTCTTTGCAGCCTTACCTCTGATCATGCCCCGCACTTTTGTACGTAGCAGAAAAGGCAGGAGGTCCAAAACCCTTTAGATATACAAACGGCTAGATGAGACATAAAGAATTTCAGAGGATACTGGAGGAGAGCTGGAGCCAACATGTTGAGGGCAACCCCCTAAAGAGGCTGCACCAAAAGCTGAAAAACCTAAAGGTAGCACTAAGGAAATTAAACAATGAACACTTTAGTTTTATATCAGATAGGGTGGAAATTGCAAGAAAAGAATTGGAGAAGTCCCAGGCTGTATTGATACACTCGCCTCACGACACTGAATTGCAACATAAAGAAAAGAATGAGCTCAAGACTTATGCAGACTTGTTGTATGCGGAGGAAACACATTATAAAGAGAAAGCAAGAGTGAAGTGGCTAAAAGAGGGAGACAAGAACTCTAAATTCTTTCAGATAAAGGTAAATAGTCATCAAGTAAGAAATTGTATTCTACGAATTCCGGGTGAGGAAGGGGAATGGATAGAAGGAGAAGAAGCAGTAAAAGAGGAGATAATGGGATTCTATAAGAAACTGTTTGCAGATGCTGGCACTTGGGCAGAGTGTCCCCTGGAAGACCTAGAATTAGCCACGCTAAATAAAGAGGAGCAGTTGAGTCTGGCAAAGGAAGTAACAGGAGAGGAGATAAAACAAGCTGTGTTTGCTATGAAAAGTGATAGAGCTCCGAGACCTGATGGCTATCCGGTTGAATTCTTTAAGTGCAACTGGAAAATTATTGGGCAAGATGTGATAACTGGTGTTAAATGGTTCTTTGATACATATGAAATGGACCCAGCCATTAACGCGACGACTATTGCTCTCATCCTCAAAAAAGCTGATGCTGCTAATGTTCGGGATTTTAGACCCATTGCATGTTGCAATATGGTGTACAAAATAATAACGAAGCTCATGACTGCAAGGTTGAGACCAATACTTCAAAAACTCATCAGCAAAAACCAAGGAGCATTCATAGACAAGAGACTGATACAAGAGAACATTTGGCTCATGCATGACCTGGTAAAAAGTTATCAGACGAAGGGAGGGACTCCTAGATATGCCATAAAAATTGATATAATGAAAGCCTATGATACGGTCCGCTGGGGTATTCTACTGAGGACCATGAAAGTTATGGGATTTCCTGCAAAATTTATAGAATGGACATGGTAATGAATATCCACTGCGCACTTTTTAGTAAGTATAAATGGGGAGCTAGTTGACTTCTTTAAAGCTAATCGTGGTTTACGACAAGGGGACCCAATTTCCCCGTATCTTTTTTTATTGGTAATGGAGGTGTTTGGCAAGATGTTGGGGAAAGCATTTGATGAAGAACATCTAAAGTATCACCCAAGATGCAAAAAGCTAAAGCTGGCCTATGTTGCATTCGCAGATGACCTATTTGTCATGGCTAAAGCACATGTACCAACTTTGAAGGGCATACGGAAGACACTTGAACAGTGTGGAAAGATGTCTGGGCTCACCCCGAACAAAGAAAAGAGCTCAATATTTGTGGCCGGATGCACAACAGAAGAAGAGACACGAATGACGGATGAGATTGGATTCCCGAGTGAAAAGCTACCAGTCCGCTATCTGGGGGTTCCCTTAGTAGCTTCTCGACTAAAGGTGAGGGAATGCCAACCTCTAATAGACAGAGTAATGGGGAGAATAAATAGTTGGACGAATATAAAGTTAACATATGGAGGGCGGTTGCAGCTTATCAAATCAGTAGCAGTAAACATTCAGTCGTACTGGTTCAGTGCATGCATACTGCCCAGGAGAGTCTTGAATAAAATAAACAGTCTATTGGAAAGGGAAATTAGGTCAGAAAGGTGGCGAAAGAGTACCATGGGAGCAGATCTGCCAAAGTTATCAAAGAGGAGGGCTTGACATATCAAACTTATCTCACCTAAACAGTGCAATGATGCTGAAAACGCTGTGGGACATCTGCAATAAAAAGGAGTCGTTGTGGATAAAGTGGGTGCACAAGGTGATATTGAAAGGTAGCACAATCTGGGATTATCAGCCAAAGCAAACAGATTCGTGCCTGATCAAAAAGTTGATGGGGCACAAAGATATGCTGAGGGATAGAACACAAGTTGTACTAGGGAATGGAAGAAGCACGTCGTTTTTTAATGCAAACTGGCATGTGAATGGCCCACTGTGCAAAATTGAGGGTATCCAACATTTTAAAAACAAGCTCATGCTACCGAAAGGAAAGATAGCAGACATGTTAGTAGATGGGAAGTGGCGCTGGGAAAGAGAACATCAGAGGATGGATGCATTATGCCAGCTGATAGCGAAGCAGAATGGGGATCCACCAGAGATGGGGGGCACTGAAGATAGGATAAGGTGGACCCCGGGAAAAACAGGGGTTTTATGCTACGAAGCGCAGTTCAATCGCTAGGAAGTGCCAGTCAGGACGTAGCATGGGCAAACCAAGTATGGTGGAAGAAGAGGATCCCCCAATATGCATTTATATCATTGATGATAAACTGGAAAAGGCTTCCAACAGCAGATAGACTGATAAACTGGGGAGTAGGAGTGGATCCAACTTGCTGCTTATGTGAGGACCTGGTGGAAACGTATGAGCACCTATTTTTTGCGTGTAAGTATACAAGAAGGGTATGGACTGCGGTGATGAAATACTGTGGGACGAATAAAGTGCCAATTCTATGGAAAGAGTGTCAGGAATGGTGGCAGACAAAACCGGGATCCAGCAGCTTCCAAAGAGACCTGGTGCTGCTAGCAAACTCAGTGATTGCATACTCGATATGGTGGGAAAGAAATAAGCGACTGAATGAAAAGCAAAGCAGGGGGCACCAGGCTGTGAGTCTTGACATAAAAAATATAATCCGGGTATATGAAGGGGAGTGGAGAGGTGTAAGAAAAACGAGAAAAAACTAGGCTAGATGTGTAGAGATGGGGATTAGCATGTTAGTATTCCAGGAAAAAGAAAGATGAGAAGTAGGGAAAGGAAGAGACAGAGTGTACACATAGCAAGTATAGAGAAGATAGGCAAAGATGTAATGAAAAAGGGGTTTCCTCCGCCAAAAGCGAGGGTTACGTAAATAAAAAATTTTCTATTTAAAAAAAACAAGATGACTATGACGTAGACAGACAACCTTAGGAAAAAAACATAAAACCAAAGAAACTTGGTGGAGTATGGTAACTTCCTCAAAAGGGTAATGGTACTACGCATTATTCCTACACGAAACAAAACAAACTAAATAAAAAGCCAAAACAACAATTCTTAAACCAGGACAAGAGATATTAGGACACGTACCTTGACATTATGACCCACAATCGACTAAGACCGACATCATCATGTAGTTCAAACATGAAGCCTACACATGTTTGTACAAAAAATTTTAAAGTTGCTCACCAAAGAAGGCGGAAACAAAAGTTCAATCAGATAAATACTAGATGTCTTTACATACATGTGCAAAATGACATAGTTCAACCAGAAAAGGAAGGGGCTATTAAAAACTGTATGAAATGTAGAGTCATAAAACATGAAACAAAAGAAGATTGGAGAAAAACAGCTAGTTTAGATAGCGCATACTGAACTATCTTTATGTAGCATCGCTAACAGAATGACATTCTTTTCAGGATTAGGATCACCAACCCACAATTTAACATATGTAGATCCTGAAACAAAAAGGTTAAAGACACAACATAATATCATCAACCAAAAAAGAAAATTAACTCAACTAACTTAAGATGCCATGTAACTTGACTGCAAACAAGCACTACATGCGCTAATCCACATCAACTAATGAAGCATCTCAATAAAGATCCTTAACCTTTAGACAAAACTATATAAATTTATTATACCCAGAACAGGAAATCAAGCTTGTTTCTGAATAACAGGTTTGATTGATATTAAGGTATTGTAACCTTCTTTTAAGATTTCAGCCTTGAGGCCAAGGCTCTTATTGCCTTTTAACGACAGAAGATTTCAGTATACAACCAAGGCTCTTCAAAGCCAGTTTAAAGAAGAGAAGATTTCGGACATGCCAAGGCTCTTTAAAGCCAATTCAGCAGAGTTTAGAAAATATTTACAAGTGTCAAAAAACATTTGCACAGTCAGGTGAGAAGAAGACATCTAAAGAATGTGTTGCTGAAGAAACTTGAACATGTTCCTATCAAGCAACAGAGATGAATGAATGTTTTTTTTCCTCGTTCAAAACTTTCAGTGCAGCAATCAAGAAGTAATAATTTACAAGAAGTAAGACTTAAGTCTCAGAAGATTTCAGCTCGGCAACTAAAGTTCTTCATAACATGTGAAGATTTCAGCTCGGCGCTAAGATTCTTCAAGACCTATTGAAAAGATTTCAGCTTGGTGCTAAGGCTCTTCTCAGCCTGATTGAAAAACAAGATTAAAAAACATGTTTGGATTTGAAGATTTCAACACAAATCTAAGGCCCTTTATAGCCTATTAAAACAGATTTGAAAGTTACAAGATTTCAGCACAAAGGCTAAGGCTCTTCATTGCCTGTTATAAAACAAAAGATTTTAAGGTTGTGTGGGGTTGAAGATTTCAGCATAAGGCCAAGGCCCTTTCATAGAATGTTAAAAGATTTTAAAACAATGTGTGCAGTTGAAGATTTCTGCTTGAGGCAATGGCTCTTCACAACCCAGAATGACATCATTAATGAAAGTAATTACAGCATATGATCCACAAAGACTTTAGCCGGGCATTTCTCATATTCATGTTATAGCCAACCATCTAAATCAGCATAGTCTACACTCATTTTCCAGTTTGCAATTTATTCAGAGTGAGCAAGGTTTACACACAACAGAAGCAGAAATAGGGACAATTGCATACATACCCCACAATTATTGAATGGAAGCATAGGCCTTTCACAATATTTTATGTGTCAGACTGACCCTATTACCAACATTATTACTTAGAACATGATCATATAGCTTTTTCATGAAGGTTAACATAGAAGACATATGAGGATTCACCAAATGTCCACACATCTATATAACCAACGATTTCAAATAACCATCAATTCAAACTCCACATTAATCAAACACCACATTTTTGAACGTTCAAAAACCATTTTAATCCAACAGAACATCATACAAAAAGGAACTTAGTTCAGTTGTTAACCCATGATATGAGAGACACACCTTACTAGACACATAGCAAGGCATTTGATCCATAAAAGAAACATAGCACAATATTTCATGCCATTTATAAATACAAACAAATATTTAACAAGATACGATACTATGAGATAATGATCCACGACATTCAGAAGAAACAACTTATTATAGAGGATATAGGAACCATGAGCAATACCCAAAAACAGACCACTTGAACAATCATACAAATATTAATAGAACAAGAGTGGAGATTTTAACATCTAGAATGGGAGATTTAGTTCTAAGGAAAGAACTGAGAGATGACAGGACATCAAAGGTTCCATTTTGCAGCTTAACATATCATCGTCAATGAGTATAAAAGGCATACAACCCTTGCTTAATCAATTAAAAAAGAAAATAAGCGTTCAACAGATACATATGCTTTAAGAGATAAGCAAACGGAGAGGGAGGAAGAACAAGGATTTCAACACCTGGATATTGGACACAGTCAAACACACTCGGACAAACCATCGTACACCTGGAGGCCATATGCAAGGTGTTATGTAGACCCGAAACATACTTTGATTCCTTCTTCTCCCATCAACCCAATGCTCTGATACCATGTTGGATTTTCACGTCAACCATCAAATGAAAAGAACAAATAAAACAAACTGAGAAGAAGAATATGGAATCGGAAATTTTCACTCCAGCCATCAAATGAAGGAACAACAGAAATAAACTTAAGAAGAATAAAATGGAATCGTAAATGGGAGAAGAAGAAATAGATTGTATTGCTTCTTACCTAGAGTATTTACAACAGCAGCAACGAATATATACACACACACACACACAAATGAATAGAGGAAGAAGCTCTTCCATCAACTCTACAAACTAATGAAGCCCAACTACTCAATGTCGTACAAGACTCCAACGTTCCAATTTGCAGAGGAGAAAGGGATGTCACCCTGGATGGAGGGAGAAGATTGCAGCCGTACCCTATAATTCAGGAATAGACATATCTGATGGATAGAAGCCTTTCTCCTTGTTTGAGATGATGCCATCAACCAGATTTTTGGGGATTTCGTTTCAGCCCAAAATTGACACCTTATACATATATTTTAATGTATATATTTTAAAATATTTACAACAAATATATATCTACTACAATATATATTTTCCGATAAATTTTAAAATATGTACAACAAATATATATATATATATATATATATATATATATATATATATATCTTCCAATACATATGACAGATAGTGTACACAATGTATGGCCTCCGTGATCAAACTTGTACACCATCGTCTCTGAACTTGCCTTTGTACTTGGATTCCTCAATAATTATGTTGTACGTTGTACTCAAGAACCTCATTTGATGAAAAAGAAGAGCAAGATGCATAATAGTGGACACTTCTCAGTCTGATTAAATATGCTACCACAGAAACGGTAATAGTGTAAAGCATGTATGGCTATACTGCACCAAATTTTGTCTGTGAACAAGAGAATAACACGAATGAACTGCACAGCTGAAACAAATAATTTTCTTGTCCAATTCAGAAGTTACTAAAATGTGCATATAAAATAAAGAGAAGAAAAAGTTATCCAGTAGATAAACCTCATTCTTGCATATGAATACATATGGAAAAATTGCCTCCGGGAACCAGATCTGCAATCCACATTTGTGAAATTTCCAGAATTCTCAAGTTCAACTATCTCAACCACATTTGGTTGTTCTTGCCAATTTTCCTGTTGGGAAAAAAAGAACTCGCAGTCATTATACTTTCAGCTTCCAAATAAGCAATACCTTGACAGTTAGCACTATCAGCATGGTCTTCAAAGTCCAGTAAAAAATACCTGAGGCACCTATTTCTTCATATATATACATTATACTTTATGTTTATAATAGGTACTGTATAGTGAACTTCTCAAAAGATAAACATGACTTCTTACCACTTCCAGTGGAAGCGAGTATCCAACAACAAAAGATAAACATGACTTCCTACCACAGCACTAAAACATGGAGAGTATTCTAATCTTATTTCTACATGTCCAAACTCCTATATCCGTCTTTAAGATGCTTATGAGCACCGGATTGAAAGTCACCACACATCTTATATTTACAGAATGCCTTACTTTTCATGTTGGAAAAAACAAGAACTCCAATAAATTAGCACAAGTAATTCCAATAAAACTCTTTTAAAGAAAAAGTTAAAACTATTCCCACCAAGGGAAAGTGGGAATTCATCCATTAAAAGAAAAAAAAGGAGCAAGAAAAGAAAATTCACAAAACTACCTTGTCATTAAATTAAACATCAAAGTTCAGATGATTTTAACTTCAACACTAATGAACCAACAATACAAAATACTCATTCCAACAGAAAATATTCCCATCTACCCGTCCTTCCCCCAGGGCTCCCCAAAAACAATATATGAACTTTAGAAGAGCAATTGAGGGAGAAAAGAAAAGGGATGATGGGTTTATGAAAAGACATAAGTAGGAGGGTTCCCAAGAACAGAACAGGAGCCCAAGTCCTTACTAGGAGTAGAAGAAGAAGACGAAGTAGATGAAGAAGGAAATATGAAAGAAGAGACTGAGATTTGAAACCAGTTGACTGAATTGCTGCCAATAATGGGAACTTCCATCCCTACCAAACAAGATTTGCTACCCATTGTAATTCTTGCTCTCTTTTTTCCCCTTTCCTCTTTTCCGATTGCTTATTTATGCACTTCAAACCAAGATTCTGTGGGAAACATCGTAATTCTTGTTCTCTTTTCATCCCTTTCCTCTTTTCTGATTGCTTATGTATGCACTTCAAAACAAAGATTCTCCGAGAAACTTGCAAAATCACATAGTTGAGGGGAGTGAGGAGTGGGAAGAGACGTTGAGGAGGAAAGGACAGAGGAGGGAGGGAGCGGGGCTCTGGAAACGGCACAAATAGAATGCCCTCAGGAAAACCTCCGAAACAACTGAAGACCATTAGTATCTATTCAGACTATTTGGGAAAGTATATATAAGAAATTAAAAAAAGAAAGGGAATAAGAAAAAGAGACACAAGAGAAAAATACCAGTAGATATCTTTTCGGTTATCTATATGATACTCCATTAGTATTAAAGATCATGTGTAATAGAACACTGCTTTTAAAAAGATATTACATCTGACATAAAAATATAGTAATACTTGATTTTTTTTATATTTTAGTTCAAAATAAACTATAAAAAATATCAATTATTACAATATTTTTACAAGAGAAGGAGTATTACTCAACACTTGGGTACTATAAATTGGAAAGAGTATCTACAAACTAAGATAAATGTCTATATACACATCACTTCACTTTTTGCAAAAGAACTTTTTGCAAAAATAAAATTAAATTAGAAATCCAATGTATTGATTGTAGTAATGGTGTATCCGATGTACTAGGCTCCCGCATTTGTGTTGAGTTTGGGGACGGGTCAGATCGTTTCGTGATCTGACGCAGCCTTATATTACAGTTTGTGCATGAGCCTGTTTTTGTGGTTTGAACCTGTGGTCTCAAAGTCACAAAGCAATAATCTTAATAATTGGTCGAAGGGCCGCGCTATTGATTGTAGTCATAATTCCAAATGGTTCCAGAATTTAGAATCCTCAATTTTTAATTACTGTGAATATAAGTTTGTTCTTGCTGTAGGGTGGTAAAAGTTTGAAGCAACTGTTTATCCTCCTTCCCCGCAATAGTAATACATCATAGTCGGATTTGATATCTTGTATTTGCAAGAAAAGAAACAAATTAAAAGTTTTAATAAATTTATAAAATTTAAAAACGAAGAACGCGCTTATATAACATACTTTGTTTTGCAGATACCACTTACGTAATGTAATCTGGCCCTAAATTAATAAACTATATTTGATAAGTTTCTATGGAAAAAGATATGGAAATTGACTTATGAACTAATATCTAGTGCAAAAGTGAATTGTTTATATGATCTATATAGATCATTTATTTGTTTAGCATTGTCGGTACATATTTTTTTAGTTTGAACAGGATCTTTCATTCAACTAAAGTAGACAAAATTTCAATCGTACTTGTGCTATGCTATGCATCATGTACAATCTTTACATGATCTCCAGTAGCCTATCAATACTAGGCAATATAAAAAACCTCTGCCCACCTAACTTTTCACAAAGACAAGTCGTCCAAGCATTTTCCATTTTCATTGTACGCTCATTTCAAATCAACACCACAGTGTCTCTAAAAACCTACTTCGAGTTCAGCATGACATTGCTAGGTTGTTGTCTCAAACTAGACTCAAACCTAATTCTTCACATTCAGTTCATCAAACAAATGGGTCCAAGAGCTACCAGTCTCCAACTTTTTTCCCTACCACACAAACGGATACCAAGCAAGTTAATCTCGGCCTCTTTGTGGCACAAAGGGCATAGAAGATCTTGACTTATCCTTCTTTAGTCACAAGAATATTATCACACATGATCAAAAATCCACTTAGTCAAACTATATTTAGAATTAAATTAAAATATTTTACACCCCTAGAGCTCCTCTAATTGAAAAATATTTGCGAATTCATATTCTGTTTTCTGCGTTTAAATTTTCTCTTCAATATGACCACACCCTTCAGCCCTGCTGAATATACTGAGGCAACGTCTACTTCTAATCAATCATCAAGAGTAGTGCGTGGTCCTCATCTTATGGATGATTCCTCATCTTACTGATGATTCCTCCATAGTCATTACCAGTCACGAACTAAACGGAGACAACTCCCTCTCATGGTCTTGAGGGGTAGAAATGTATATCACCGGTAAAGGCAAGAAAGAATACTTATATGGGACACTTCCTATCCCATTTGAAACTGATGTAAACTTCTTGTTGTGGAAGTCAGAAAACAGTATGATAATGTACTGGCTGATACGTTCTATGCAGCCAGACATTGCTGATGACTTTATAATGTACAATACTGCAGCAGAAATTTGGGATGCAGTCAAGGAGATGTATTCCAAATAGGATAACATCTCAAAATCATACCAAGTTGAAGCTCATCTTCATGAGCTAAAACAAGGAACTCTTGTTGTCCACAAATACTACACATTACTTACCAAAGTGTGACAGCAAATTGATACTTTTGAAGTGTTGAGAAAAAGAGGTTTGCGTGATTACAAAATACATGATTTAAATAACGTGTATTAAAGAAATGCATGACACGTTTTTGCATGAAACCTGCCTTATATAGTTCATATATATAATGTTGCGTACTAACGAGCCATGAAGTTTTAAAGCTTACATCAAATGGCGAACATTTGTTGTGTTTGAACTATTTTCAGGTGACACCATTAATGAACTAAGTACTAGTTAAATGAACTAAGCAGTTCATTAAAGGAAGTCATATTTGGAGTAGGCACAAAGGCAACAAATTGAGGAATGGAAAGTTTTCTCCTCCCCTATCACACGCCTTTGTGTGTGTATATATATATAATTTTCTCTCTGGCTATGCCCTTCTTCTTCGTTGAAACGCTCTGTCGGCGGCGGTAGGCTGCCGCCTGCCGCTGCCTCTCTCACTGCTACCCGATCAATTCTACAACATTCTTCACTCTACCCTTTTCTTCTCTGCACCTGGCTCTTACAATGTCAAATACACAACCCCCCAAAAACCTGGTGATCGCAGATCGCATTGTTCCGGCACTGACGAAATCATACGCGTCGCTGTTTCAGACAGCGTCAACACCGATCACGTTGAAACAAATACAGCATTTCAAAGGCAGCCCTATAATCACATTCACGGATGAGGAAATACATTCTTTGGCTGCACCTTTCCGTTTTACACTTGTGGGCACATTCTGGTATGGCCGTCCCCCTCTAGTAACCATCCATTCCGCCATTGATCGAATAGGTTGTAATGGATCAGTAAAGGTCGGTCTTCTTGATAGCACCCATATAATTATTCATTTTGATCAAGAACAAGACTACTTGCGCTGCTTCTCTCGATAGAGTTGGACGATATCGGGCAAATATATAAGAGTTACGAAATGGATGCCAGATTATGATCCATCTATTGAAGTTCCCATTTTTCCTGTATGGGTGTATTTCCCAGGCCTTTCAATCCATTATCATCGAAAGGATGCCCTTTTCCCGATCGCTAGTATGATTGGAACCCCCATGAAACTTGATTCGGCTACAACCAACACAGCTAGGCCTTCTGTTGCGCGCATATGTGTGGAATTGGATGTCTCTAAGGATTTGTCATAATGCGTATATATTCAAGGACTAAATAAAGGTCACCATGCAGCAAGTCACGTATGAAAATCTTCCGTCATACTGTACTGGGTGTCTCAGGCTAGGTCACGTAATATCTGATTGTGGAAAACCTACAACTGATTTGCCTCCCCTACCATCGGGCCACCAACGTCGTGCTGAGGATGATAAAAAACAACGATGGACTCCTAAAAAAGTACATCCTACGCAAAACACCATGACAACAAACGTCGCGGCATCTACAGAATTGCAGTTGCCGCAAGGGCCATTGAGTCTGGCTGCTCCTAAAGAAGTTGATTTGCAGGCCTCCTCAGATCTCTGTGTACTGGATTCAGTGGATGATACGCCCGACATCACGAGGTTTCATGGAGTGGACGATTGCATTATGAGAGACCTTCCCATGCAACCTGATATTGCTGCACATATTAGATACTGAAGTGGATATTCCTCTAAATGTAAGTCAATTGGATGATCGGGACAGAAGTTTATATGATGCAATGTCTAATATATTTCAATCAACATATATTAATGTGGCGCATATGATTGCAACTACTATGGATGCACCCACGGCGTCACACGAACCTCCGCCAAGAATTCTACGACGTGGTCAACAGACCATCCCATCAACTTGCCATATATAGATGGCCTGTCCCTACACTTCAAAAATGACCAGAAATTTCATGGTCTACATGTTATATTCATCCATGAAATCATTCCATGTTGGCACACACAAATCACCCCCAATCAAGGCCAAATTGTGGAGATTTCAATTTCATTCTTTTATGTCACATGTGGCGCCATTTGTCTCAGCCATTAGAAGCTGAATATTCAAATTATTTTATATATATTATGTGTGATATAATATATATAATATGTGCAAAAAGTTTGAATTTAGTTGGAGAAAAATCGTGTAATCGACAAAAGTCGAAAATTTGGTTTTCTACGAACATGACACATGGAACATTTTTGGCATGACATATAACATGTATCTTGACACTTTTTACAGATTCAATACATTCTAAAGTGTTCTAGAAAAATCAATTTAGGGCTGATTGGAATATGCCATATATGTATAATTATTGTGCACTATTTTATAAAGTTTACAAAAATGAAACTCAGCACATGCTCAAGCCTCATACACGCCTACTACAGTCTTTATGGAGCATATGTGGAGCCTAGTTGGTATCTTGATTGGCCAAGAATGAAGTATACAAGGTTGGTGACATAAAGAAGGAAGCTACACAAGGTAATGTTTCAAACTATGTCACATATATGACACATGCTGAAAATTCAGCATGTGTGTGCTATAATGGCCGATTTTTGTAGAGTTAATGGTGATAAATTTGCTTCTCAATATTCAAGAATTGATATAATACTAATATGGCAATATGTTGAATATATCTTGAATATTGCACATGCTAAATAATTTCAGCATGTGTTGAATGTGTTGGCCGAAATTTATGAAGTAAATGGAGATAATTTGTCTTGAAAATTTTATGGGATTAACTATGTGACTTATGAAAACATTTTAACCACTAATTGACACATGTTTTTAAGTGATATTTTTCAGATTTATACAGTCATCAAATGATGACAACTTTGTAGAGAAAAAGGGGTTTGAGTGATTTTCAAATACATGATTTAAATGTGAACAAAAACGAACATAAGATAAAACGTGCATAATATATAGACATGTGTGCATGATAACTTGACATTACTTGCCTTATTTAGCTTATATATTATGTTGCCGTACTAACGAGCTATGAAGCACTAAAGCTTACATCATATGGCGAACATTTGTTGAGTTTATACTATTTTCAGGTGCCACAATTAATGAACTAAAGTAGTTCATTAAGTGAAGTACTTAGTTTAATAAACTATGTAGTTCATTAAAGGAAGATGCATTTGGAAAAGGCACAAAGGCAACATGGCTACGGAAGGAAAGTCTTCTCCTCCTCCCCACATTCAATGTCACACGTTTTTATACACATATATATACTATATTTTCAGATTTTTTATAAAAGGCACATACACATGTATTCCAACGTACTACCGACACGCTATATATCTTACGTACGTACGTTAACGTCACACCACTATACTTAACTCATATTTATGAGTATATTCAGGTCTTATATCATATGATATAAGATATGGTGATGACAAATTAAATACGACACGATAAAAGGTTCTAAACCGAAAATTGTCGTATCGGGCGAATACCGAAACTTCGCCAATGTGTCACGTACTTGCCATAAATAAATGGTCAGCCCATATACATCAAAAATTGATGAAAATTTCGTGATACACAAGGTGTGATTAGCCAAAAATACTTTCCATGTTGGCACACACAAATCACCCCACATTTAGGCCAAAATGTGAAGATTCCAATTTTATTTTTGTCACATGTTTATGGTACAACTTTAAATCAGCCAAGTGCTGAAATTTAAAGTATATATTATATATATTATGTATAACATAATATATATAGCATGTGCAAAAGTTGGAATTTAAATTAGAGAAAAATCGGGTAATCGATAAATATCGAAAATTCGGTTTTCTACGCTCATGACATGGAACGTTTTTCTTGAACATCATGTGACACGTATCTAGACACTTTTTACATATAATATACATCTTAAAGTGTTCTAGAAAATTAAATTAAGGGCTGATTGGAATATTACATGTGTGTATTATTAAATGTGCACTATTTTACAAAGTTAGCAAAAATAAAATTCAGCACATGTATATACATATCATAAACGCCTATACAGCTGAGATGAAGCACATATGGAGCCTTGTTGGCATGTTGATTGGTCAAGGATCAATCATACAATGTTGATGAATCAAAGAGAGAAGCTACAAAAGGTAAGTATTCAACATATAACTCTCTTATGTCACATGCTGAAAATTTCAGCATGTCACACTAGCCATGGCCGAATTCTTAAGGGTTAAGCAAGATAATTTGTCAATTTTTCATTAAAGGATAAATCAAAGGAGTTATGGAAATGATTTGAATTGTAGGTAAGGTTATTAAGTGTGATATTTTACATATCACACATGCTGAAATTTTTCAGCATGTGTGAAGATGATAGTGGCCGAATGTTGTCTCTTTTGGTGTCCAAGTTCATTCATCAATTGATAGCAAGACTTACCATGTATTATTGATTCATTTTAATGAGAAAAATCAAAGTAAATTGGGGATTATCTTGAATAAAAATGCATGATGCACATGCTGAAAATTCAGCATGGCAAGACATCTTAATGGCCGATTTTCTTGAGGATGGAAGGAAGAATTTTTGTGTCTTGCACTTTATGACAAAATTTGAGAATTATGGCATGATTTGATAATTGATTATTTGGCAAATATTTAGTGTTTATTTCAGATTTTCCATGTCATCAAATGATGACAACATTGAGCCAATCAAAAGGTGCCAAGTAAGCAATGACTAAATGATGGTCCAATGGAGTGATGCCAAGTAAGCAAAACATTGTCACCATGATGTCTTACACTCTCTCAAGCAATTAAAAGGAAATTTTCAAGAGGGGAGAGGAGGCAAGGGGGTCGGCCATTACATGTTAAAATGGAGAGAAGAAGAGCAAAACAAGAACAAGAACAAGTGTTGCAAATTGGAAGATCAAAAGTGTTCTAGCCCTCTTCTTCTACATTCTCTTTCTTTCTTTCTTCTTGTAAGCCTATTGTATTCATATTCTTTCAATCTTGAATAGGCTTGAGATAAACCACCATTCATACATCTTTGTAAAAGATTGATCAAGGTGTGATCAATCTTCATTCTAGCGAGGTGGTGGTGTTCGTGGGAATTGTATTGAACATACAAGGTTTGTAAAGGGTTGGAGTTGGTGTGTAACTCCATCAACCCTGTGGTAAGGTGTTTTTGAGTTGTGTGATTAGTTTGAACCAAGGAAGGTGTTCCTTGAAGACTGGAGTAGGTTGTTGATAACCGAACCAGTATAAAATTCTTGGTGCAATTTACTTTCAGCATTTACTTTTCAGTTTCTGCGCTGTTCATCCGTTTTGTTCACGTTCGGAAAAATAGCAAACGATTTCCAAAAATTATAAAAATTTCCGGAAACGTACATAAACGTTTTAGGGTTAATTTGGCACAAGTTTCAATCCTTTTGGACAAGTATAGGTCAGTCAAACATCAAAAGTTCTGAGACTAGTGCAGTCTGATTTTCAGACTTGCAAAGGTTGAGACTTTGGTAGTATTTGACCTACTTCCCAAAAGAATTTTCAAAAACTGTTTCAACCGATTTCAATATAGTGTGTGAGGAGTTATTGGTCCAATTTTCAGATCATTTGGACATTCACACAAATAGGAATTAATTTTTCAAAACCATCTACCGTTTCTGGCAGATTTGCACAATCTGAGTGCCAACGGTTTTTGAAGGGGTTAAAGGTTGAATTTTGATTTGAAATTTTTAGGGGACCCTCATAACATCTGAGGCTAAGTTCTCTCAAAATTTCATAATTTTTGGAGACCTCTAACCTGGTTTTAAAAACGTTTTAAAACAGGTCCTGAAAACAGAATCTGTTTTCAGAACTTGAATTGTTCAAGTTTAAAGAAATTTTAAAAAGCACACTTTCCGCACCCACTATTCAACCCCCCTTCTAGTGGTGCCTTGCAGATCCTACAAACTTTCATCCAATCAATGAGTGCCAAGTAAGCAAGGCTATAATGATCATCCAATGAAGTGTTGCCAAGTAAGCAAGTGAATGTCACAATGATGCAAGGTATTCTTCCAAGGGTAAGAAAATGCAAATAGGGGGCGGCCATATGGAGTTAAAAAGAGGAGAAGAAGAGCAAATCAAAAACAAGAAAAATCTTATAAGTCAAAGAGAGCAAAAAAGTTTCTACATTTTTCTTCTACATTTCTTTCTTCTTCTCTCTCAAAGCCTATTGTATTCATATTCATAAATATTGTATAGGCTTCATATATACCACCATACACGATACATTGTTGTAAAAGATTGATCAAGGTGTGATCAATCTTGCATCCGCTCGGTGGTGGTGTTCGTGATCATTGTAATCGCTTACAAGGTTTGTAAAGGGTTGGAGTTGGTGTATAACTCCATCAAACCTGTGTGGTAAGGTGTTGTTTGTTGTTTTTTGATTAGTGATAACCGAGGAAGGTGTCCTCGAAGACTGGAGTAGGTTGATTTAACCGAACCAGTATAAAATTCCTTTTGTTCTTTACTTTTCAGCACTTACTTTCAGTTTCCAGCACAGCGCATCATTTTCGTCACGATCTTAAAAATACCAAACGAATTTGAAAATTCACAAAAACTAGAAACATAGCCACACGTTTTAAGTTTCATTTGGCGCAAATTTCAACCCTTTTGGACAAGTATAAGTCATCCAAACGTCAAAAGTTCTGAGACTAGTGCAGTCTGATTTTTAGGCTTGCAAAGGTTGAGATTTTGAACGTATTTGACTAATTTCCCAAAGGCATTTTTCAAAAAATTTTCAAACTAATTAAATAAACATAAAAAGGGTTTTTTCATTAAATTTTTAGACCATTTGGAGCCACCATTTAATCAGAATAAATTTTTCAAGTCAGACTACTGTTTCTGGCAGATTTGCGCAATCTGACCATAACAATTTTTGAAAGGGTTAAAGGTTGAATTTTGATCTGAAATTTTTAGGAGATACTTTAAACATCTGAGAATAAGATCTCTCCAAATTTCAGAATTTTTGAAGACCTGTAACCTAGTTTTTAAAACGTTGCAAGACAGGTCCTCAAAACAGAAACTGTTTTCAGAAGTTGGGTTTTTGGTTTAAAACAATTTTAAAAACCAAATTTTCCTATTCAACCCCTCCTTCTAGTGGTGCCTTGTAGGTCCTACATGAAGCACATCTGTGGTCTTGTATCACTAATGCTGCACTCTACAAAGAGATCAAAGAAAGGAAGAGGGTCTTTCATTTCCTAACTGGACAAAACCCAGAATTTGACATTGCACGAAGTTGAATTCTGAGTACAAACCACTACCAACCTTAAAGGTTGCCTTCGTTGAAATCAAACACGAAGAAAGCCAAAAGAATGTCATGATAGGAGGATCTGCCACTGTGGAATCCTCAGCTCTGCATTTTGAATAGCCAGCATAAGCATCTAGACTGGCTGCTAAAAGACACTTTGCCTCTTCTTGAGGTAAAGTGTGGAAATACTGCAAGAAGGAAGGCCATAGAGTCGATGACTGTTGGAAACGTCAAGCAAAACTGGTCCAAGAAGGAAAACCACTTCTGAAGACCAACAATGCTCCCTAGAGGCCATCACAAAAACCATTTATTGCTGGACACAGTGCTGCTCATCAGGAAGTAGCACAACAATTTGAAATGAAAGATCTAGAAAAATTGAGATATTTCATGGGAATGGAAATTGCAAGAAACAAAGATGGACTCTATATATCACAAAGGAAATACATACTGGATCATCTCAAAGAAACTGGTCTGCTCAGATGCAGACCAGGCAGCATCTCGGTTGAGCTGAGATGCAAGCCCAGAGATCAATGGGATAACACTCCAACAAATAAACTAGGTTATCAAAAATTAGTTGGAAAACTAATTTACTTGTCTCATACTAGGCCTGATATTTGCTATGCAGTGAGTTATGTATCATAGTTTATGCACTGTCCTAATAATGAACAACTCCAAGCTGCATTAAGAATCCTTATGTATTTCAAGAATGCACCAGGGCATGGACTATACTTCAAGAAAAGCTTAGATCGAGGCTTCCATATTTATACGAACGCATACTGGGCTGGATGCAAAATCTACGATCAACGACTGGTTATGGAATATTCTTATGGGGCAATCTGGTTACATAGCGGAGCAAGAAGTAATGCAGAAGCTGGCTGAGAGCACTTGCGCTAGGAATCTACGAAGGCATATGGATTAGAAGAGTTCTGGAATATCTCTACATTCAGGTGAAACTACCCATACAAATCTTCTGCGATAGTGTCTCTGCCATAAGTATGACAGATAATCCAGTTCAGCACGATAAGTCAAAACATGTAGAAACAGATAGACATTTCATGCGTGAAAAAAGTAAAGTAAATGAGATCAGCATACAATACATTCCCACAAAAAATTGGATAGCCGATATCTTAACCAAATCAGTCTCAACAAAAGTTTTTCAGTACTTAATGTCCAACCTTAGTTGTATGAATATATACAACTAAGCTTGAGGAGGAGTGTAGAAATAAGTTCAGCTTGGGTGTGTCGAGCCGAACTGAAGAAGGCAGACTTGGACGAATGTGTGTCTAGCTGAACTGGAGAAGGCAGACATGGACGAAGTGTGCCGAGCTGAACTAGGCTGACTTAGACGTATGCCAGAATGACGCTGGGAAGAGACAAAGTCAGTCAGCCGAGCTGACCTGAACATAAAAACTGGACCAAGGTGATAAAGAGAAGAAAGTCGAACTGAGCTGAAGAAGACCAGACATGCTAAAGAAGAAGTAAAGAAAGTGCTGAGCTGAGATAATGAGGTGAAGCACAATCAAGACAGCAACACAATAGGTTGAGATGTTATACTTAGGCGTGTAAATATTGTAATTTTTCACTGTACATAGCAGAGTTGCAATTGCAACTAGTCGTTACCACAGCTGTTATAATTAATAGTACACTGATAGTGACCATTGTTCAAGTCAAAAAATAGCCGTTAGGAGTAGATTTCCATCCCTATAAAAGGGATACAACCTTGTAAATTGTTTTTAACTTGAATGGAAGTTTAATTCCTTCAATCTCGACAGAAGATAAGATAGTTGGATTAGCCCTATGAATGGCCATGATGCAATCTTCAGTATTAATAAAACAAGAATCTTCGATTGACACTATACAATATCATCATCCCACCCACGTGACAGATTTTTTAAATTCGAGGTGCTCAAGAAATGGAGTATCATTGATATATTATACCTTGCAGTGCTACCTGTAATTTTAATTAAAAAAATTTCATCCTAGATATTTACGTCAGAAACATCGTGTATAAATTTCTGATGTAGAGTTTGAAATCTTGTATTAGCTGATAATCCTCAGATAAATAGCAAATAATTATGGATAATGTTTAGGGGTGAGATTTTTTAACTCACCATATTACATTCTTTATATCGCTTAATAGAATGATGTCATGTCATGTATCTACTTAAAAAAAGTAAAATAATATAGGTCGACCATAATAGATTCAAATATAGTGTTTCATAGATAGACATCTTTGTTTTTTGCTTCGAGATAGACCTATTAATTAAACGCTAGATATCTCTTCACGAGTTCACGTGACTGTTTTGTGAGAGATTAACATCTAGAAATTTTGCAAGGATACGATTATCTTTAACCATCAAAACTATCAATCTAAACATCAGGAACATGAAGATTTTGTGTAAGTGCGTATCTAAGGCATAGAATATGAAATGATCATTTATCTAGATTATAGAATCTGGCAAGTTCCCAAAAACCGTCAACATATTGTATAAGAGCCACATTAATTAACGTGATTCTTTCTTCCGAAAATATCTACTACTGTTACTCTGCCTTCCAGAAAATAATATTTACATCATATAATTTGTAACATATCGTTCTTCATGGTTCAAAAATGATTATATTTAATATTTAAACATATATTTATATTCCATATTTTGGTTTAGTTTATTTATGTTGTGAGATGGGTCTTACACAATTGCCTTGGAAAAAGCGTACATGACTATGTTTTGGCACGTGTACACAAAATTATATACAAATGCATGCACAAACTTTTAGGAAATCGCAAGATCAGAGTCAAAAAACGTGCAACGGAAAAATAAAAACTTGATCTGATTTCTTACCAATGATCCATGTTGTTCGTTTAATTCGATGAAAGAAATTCAAAATTACCTCTATAGATTCGAAATTCACAGACGAAAGAGATGCGATGACATGATCATCCTCTGTCGGTATCCACATGAATGCTTCTGTCCAGAGTGCTAGCTCTTAAAATGGCGCGGCTGATGAACACGGTTTTTCTCCAAAAATGAGTTCTGTTTTTTTCTTGTGTGTGATCTCTGTACGAGATGCACCATTATATATACATATAGATAGATATCAAATCCGAGTCCAAATCGGATAAGTTAAGCCAATCAGAATCCATATCAGATATGGATTTTATCAAGATATTCAAAATCCATATCAGATATGGATTCTTTCGTTATTATCCGATAATATATTTTTTTGAAAGAGACATTTTATTAATATAAGGCCTCACTTATGGCGGACGAAAACCTTATTACATCGAAAAACAGTATAACGCATAAAGAAATTGAAGATTATCAACATCCAAACCATATATGATATGCCGCATTAAAACCTTGCCAAGTAAAACCACCCTTGTGGATAAACCTTGGCGAAGGAAAAAAGCGTACATATTTATATGTTTGGAGTGTTGATAGACATTACAGTGGAAAATGATCGTTACAACAAGCCACAGATGATACATAGAGCACAAGTGATGTAGAAGTCACATAAAATCCTGAGCGTGATGGTGAAGTCCAATTCCGTCCGAGAAAACAGGAGCGTCAGCAGGAGAAAAATGCCGAAGATGTGAGTCCGTCCATGTACAAATGAAAGATGAGAGTGCGTCAAGCATGAATAGGAGACATAAACAGAGGCAGCAGACCAAGGAAACGTAAATCTTACCGAGTCTACATGTACTTTTAAGAGTACAGGAAGAGAAGTCGAAAGAGTGCCAATCCATATGGAAGACTTGATGATATCGGCACTTGCCGAGGATTGGAGCACCAGGAGAAGCGATGAATGCCAAGCCAAGGTTAGGGGTTGTCCATACACAATAGAAAATAAATAATGTGTCATTTATGCTTAGACGACGTAAGATACTGCAGATGATCAAGGGAATGCAAAACATACTGAGTCTGCTTGTACCCGTCAGAGTACAGACAGAGTAAACAAAAGTGTGCCAATCCATATGGAAGACCAGAAGCTCAATGTGCATGCAAGTTTGATGATGTTAGGTCCAAAGTGACTGAAGCACGTACCATGGGTGGCAGACTGTTGCTTGTGTAGTAGCACGTCTGCGGTGATGTCATTGCATGTTGGGCAAGGTAGTGAGCCACCATGTTGACCTCTCTATATATATGGGTTATTTCCAAACGATGGAGGTGAATCAACGTTTGTAATAGCCTGAGATGATAGTTACCAAAGATAGTTTGTGGTTGACGCAGGCGAGACAACATTTGTGCACAGTCGGTCTCTATGGTGAGCTATCGATATAAGGGGAGAAAGTATAGTAAGCCAAATAGCGTAGCCTGAATCTCGGCCATCAAAGGTGTGCACGGAGGCAGTCGAAAAGAGAGTGCGCGCACACAGGTACCGGAGTGATCTCGCATGATAACGCCGCCAGAAGCATAACGGCGGAAAACTGCTGCACCAATATTAAGTTTGAGTCTACCAGAAGGTGGAGTGTGCCATCTAACAACTTGGAGACGCGGGGGTCAAATATGTGGGATCCACAAAAGAGAGAAAGATGGTCCTGCAGAAAGTTTTGATTCGTGTATTGTGTGAATCCACATGCCAATATCAAAATGTATGGAGGCCCGAAGCACAGATATAGAAAAAGATGCAGAGTCCCCATACACTAACTGAGCGCAACTGCGCCAGATGTTGTTCACTAGAATAGCCGGAATGACAATTTTTAAAACCCCAAATAGAGAGGAAGATGTGGAGCGGTACCATCATGATAATAGGTATTCGCTCAGATTTAGAGAAGTAGGGGGTATTCCATTCAACTCTGAGGCAAAGAAGGTCCATAAATGCCGAATTCGATGACAATAAAGGAATACATGATCCATCGTGGTCGAATGCTGCTTGCAAAAAGGACATTGCATGGGGCGTGCTGCAGAATAATGCCCAATATAGTCCTCAAATGGTATAGCAGAGTGAAAAAGGCACCAAAGTAGTATTTTTGTGGTTGGAGAATGTTACTTGAACCAAATAAATTTAGCAGAAATTAGCGTCAGTTTTGAGGCACGACAAATATCATAGGCCGATTTTAGGGTGAATTCGCCCGAGGGTGTCGGCTTCCATGTAAGGTGGGAACCTGTGCCTGCCGTTTGAGTGATGCATGTGGCATGTATGCGACATATTAGTTTCCAAATCGATGAATCTGGTAGTCATGGTTGATAATCCCCTCTCCGGCCATATTTAATATGCATATACCGACTCCATAGAGTGTCATGCTGCTGATATGACTACCAAATTCGGCAGTGATATGCCTGTTGTAACATGCTAAGATCTCGAAGTCCCAAGCCTCCTTCCTCAATAGGCAAAGTGATTTTTGACCATGCAACCCAGTGATGGCGATTGCCCCAATAAAATGCTACCATCTTTCTGTTGATCATTTTGATGACAGACTTTGGTAATCCACCTGCGGCGAGAATATGAAGCGGAAGCGCAGAGATTACTAAACGCAACAATACTAAATGACCCGCCGAAGAGAGAAGGCGGGAATGCCAGCCATGTAATCGATCTTCAATATGGTGTAGTAGAGGAGTACAAAATCTGGACCGATTAATTCCTTTGTGGAGATAAGAACCAAGATATCGAAAAGGTAGAGAAGTGACTCTCATGCCCAATATTTTTTGGAATGACCGACGCTGATGTGGCGTAATGTTGGCCGAAGAAATGAAACTACTTTTTTGAAAGTTTACCTTTTGACCAGAAGCAGTTTCATACATAGTTAAGAAGGAGTGAAATCGTCGTAAATTGCGCTGTGTACCCTGCAGAAAAATAAGTAGATCATCCGCGTATGCCCAAGTGAGTAATTGCAAAAGGAATGTGTCTTAGGCGAAATGGCTGTATATTGTCAGCGGCAACAAATGAATTTAATCCTCTGCTGAAACCCTCCGATGTCAAAATGAATAACAATGGGGACAAAGGATCGCCCTGCTTGACACATCTATACGGACGGAAAGAAGCTGTCGGCTCACCATTTATCAAAACTGATAGTGTAGTGGCACGTAAATGGTTGATGATAATCCGAATGAAAAAATCAGAGAAACCAAACTGTCGCAGTAACGGCTCAAGATACTCCCAACTGACTCGATCAAATGCTCTCATCATATCCAACTTCAGGCATAACTGAGACCCGCCTTTATCCAGCATATGAACCATTTCACGTGCCAAAAAAACTTGCATTGAAATATCATGTCCACAAAGGAATCCTGTTTGCTCTGGCGAGATTAACTTCGGTAATAGCGTCCCCAAACGTGTGACAATGATACGGGTACAAACTTTGCTCAAAAATTTTGTTAGACAGATAGGCCGAAAATCACTTAATGTTTGAGGGGATTGCGTTTTGGGGATCAATGTAATTAATGCACTAGCCATGACAGCTGGTTGTGGGACTACAAGAAAAAACTCCTGCACTGCTTTAACAACATCAGAATGTATGATAGGCCAACATGAACGATAGAACTTACCGTGGAACCCATCTGGACCGGCGGCACTCTGAGGGTCTAAGTGCCACACTGCCTCCTTTACTTCCGTCTCCATTGGAAGCTGTGTAAGCATAAAATTGTTTGATTCTGTTATCAGACGAGGGATGTGTGATAGAATAGATGAATGATTTTGCGTTGCCTCCTGAGCAAATAAATCGGTATAGAAAGAAACCGCTGCAGACATAATATCAGTCGTATTCGTCAGTATCGCTCCCACCGCATTACGAATCTACTGGATTCGCAGGTGTGTCCTCTTACCTTTGACAATGGAATGAAAATATTGTGTGTTAGCATCGCCTTCTTTAAGCCATTTTACCCTGGCTTTTTGCTTCCATAATTGCAATTCATAAGTGGACGCTCGTAGATATTCTGCCTTCGCCCTATGATACTCTTCACGCGTTTTCGCTATGGGATGCGCATCCTAAATTGCCTCTGCACTATTAAGCTGATGCTCTGCATGCTTCAGATTGCTGAATATTCCCAAAGATTTCCTTATTCCATCTCTGGATATCTCTCTTGAAGGAAAACAATTTTTTATAAAAACCATGCATGCCTCCAGTAGTGGGATATGATAACCATGCATGCTGCATATAGGAATGAAAATCTGAGTGATATAGCCAGGCGTCTAAAAACAAAATGATCGTCGGCTAGCTCAGGCACTTAGTCGACATAAGAATAATAACGGCATGTGATCTGATGTAACCCTCGGCATATGTGTTAGCTGCAAATCCTCAAACACATCCTGAAAAGCAGAATTCACAAAAATCCAATCCAATCTACGCCGTACTCGGCCAAGGCCCCTGCCATCTGCCCAAGTAAATCTGGAGCCTTGATATGGTGGCGCCATAGGGGAGCATGTTTCAATACACTCATTAAAGTCTTGTAATACTGCTAAAGACGGAGTTGAACGACCAATATGATCATTAATGGTTCGAAAAGTATTAAAATCACCTCCCACTATCCAAGGCAATTGGGATACCTCAGCAAAGTCACATAATGATCGCCATAGTGGACGATGCTGCAGGGATGTATGTTTCGCATATACAACTGATAAAACAAAGGTCTGCTGTAGCGAAAGAGACTACAAAGTGAAATGTACCACTTGTTCTTGATCCTGTGTTGCAAGCAAAAGAAATTCAATATCACGCCAGAAAAACCAAGTATGTTCCGACTGAGAGGCATAAGACCACGGAAAACCAAGACGTAAGCCAAACCCATCTATTTGTGAAGGTGCATGCTTGTGTTCAATTAAAGCAAGTAAATGTAAACGATGTTATCTAATCATATGTTGCAACCTAGGTAGCGAGGCACGCATGCCTCGAATGTTCCATATTAATGTATTCATTGAGTAAGAGTGGAGGTACTTCCCTGTATGATGTGCGACGCGTTGCGCGTCAAGATAGTGGATGGCGGGAGGGGGGTAAATCTTTGTGGGCTCGGCGCTTACGGCGTGGAAAAACTGGTATGAATTCATCCTCCTTAGCATGCTCTTCCAATCGCGATATTAATATCTCTTCATCCAGCGATGGTGGTATTAACTGCATTCGACGCGTGACTTCTGCAGGTACATTAGGTATATCCTCAATATGATCGTCAATTGGCAAATCCGTATCCGATGAGTGTCCCATTTCGATTTGAGTGGATTCATTTGGCAAGTGATGGTCTGCAGCATCACAGAATTCATCAACAAGATGGCCATCAGGATCATGGATAATGGTTGTATCTGAAGGGTGCGGAGGCGCCATATCCGGTTGGTCATCATGGGCACTATTTTCAGCGAAGCGGCTCCTGGACTGCTGGAGGTGGTACATGCGCTTT
This sequence comes from Eustoma russellianum, assembly GCA_036186865.1. NCBI lineage: Eukaryota > Viridiplantae > Streptophyta > Magnoliopsida > Gentianales > Gentianaceae > Eustoma > Eustoma russellianum. Next base: position 15,734,768 of record AP025070.1, on the reverse strand, counting down.
CTTTTTGACCGGAGTCTAGCGCTGCTTTTCTGAATGAGGCGGCGGCGGCGGAGGCAGCAGAGGAGGCACATTAAGTTTTTCCTTGGAAGGGCATGCAGTGGCTGCATGACCCAGTTGTCGGCATGAAGCGCAGAATAAAGGTAGGTCTTCATAGACCACCGATTGTAGGATCAACCTACCTTTAGCCTGCAAATATATCTTCTGCGGTAATTCCTGAGAAACATCGACCCCAACATATATGCGAGCAACGGACGACCTCAGCCCATCTGTTGTCGCAACATCCAGCTTCATCGGTGTTCCAATCGGTCGAACAACTTCAAAGAGGGCTGCCCGGTGGTGGAGATGGATCGGTAGGGCTGGCAATGTGATCCAAACCGGGACAATAGGGACGTCTGCAGAGGGATCAAACTAATTCTCATGTGACACCCGGAGATATGCCAAGAACGACGATAAAAGCTTCTCAAATAATCCGCTTCATTGCAGAAATTTAAAAGTATATGTGTTTGATCAATCAATGTAATACGCAAATCGTGATGAAATATAATTTTCTCAAAAACCTCACGTATAACTTTCAAAGGTGGCCGACCATACCAGAACGTGCCAACCAAGGAATACCTGAAAGGCGCAACAAGTGCGTCAATCTCAGAATCAAGGAATGAAATCAGGGGGATTCCCTTATAGCGCGAAACTGTTTTCGGAGTAATGGTGACATTGCAAGAGGCATCAGTGCCGGCGACAACCGCAGCGAATGTGGGTGCGGTTGTCATAACGATTGTGGTGCTGACGGGAAAAACAGAAACTTTCGGCAGAAAGCTATCGAGTCGGGGATGAAGAAGGAGATACGGCAGTCAAACAGTGATAAACAGCGAAGGAAGGATGGAACCGGCAATGGCGGCGGCTAGCACCGCCGGAGATCGTTTTCGCCAGATCGCATCGCTTTTTTTCCTTCCGAAGAAAAGGAATATTATCCGATAATATATATATATATATATATAATCATATTGAAAAACGAAAATAACAATAATAATAATTAGTATCTAATATTAATATTATTAATAATAATTAGTATCAACTCATACGCATTCTTGTGTGTGACCCGATAGGCCTATATTAATTAACAGTCGGTTAAATCTCTATTAGACCAACAAATCGTAATTGGCCTCTAGCAAGGCATTAATATGAGTACAATCCAACTAGCCTAATAATATGAGTATAATTAATATGAGTACAGTCCAACTAGCCTAATAATAGTACATGTATTAATCCCTTTGTCACACGATATCTAGTTTGAACATAAGTCATGTTAAGCGTCATACTTATATTGTTCAAACATATGATTACTCGATCTCCAAGTAGACTGATAAAACAAATGATATTGATCACACTATCAATTAATTTGAGCACGGCCATGTATTTCACAGTCTCACTAATCGAGGGGTCCAAAGATATCTCTCTCAAAAGAGAGGGACAAATTGTTTCTCGATTGTTCAATATCCTCTACATAATTTCTATAATATTTAATCATGACCTTTATTATTATCCAGTTACGGATAACGTTTGATCATGTCAAAATATAATAGTCCTTATGTTGGAAACTATGACAATCTCAAGTCTAAGGATTAAAACATGACTATCATGAGATTTACTTATGACGCTATTCCATGTAGTAATCTCATGATGGGTCTATCCAATACATTGTTCTCTAACAAGTATGTATAAGATTTATTTGTATCACCGTACACATAATCATCTCATGATTATCAAATCAATACTTATACTGATTATAAATTATTTTATCTCTATAACAATAATGAACCAGAGACATATATCATAATTGTATAATATACTAACCAACAATAATGATAATAAAACCTCTTTATTAATGATAAATGTATAACATAAACATCCAAATCATGGCCTAGGACACATACACTAACACAAACATGGTTGATGATATATAGAAAATAAGGAAAACTCAATTGTAATTTTTGATTTCTTTCACCTTCTTATTGATAGTTACGAGACAAATGAGGAAAAAATAAATGGAAGACTTTGTTATTGAATTGTGGTGGCACACCGATTTTGAAAAACAAAGTAGTCACAATATGAATAGTAAAACACATGTTTTCTTCATCTTCAATTAACTATAAATAGGCATGTTTTGATAGAAGAAAAACACACCAACACCAAAGCAAGAAGCAATTCAAGAGCTTATTGAGAGAGAAGCGTGTGAAAGAAAATAGATAGAGAAAAAGAGAGCCATGAGATTATACAAATCCGGTATATAAAATATTGGATGTTTTAATTCTCTTGTATTTCTCAAGTTTAAATCTAAACTTGAGTTGTCTCTTGTATTCCTATTGTTTCGAATAGTGAAAGTTGTTCACCGTCTGTGATTTTTTTCTCCACAGAGAGAGGGTTTTCACATAAATCACGGTGTTCTTATTTTATCTAGCATTAACGGTGAATTGTGATAAATACATTGTGCACAAAATTTGTGTCTAAGGAAGTCAGATTTTAAGAGAGACCGTGTGTGACTCATCTGGCTAAACTTATGATTTTACGTGAAATGGTAATAATGTACTGGAGGTCATTGTAATTTTTTCTAGGTATTACCAAATCAGTTTTCTTCACGTTTTGCTGTTATTTATCTCGATCTTATACTCAACGATTTTAGTCTGTCGTAAGGTTCTATGAACGGTTTTATTCCGCTTAGAATTGGCTCTTTGTTACCAACAAGTAGTATCAGAGCGAGGTTATCTAGTTCTTGACTTTCTCGAATATGGAAGAGCTGAAATTCAATGTGGCAATATTCGGTAGAGATGATGGATTTTTCACATGGCAAAAAATGATGAAAGATTGCCTTATACGACAAGGCGTTCACAAAGCTCTTTATAGAAAAGAGAAAAGTCAGAAGCAATGAAAGATAATAATTGGCAAAACATGGATTATAAGACCGCAAGTGCAACCTGCTTGCACTGTGCAACGAAGTCCTGAACAACATAGACGAAAACGACTTAGCCATGGAAATTTGGGCAAAGCTAGAAAGCTTGTACATGTCCAAAATGATGACAACTAAATTGTATCTTAATAAGCATATCTACACACTCCAAATGAGCAAAGGTACAAATTTTTTGTCTCATCTGAATGATTTCAATGGTCTTGTATATCAAATGGCGAGTCTTTGTGTTACTATAGAGGACGAGGATCTGATGAGCATGCTCTTGAGTTCACTTCCACCCTCCCTCAATGATTTGACGACCACTTTACTTTACAGTAAAGATACAATCTCATTGAAAGATATCACATCATTTTTGTTGAAGCATATTAAGACGATACAACTATAGAAGCAAGGCCACGCTCTTCTTACACAAAGAAAGAGGAAGGAGCCAAAATAGAAACTTCAACAGTCATGATAAATCAAAAGATTATAACAAGTCCAGAGGTGGTTCCAAATTGAAAAGCAGAGTGAAGTATTGGAACTGTGGCAAGAATGGCCACCTTGAAAAGAATTACATGTATTTGAAGCAGACAGAGATCGAGGTCAAAAGCAGGTGAGAGATAACAACATAGCACCAATAACGTCAAGTGGTCACGGCGAGACAACATTGGTTTGTCACCGAAATGAATGTTGTCATGTCTCAGACCTATACCTTGAATAGATCGTGGATAAGGCGCTTCGTATCATTGTGCGACTAGCAAGGAGTACTTCTCCTCAAACAAAGCTGGAGACTTTGGTGCGTTGAAGATGAGAAACAAAAGCACCTCATGGATCATGGGAATGGGTGATATCGCTGTTGAGACTTTACTTGGTTGTACATTCACATTACAAAATGTATGCCATATTCCAAATATGAGATTCAATCTTTTATCTACAAACACACTAGGCAAGGAACGTTATGAGCATCTCTTTGGTAATAGAACGTGAAAAATTACCAAAGGTTCTCTGGTGGTAGTAAAAGAGAAGTTATGCTGTAATTTGTGTAAGACACACTTTAAGTTGAGTGAAGGTCAAATAAATGCAGTAGAAGGTAGTGCTTTCCTAAATGTGTGACACATGCATTTAGGACACATTGGCCAGAAAGGGTTGTAGTTACTAGCAAATCAATCTTTGATACCGCTAGACAAATGTAAATCACTAGACCCATGTGATTAATGCTTATTTGGAAAATAGCACCATGTCTCTTTTCAGAATAACTCTAGATTAAAATAAAACAAATTGGAGTTGGTTCACTCTGACGTGTGCGATTCGGTGGAAGCTCTAGGTGGAAGCATATACTTCGTTACTTCAATTGATGATTCTTCTTGAAAAATATGGATCTACTTGATAAGAAATAAAAGTAAAGTATTCTAATGTTTTTAAAAGTTTCATACAATGGTAGAAAGAAAAACTATAGAAAAGTTGAAACGCCTTGCTCTGACAATTATTGCTAGTACATACTAATAGAATTTGAAGAGTGTTTCACAAAATATGGCATAAGACGTAAGAAGACAGTTTATGGTACTCCACATCATAACGAAGTTTCATAACGGATGAATAGAACCATTGTAGAAAAAGTGCAATGCGTGCTTCAAATGGCTAAACTGTCTAAGTCATTTCTAAGGATGCTTACAGTACAATTGTCTACTTGATCAACCGATCATCTTTGATTCCACTAAAATTTTGTGTTCCACAAGCTGTATGGACGGGAAAAGAAGTAAGGTACACTCACATAAAAGTATTTGGATGTAAAGCCTTCATGCATGTTCCAAGAAACCAAAAGTTAAAGTTGGATGACATAACTATTCCTTGTATCTTTGTGGGACCGAAAATGAGGATTATGCTTTAGGCTATGGGATCTAAAAAAGGAAAAAGTCATCAGAAGTATAGGTGTCGTGTTCCAAGAACATGAAATGTTCAACGATGCAGAAAAGGTCTACTACAGAAAGTGTTACACAGGTAACACTTATTCTTTCATTGATCAATGACACAAATAGAGGAAATATAAAAGTAACTAAAGTAGGCGATGATTCTGGTGGTGTTGAAGAGGAGGAGCAACCCCCTTATTCTATTGAAATGCAAGATGTTGATCATCAACTGAGAAGGTCTGTCACAGACCATGCACCTTCTACCAGGTATCCTAGTTTTCAATACTTTCTTATAACAAATGATAGAGAACCAGAAAACTTTCAAGAAATACAATCTTATAGAGATAAAGGTTGTTGGTCAAAAGCCTTGCAAAAATAATGTATTAATTGAAAAAGAATCTCGCTTGTGATCAAGTTCGACTTCCAGAAAGAAAGAAAGCTACGGAAAACAAACATGAATAACTGGTTGTAAAAACAGCTTTCTTGCATGGAGATATGAATGAGGAAATCTACATGGAACAACCAGAAGGCTTCATAATCAAAGGCAAATAAGACATGGTCTGCAAGTTGAAAAAAAGTCCGTGTAGATTAAAGCAAGCACCGCGGTAGTGGTACAAGGAGTTTGACATATTCATGCTGAGTCGAAAATTCAAGAGAACATTTGATGATCCTTATGTATATATTCAAAGATAACCTGATGGTAAATTTATCATTTCCTCTAGTATGTTGATGACATACTAATTGTCAGAAAAGATGTCAACATGATCCAAATCTTAAAAAAGAAACTGTTAGAAACATTCGGCATGAAAATTTTGGGTGCTGCAAAATGTATCTTGGGAATAGATATCATTCAAGACCGAGCAACAAGAAAGTTTTGGTTATCACATGAGGGATATATTGAATGAGTGCTTCAACGGTTCAATATAGACAAAGCTAAGCAAGTTACAACTCCACTTACTGATCATTTCAAGCTAAGCAAGAGAGAGTATCCTCAATAGAGAAGGAAGTAGAAGAAATGTCACTGATTTCATATTCTTGTATAGTAGGAAGCTTGATGCATGCTATGATTTGCACACAACTAGATATTGCTCATGAGGTAGGAGTAGTGAGCAGCTTTTTATCAAATCCTAGATAGATTGAGAAGTAGTGAAATAGATCTTTAATACCTTAGAGGAGCTTCAAAATTATGCTTAACTTTTGGAGGTTCTGGATCAACTCTTGATCGATACACGGATTCATATATGGCTGGAGATCTAGATAGTATAAAATCTACTTATGGTTACCTGCATATAGATATGAAAAGAAAAGAGTGACGCATACACGGCATTCATTTCATCCATGCACTACGCACACAAACATAAGGACATATCAAAAACATCCTACATACAATGAGTATAAGGGAGTTCTTGGCCAAAGGCCCAAAGAGCATTCACCACATGTTTACTATATTGCACCTTCATCTACATTCTTGCCATTTGCTAGACCGAGAAGGATCACCCAAGTATGGGTACCAAAAGGTACTTTTACCAAGAGGTGATTAACTAACTCACAAGGACCCAAAGTTAAAAGGGTACCTAAATCATTTTTGCACATTGCAGGGAGCCCACACATCAAAAGATACATCCATAAATTGGTTCCTTAACAGTGGCTGCTCGAGGCACATGATGGGTGACCCGAGCTTGTTCATAAAATTAAAAAAGGTTACAAAAGACGGATCCGTGACCTTTGGAGACAACAACAAAGGCAAGATCATCGGAAAAGGTACGATAGGAAATCCAAGCACTCTTCAAATCTCCAACGTCTATTTTGTAAGCAACTTATCTTACAATCTTCTTAGCATTTCTCAATTTATTGACAATTGCTTTGATGTATGTTTCACTCGCCTTTATTGCAATTTAATAAATAAAAATGGAGAAACCGTTTTAAAAGGAAAACAAGAAGGTAATATCTTTACGCTTTCTATGGATGATATGGTAGACGCTAAAGTTAAGTGCTTTATGTCAAACGAACCAAATGTAAATTTATGGCATAGACGTTTAGGACACATTGGTATTTCCACACTAGAAAAACTCCAACGAAAGAACCTAGTACGAGGATTGCCTACACTTGATTTAGACAACTTTCAGTTGTGTGAATCTTGCATAAAAGGCAAACAAACACGTGAGTCACTTAAGCCTAAGAATGAAATAAGCACGACTAGGGTCTTAGAACTACTACACATTGATTTGTTTGGTCCTAGTCGCACTACAAGCCTTGGTGGGCGCCACTATGCATGCGTGATTGTTGATGATTTTTCTCATTATACTTGGACTTTATTTCTTGCACATAAGGATGATAGTGCCATTGAGATTGCGAAATTAATCAAACAACATGAAAATCAATACGGTGTCAATGTGAAAAAGATAAGAAGCGATAGATGCGGTGAATTTAAAAACAAGGATGTGATTTCATTTTGCGAAGAAAAAGGAATCAAGCATGAGTTTTTGCCACCTAAAATTCCACAATTAAATGGAGTAGTAGAAAGAAAGAATCGAATATTACAAGAAATTGCTAGGACTATGTTATGCGAAAATAAATTGTCTAGATTTCTGTGGGCGGAAGCCGTAAATTGTGCATGCTACATAGTAAATCGCTTGTCTATTAGAAAGAAAATAAACAAGACACCTTATGAGATATTAAATGATCGCATGCCTAAGATTGACTATTTTCGTGTGTTTGGATGCAAATGTTTTGTGTTAAATACAAAAGATAGTTTAGATAAATTTGATCTAAATCAATTGAGTGCATTTTTGTTGGATATTCTATAAATTCAAAGGCATATAGATGTTATGATCCTCTCACTAGACAATTAAGCACACGCCCACCTTAGGAATTTAGTATGATAAAGATTCTGAATTTAATTTACATGCTTATACTGATGCAGATTACGGCGGCTGTAAAATAGATAGGAAGAGCACGAGTGGCACTTTCCAATTTATAGGAAACTCACTCATTTCATGGTTTTCCAAAAAGCAAGCAAGCGTTGCTTTGTCCACTACTGAGGCTGAGTACATGGCACTTAGCCTTTGCTGCACACAGTTATTGTGGATAAAACAACAACTCTCGGACTTTGAAATTACCATAAATAGAATTCCTATATATTGTGATAGTATGAGTGCAATTAATCTATCTAAAAACCCAGTATTACACTCTAAGGCCAAGCATATAGAAGTACGCTATCACTTTCTTCGTGATCACGTAAACAATGGTGATATCGTCATAGATCACGTACGCACAGAAGCACAAGTAGCGAATATCTTTACAAAAGCCTTAAATCAAGCCACGTATGAATCTCTTCGTTCTAAATTAGGCATGATTTCAGCTGATCTGATTTGATTCTCTTTCCTTATTTACAGTCATCTTTTGATTAAATAAAGGGGGAGAGAAAGCATGATTTAAGGGGGAGAGAGATACTGATTGTATAAATCAAGGGGGAGTAGATTCGAAATTTAAAATTCAAATTTTGAATTTATGCATGATTGAAGGGGGAGCGATAGGATTTAAATCATGTGCATAGGTTATTTTAAAAATCATCAAAAAGGGGAGATTGTAGAGAAAAAGGGGTTTGAGTGATTTCAAAATATATGATTTAAATGAGCTTAAAAAACGTGCATAAGATAAATGTGCATGATATATTGCATATTACTTGCCTTATATAGTTCATATATAATGTTGCCGTACTAACGAGCCATGAAGCTTTAAACCTTACATCAAATGGAGAACATTTGCTGTGTTTATACTATTTTCAGGTGCCACCATTAATGAACTTAACTAGTTCATTAAGTGAAGTACTTAGTTAATTAAACTAAGTAGTTCATTAAAGGAAGCTACATTTGGACAAGGCACAAAGGCAACAAGACTAAGAAAGGAAAGTCTCCTCCTCCTCTCTTCATCTAATATACACGCCTACATACATATGTAAACATATATTTTGAGATTTTTTTTTGAAAAAGGCACATACACATGTATTCCAACATACTACCGACACGTTATATATTTTACGCACGTACGTTAACGTCACACCATCATACTTAACTTATATTTATGAGTATATTCAGGTCTTATATCATATCATATAAGTCATGGTGATGACATATTATATACGACACGTTAAAAGGTTCTAAACCGAAAATTGTCGTATCGGACGAATACCGAAACTTCGCCAACGTGTCACGTACTTGCCATAAATAGATGGTCAGCCCCTACACCTCAAAAATCATTATTATTTTTGTGGCTATGATGTTATTTTCAGCAATAAAATCATTCCATGTTGGCACACACAAATCACCCCACATTAAGGCAAATTGTAGAGATTCCAATTTCAATTTTGTCACATGTTAATGGCGCCACTTTAGACCAGCCAAGTGCTGAGAATTAAAGTTTATATTATATATATTGTGTGTAACATAATATATATAACATGTGCAAAAAGTTGGAATTTAATTAGAGAAAAATCGGGTAATCGATAAACATCGAAAATTCTGTTTTCTACGTACACAACACATGGAACATTTTTGGCACATCATACGACACGTATCTAGACACTTTTTACATATTTCATGCATCTAAAAGTGTTCTAGAAAATTAAATTAAGGGCTGATTGGAATATAACATGTGTGTATTATTAAATGTGCACTATTTTACAAAGTTTGCAAAAATAAAATTCAGCATATGCATATTCATGTTGGACACATCTATACAGCTGAGATGGAGCATATGTGGAGCCTTGTTGGCATATTGATTGGTCAAGAATCAATCATACAATGTTGGTGATTTAAAGAAAGAAGCTACAAAAGGTAATGTTTCAAATTTTATCTCATTTGAAACACATGTTGAAAATTTCAGCATGTATAGTTATATCTGACCGATTTTTATGCTTACTGAGCATATAATTTGTGTCTTGAAACATGTGGTTACTTGGAAGAAGAATTGGAAGTAATTTGAATAAGATATAAAGTCTTAAAGTGTGATATTTAGAATATCACACATGCTGAAAAATTTCAGCATGTCTGTGTATGCACCTTGGCCGATTTTATGGTCACATTAGTGTCCAATTTCATTTTCAAAAATGATGAGAATATTTGCTACTAATTGGTGATTTATTTCAAAGAGAAAAATCAAAGAAAATTGGAAATAATTTGAATTAAGGAGCCATGTATCACATGCTGAAATTTCGGCATGTTAACTTCTTATTATGGCCGATTTTTATCACCTTGTTTGGAGAAATTTTATCTTGCTTAATTTGGGTGATAATCTTATGAGTTATGACAACTATTTTATGATGATTTTGGCACATGTTTTTAGTGAAATTTCAGATTTTCCAAGTCATCAAATGATGACAACATTCAACCAATCAATGAGTGCCAAGTAAGCAAAAGTTAAATGATCATTCAATGAGGAGGTGACAAGTAAGCAAGAGCATGTCACAATGATGCCACACATTCTCCCAAGGACTAAGAAAATAATTTTCAAGAGAAGGAGGACCTATAGGGGGGGACGGCCATAAGCTCAAAAGGAAAGGAGATGAGGAAAACAAAGAAAAGAACAAGCATTGCAAATTCAAAGATCAAAAACGCCTAGCACTTCTTCTTCTACACTCTTTCTTTCTTTCTTCTTGAAAGCCTATTGTACTTATATTCATATTCTTGAATAGACTTATCTTAGACCACCACACATTCTATATCTTTGTAAAAGATTGATCAAGGTGTGATCAATCTTCAATCTTGCAAGGTGGTGGTGTTCATGCGTATTGTATTCATCATACAAGATTTGTAAAGGGTTGGAGTTGGTGTGTAACTCCATCAACCCTGTGGTAAGGTGTATTTGTGTTGTGTGACTAGTGTGAACCGAGGAAGGTGTTCCTCGAAGACTGGAGTAGGTTGTTTATAACCGAACCAGTATAAAATTCTCGGTGTCATTTACTTTCAGCACTTATATTCTGTTTCAGCACTGTTTACTCTTTTTGTTTACGTTCGTAAAAATAGTAAATGTTTTTCAAAAATTAAAAAACTTTCTAGAAACATAGTCGAACGATTTAGGGTGAATTTGACACAAGTTTCAATCCTTTTGGACAAGTATAAATCGATCAAACATCCAAAGTTCTGAGACTAGTGCAGTCTGATTTTAAGGCCTGCAAAGGTTGAGACTTTGAGTGTATTTGACTAACTTCCCGAAATAATTTTTCAAACCTGTTTCAACCCATTTAAATATATCATATAAGGGGTTAATGGTTAAAATTTCAGAGCAATTGGAGTTAAGTACAAATATGAATAAATTTTTCAAAACAGTCTATCGTTTCTAGCAGATTCGCGCAATCTGACCACCAACGATTTTTGAAGGGGTTAAATTTGGTGGAATGAAGAAGTGAAGTGGAAATGGGATGTCTTTCCCCTCTTCCTTTCTTATGGCCGAAATCTTCAAGGTAGTGGGGAATCTTCAATAATGATGTTTCTTTGTGGAAGAGAAATGGTAAGATGGTAAGGCTTGCATGAATTCTAATTGGGTACAAATGGAGTGTGTAAGAGGTTAAAGAATGGAAAGGGAGAAATGAAGACAACTTGTCTTGCATGTTAGGGGGAGGGGTGGTCAAGTGGGTTGAGGGGGGGTGAAGTGGAGTATTTTTGAAGAATTAGTAGAAAAAAAGTGAGTAGAATTTGTCCACTTGTAATTTTCTCAAATTGTATAAGATAACTAATTGTTAGTGGAAGAAGAATATCCAGTATTTTTCCACTTTTTTAAGGTAGGGACGGTCATTAATGGGGTAGGATATGAAAAAACTATTTTACCTATGTCCAACTTTCCTTTTTCTTTTATGTAAGTGTACAAATTATTTGTGTCCTAATTATATGTCCATTTAGTTATTTCACCTAAGGTACTTTGTCCTCTAAGGTTCACTTATTTAATTTTAGTGTCTACTAAAATTTTTACCTATACCGCTTAGGACGGCACAACGATTTAATCGATTTAAATCGATACGCCTATCTTTAACACTATGATTTCCTTTATTCTCTTTTCTTACGGCCCAGAGGTGCGGGTCGTAACATTCTATAGCCCCCCTTCTGGAACTAAGGTCTCGGCATGGTGCACCCGCCGTACTCTGCTACGAGAAGTAAAAGGTGTCGATAACATATATGTCATGTAGACATAAACATGTATCGGATAGCAGAAGCATCATAAAATAGACAAAATAAAACATAAGCGACATGCATACATCATAAACTAACTTCGAGTACAATTCATCAGTACATCAAGTATATAAATACATGTCCAAAACAGCAAAAGTACAAAAGCTAGATCAGCTGGGCCCACTAGAATACTCACGGATATCCTACTCTCATCTCATCGTCTACGTAGTCCAAGTTCTGATCCTGGGGCTCTGCAAGATGGTATAAATGTAGAGTGAGCGAGAACGAATCACCCAACAAGTATTTCTATCCAGGTTCGTCATGTGGATCATTTATGCGAGACGGGGTAATAAAATAAATACAGTGAAATAATAAACAGAACACGTCTCCGTTCACAATAATAAAATAACAAGTAGATAACGTATGCAATCACGTAAGCAGATAAAGTGCGTAAAAGAATAAATGTTAACTTTCATTTATTAATATTCTGGGAACTTAAATATCATTTGTCCATTCTTTATTTCTCAATCATAAACTATGCTAGTCCCAAATCTAAGTACTTGCATAATGCCCATCTTTCTAACATACTGATGTGTATAGGATGTGCCCAATGGTGATGGTTTGGAATTCATGTCAAATGATCATGCAAGTACGTAAATGGTTTTAAGCATCATAAAACGTTTTAAAACAAGACGTATTCGTATCTTTTTGTGACTTTCATAAACATGGCATTTCATAAGTTCGCTATAGCACTTTTCATATCGTAAGAACGGTACCCACGAAATACCCAATGATCCCCCGGTGTAGTCTTATGTACCAAATATGAATCCGGATGTTCCAACCACAGTGTTACATCATACATACATAGACCTAACGGTGACGTGTTATGGCAAAGATTCTGGGTCCCAGACGCGGTGTTATATTTGACAGTAATTTAAAACTATGCCCTTGACATCCTCCCCCATGACCCGATGTCAGGCCGGCACACCATATCATAACATAACATCATAAAACATAGCATACATAAGTCATTGGAATCATTCATCTTGCGGTACGGTTCGTTACGCGTAAAATCCTTTAAAACATCCGTGAGATGAAACATTTCATAACAACGTGTAGTAAGATAACACCTTTCGTTTCAAAACTTGTTTTGTCGTATGCATATATGAATGCTCGTTACTGGACTGATTTCATGTCCCTAACAATTTCAGCATTTAAGTCCAATGTTTGACTCATTTTCCATATCATATTCTTAGGTGAAATACCCATTTTACGCCTCTTAGGGTGCTCTCGGTTTGCCCTCCAAAAACAGCCCACTTTTGGGCTTTTAACCACTAAGATCTTCAGCTTATTTTATTCATTCCTTATCTTGTATTATGGTCCTTCATTCAGCCACTTTTCTATATAGTGTGAAATTTATAAAGTCCCATTTTATCCTTTTAATGTCCTCGGTCAAATTTACCAAGAGATCCCCTTATTTGGCTTGTTGCAAACCATTACTTCTTATCTTTGCTTATTTACCACTTTATTTAATTAGTTCCATATAGGATTGATGCAATCATGTGATGGCTAAAACCACTACCACCTCCAATATCCCTCTCACAAAGGTCTACGCACAAAGAAGTGATCTTCTCCTTACTTCCATTGTGTAGAAAATTGATCGTTCAAGCAACCACCAAAACTTCAAGCATATGTTGATAGGCAAACATTTGATAGGTTCTCCTAGATGACACTCTCAGCCTTGGCAAACACCCTAAAAAACACTCACCTTTGAGAGTTATTAACCTTGATTTTTGATGCAAAATCAAGAAAAGAAATTCTCAATATTTGGAGAGAAAACAAACATTTAATTTTTTTGATTGAATGGAAGCGGATTACACTCAGCCAAATGAGGCCTTTTTATGCTGAACTTTTCTAGCTAATAAAAGTCCTAAAGGCATAAAACTCTATCTTAAAAGTCTATCAAAAGTTTGAATAAAAATAGGCTACAATTTGAACTAAGGTTTAAACTAATTATCTTGTCTTCAATTTTGATCCTTTTGAATCCCATTCAGCCGAGTTTTGGAGATGCATTTGGAAGACTTGCTGGTTTAGTTTTAAAGTTGTGATAAGCTTGGAGTTGAATTCGAAAATTGGCTGAATCTGAACTTGAGTTGCCTTGGAATTTGAATTCAAGCTGAATTCATATTTGTCTTCATCATTATGATCTTGTGGATGTTTGTAGAGTTGATATGCTTGTCCTTATCTTGTTGGAGAAATTCTCAATATTTGGAGAGAAAACAAACATTTAATTTTTTTGATTGAATGGAAGCGGATTACACTCAGCCAAATGAGGCCTTTTTATGCTGAACTTTTCTAGCTAATAAAAGTCCTAAAGGCATAAAACTCTATCTTAAAAGTCTATCAAAAGTTTGAATAAAAATAGGCTACAATTTGAACTAAGGTTTAAACTAATTATCTTGTCTTCAATTTTGATCCTTTTGAATCCCATTCAGCCGAGTTTTGGAGATGCATTTGGAAGACTTGCTGGTTTAGTTTTAAAGTTGTGATAAGCTTGGAGTTGAATTCGAAAATTGGCTGAATCTGAACTTGAGTTGCCCTGGAATTTGAATTCAAGCTGAATTCATATTTGTCTTCATCATTATGATCTTGTGGATGTTTGTAGAGTTGATATGCTTGTCCTTATCTTGTTGGAGAGTTGCTCTTGAAGTGGCCTTTCAAACCGTGTATTTCTTGGGGAATGCATTAGGACAATTATTCCTCCAGACAATCATTCTCTAGGACAAATATTCCTTAGGACAAACATTTTTTGAGACAAACATTCTATGGGATAAACATTCTCTCTAGAACAACATTGTCTTGAGTGATGAGTGTAGGACCTGCATAGCGCCACTAGAAGGAGGGTTGAATAGTGGGTGCAGAAAAAAAAATTTAAATATTTTTGGACCAGTTACCCACTTCTGAAAACAAATTCTATTTTCAGACAGTTTTTAATTAACTGAATTGTTAAGTTGTAGACCTTCGAAAATCGTGAAATTTGGTGAAGAAGTACTGTCAGATGTTATGTATGTATCGTAAAAATTTCAGATTAAAATTCCAATCCTAACCTCTTGAAAATACGTTTTTGTACTGACTGCGCAAATCTGCCACAAACAATACTCTGACTTGAAAAATTTATTCTTATTGATTCGTAACTCCAAATGGTCTGAAAATTTAATGACAAACCCCTTAAAATATTTATTTTAATGGGTTGAAACAGTTTTCAAAAATTCTTTTGAGAAGTATGTCAAATACGTTGATGTTCTCAACCTTTGCAAGTCTAAAAATAGATTGTACTAGTCTCATTACTATTAATGTTTGATTGACTTGTACTTGTCCAAATGGGTTGAGACTTGCGCCAAATGAAAGCTAAGAGGTGTGGCTATGTTTTTGAAAAATTTTGCGATTTTTGAAATTCGTTTGATATTTTTACTATTGCAATGAAAACGATACAAAGTGCTGGAAACTGAAAGTAAAGTGCTGAAAGTAATAACACCAAGAATTTTGTACTGGTTCGGTTAACACAACCTACTCCAATATTCGAGGACACCTTCCTCGGTTATCACTAATCACGAAAAATACCTTACCACAAGGGTTTCTGGTGTTACACACCAACTCCACCCTTATATGTTACTAGCAATCACACCTTTCACGAACACAACCACCGAACAGATGAAGGTTTGATCACACCTTGGTCAACCTTTTACAACAATGAGGGATGTATGGTGGTACAAAAAAAGTCTATTCAATATGTTTAAATATAAGTACAATACACTTGAGAGGAGAAGGAGAAGAAAGAAATGTAGAAGAAGAGAGTAGAAGACACTTTTTGCACTTGTGAGATTATGAGAGTTGTCTTGCATTTGTGTGACTCTCTTCTCTTCTTTTTATCTAGTCTTGGCCGCCCCCTCTAGGGATTTTCTTCACCTTGAGAATTCTCTTTTATGTCTTTGGAAGAATGCCTTGTGTAATGTGACACCATCTTGCTTACTTGGCACAACTTGATTGGATGAATGCCTTGGCTTTGCTTACTTGGCACATCACGATTGGTCAAACCTTGTCACCATCTAGTGTGCTGTAAAAATCAGAGATTAACTTGAAAAATATGTGACAAAAAGAATTCAAAACACTACCAAATAATCATCATTCAATTCCTTCAATTTTGGAATGCAAATTAAAGACAAAAGAATAGTAAATTCGGCCACGATTCACATGTCCTGAAAATTTTCAGCATGTGTTGCATTTTTGAAATCTTTCCTTGTGTGTTGCCCTCTTCAAAGTCATCCATCATGTGTGGCTTATTTTTCACCAATTAAAGTGCCAAATAAGCTCCTTCTAGGCTCCAACAAAGCTGAAAATGGTGTGTGAAATTCCTGCACATGTGTTGAATTTTCTTTTGGTAAACTTTGTCAAATGATGCACAATATTCACACATATATGGTAAATTATAATCAGCCCTAATTTGAAATTTCTAGAATACTTTAATATGTATGAATATGTAAAAAGTGTCTAGATACATGTTACATGTCATGCCAAAAATGTTCCACGTGTTGTGTTCGTAGAAAACCGAATTTTCGACTTTCGTCGATTATGCATTTTTCTTTGATTAAATTCAAGATTTTTGAACATGTTATATATATTATGTCACACATAATATACATAAAATAAATTTAATATTCAGCTCATAAGGGCTGAGACATCCACATTTGACAAAATAGGTTGAATTTAAAATCTCCACAATTTGGCCTTAATTAGGGGTGATTTGTGTGTGCCAACATGGAATAATTTAATGGCTGAATATACCATGTGAGCCACGAAATTTTTGGCCATTTTTGAAGTGTAGGGGCTGGCCATCTATATATGGCAAGTACATGACACGTTGGCGAAGTTTTGGTAGTCACCCGATACGACAATTTTTGGTTTACAACCTTGTAACGTGTAGAGAAAAAGGGGTTTGAGTGATTACAAAATGCATGAATTAAATAACGTATACTAAAGAAATGCATGATACGTTTTATGACTTAACACGTTTTTGCATGAAACCTGCCTTATATCGTAGGTCTTACATAACGTGTTGTAATTATTTTGTCATCACCATGACTTATATCATATGATATAAGACCTGAATATACTCATAAATATGAAGTAAGTATAGTGGTGTGACGTTGACATACGTTCGTAATATATGCAACGTGTCGGTAGTACGTCGGAATATGTGTATTGTGCCTTTTTATAAAAAATCTGAATATATATATAATATAATATATATATATATATATATATATATATATATATATATATATATATATATATATATATATATATATATATATATATATATATGTTTTGAATAGATGTAGAAGGAGACTTTCCATTCTTCAATTTGTTGTCATCATGTCTTCTCCAAATCTATCTCCATTTAATGGAATACTTAGTTCATTTAACTAAGTACTTCACTTAATGAACTAGTTTAGTTCATTAATGGTGGCACCTAAAAATAGTTCAAACACAACAAATGTTTGTCATTTGATGTACGCTTTAAAGCTTCATGGCTTGTTAGTACGGCAACATTATATACAAAGTATATAAAGCAAGTTTGTCGCAAAAACGTGTCAAGTAATAACTTGTGTCATGCATTTCTTAAACACGCGTTATTTAAATCATGCATTTTATGAATTACTCAAACTCTTTTTTTCAACAATCTTCCCCTTTTGATGATTTACAAAATAACCTTAGTTCATGATTTAAATTTAACCGCTCCCCCTCCAATCGTGCACAACTTCAAATTTTAAATTTGGAATTCTCTCCCTTCATTTTTGCAATCAATCATTCTCTCTCCCCCTTAAATCATGCATTCTCTCCCCCTTTATTTTGGAAATAAAATCAAAAGTGCATATAATAAAAAAAACTCATGCATTTCGACTTCGTTCTTAAGGGTTATTTATTCAACCCTTTGCAAATGTCCCTTTTGGTACCCAAATTTGGGTGATCTTTCCAGGTCTTCCAAAAGGTGAGAAAGGAGATGAAGATGCAATATAATAGGCGTTCGGTTTGCATAGTATGTTTGGCCTTTGGCCTTTGGCCGAGAATGCCATCATGCACATAGTATGACCTTTGGCCTTTGGGTGATCTATATCTGTTTGGCCTTTGGCCGAGAATGCCATCATGCACATAGTATGACCTTTGTTTTTTATAAGCATTTCGGTTTGCATGTATGAGGCGTGATCTAGATGCAATTTTATGATATAGATTTCTCATATGCATCAATGGCTTCTTTTCATATTTGTACAGTGCAAAATTATATCTCATATTATATGAAGATGAAGCACGTTTAAATGACATAGGGGGATCTAGGTGTCTTCTTAGGTGCCACATATGTCTTAAATGCATTTATTTTCTTAGATGGAATGAATTTGATTGATTTATTTAACTTCTCATTTTTCTCAACGTATCCTAATCCGGTTTTGTCGGTATCATGCTTTTGTAAAGAAATGATGCGATCTAGCATGTTTTTACCTGTGTCGAATTGTTTTACCATTTTTTCTAGATCTATAATCCTTGATTTCAAATTTGAAATCCCGGATTTCATTTCATTGTTTTGTTTCTTTAATTATGTGACCTCTGCTATTAATGCATTGATTGTGCAAGACAACTCTTCTTTTGAATTGTTTAATTGAGAAACAAGGTTCGTGTTAGAAGATTCTAACAACTTCTTGTCTTCAATTAATCGTTTCTTTTCTTTTGCAAGAGTCTTTGAGAACTTATGCAACTCTAAATATTGACTAAATAAATCATCATAAGAAGATTCAGAATCAAAGCCGTTTGTTCAGTCTCATAGTCGGATGAATCACTCCAAGTGGAGGCTTTGAAGGCTCTTCTCCTTTGTTTAGGTTCTAAGACGAGTCTAGTTTTGATCCGATCCTTATCAAGGTGTTTGTTCGTTTTTTTGTCCTTGTTAGGGCAATCATATGACAAGTGTCCAAGTTTCCCACATTCATAACACTTTATTTCCTCATTATTTATATTTTTATGGTTCTTAGATGAAGTAGGCTTGTGTTTGTTTTTAATTGATTTTCTCATGATCTTTCTTAATCTTTTAGCCATCGTGATTAAATCTTCATCATCGAAATCTATGTTGTAGCGCCCCGCACCGGCCTGTCCGTGTACGGTGCGCCCGCCATACTTTACTACGGAGAGTACCAGGCGTCAATGCATAACACGTCACAATCCATAACAAAATTTATGGACTTTCATGCCTTGATCGTAACAGGTAATCAAAAACTTAGGCAGAATAAAAACTTTCAAACAAAGCATTCCGAATATCCGGCATAAGGTTTACAACCATGTCCATAAAACAAAAGGGTAATTCGAAATTAATGTTCCATCATAAGTTCATCAAAACATAACCCTTCGTAATAAAAATCCTTAAGCTGCCATCCTCTCGCACGTCTACGGGTATGGAACTCTAGGCTCATCGTCAATCCACTCTACCCCGTTCCCTGTAGGCTCTGGGAGGAAAAATAAGAGGGTGAGTGACAAAGTCACCAGCAAGTACACCATAAACAATCAAGAATTAAATGGAAAGTATACACAAGAACCAAATCCCAAGAATTTGGATTCCCAGCATACCTGACCTTCAATCCATTAGCCGCAAAGGAAATAAGATCATAACTTATGTGACGTAAAATAATAATATCATGACTTAGGCAAAGAAGGACAATAATATCATAACCTAAGTAACAGTACATCTAGCATTCGACTAGCAGTTAGATGCAATGTGTATGAATATGCAAATGTGATGCAACGTGATAAAATGAGAATTAATTCGATCTTTCTTTCTTTCAAAACATCATCGTCGTAAAACGAGAAGTAGAGTGTTCAGATCTATTATCTCCAGATCTGAGGCGGTCATATCAATCCCTTCAGATCTATTATTTTCAGATCTGAAAACGGTCATACAATCAATCATCGTCAGGTCTATTCTCTCCGGGCCTGAACGGACATAAATCATCATCATCAGATCTATTCTCTCTGGGCCTGAATGGTCGTAAATCATCATCATCAGGTCTATTCTTTTTGGGCCTGAACAGTAATAAATCATCATCAGATCAATTAACTCCAGATCTGGAGCGGATTGTGCTGGCCAGAAATCTATGGTAATACACACACACACACAGATATACATATATATATATACACTATTTATTTTCTATTCAGTTCTATTCATTTAATAAAAAACATATGTGACAAATTTTATGTTTCATTAAATTCTATTCAATTTTATATGCGCACACACACACACACATATATATATATACTATTTATTTTCTTTTCAGTTCTATTCACTTAATAAAACACATACTTATTAACGTCTTTAATATAAAAAGGACAAATTTAATTTTTCATTATTTAGATTCCGTTATATTTTTTTCTCGAAAATTTGTACTTTATTGATAGATGATCCTCACTTATGGCGGAGGAAAACCATAGTACAAAACTTGAAGTCAAAATAAGAGTAATACGGATACAAGTTGTCTATGATGTGTAGTCTCCAGTCGTATATGATATGCCGCATTAAAATCTTGCTAGGTAAAACCACCCTTGTGGATAAAACCCTGGCGAAGGAAAAAGCGTACATATTTATACAACTGGAGGTGGGAATGTACATATGATGAAAGCACAAAAAGTGAACAAATAGCAGTCATCGTGCTTTTGTTGCTGAAGAATCTGCAGTCAATGCGGCCATGTGAATATAATGTGCTGGTAGTGTCTCATCCAGGGTTCTCAGGGACATCATAGCGAAATGCCCAGGCCATGCATAAAGACACAAAACGGCAACGTTATAGCAAATAATCAAGCATAGGACAAGAAGTAAGACCAATAGGCAACAAAACATACTGAGCCTGCCTGTACCCAGTAGGATACAGGCAGGAAAAGCTAATATGCGCCAATCCATATGGAAAACCCGGATATATCAAGGAACACGCAAATGGACTGAAGAAAGATCCAAAGATACCGAACTACGAACTAGTGGAGGAAGAGAGTGAGAACCGTAGACTTGAGTTCTTGGGTTTAACATGGCATTCTATGCAAGGTAATGTGCCGCCATATTTGCCTCTCTGAAAATGTGATGAAAGTCCAGACGATGAAGATGTACTAGTGTGTGCAATAACTGAAGATAATAGTTGCCGTGAATCAGCTGAGGTCGAGACAAACGAGATATTAGCAGTGCACAATCTGATTCCAAAATAATCGAACGATACAGCGGAAGAAAATATAATAGCCCGAAAACCGCTTCCTGTATCTCCGCATGAAGGGGCGAACTCGGAGGTAAGCGGAAAGAAACTGCTCCCACACATGTACCAGCATGGTCTCTCAATATAGCACCTCTTGCACTATAGTGTCTACCAACTACCGCATCTGTATTTAATTTAAATCTTCCGGATGGTGGTAGCCGCCAGCACACCAAAATTGGACGTGGAGTCTGAAGCGGAGGAAGCCAAGGAAGGGGCTGCCGAGGACCAGACATTAATTTGGATCCAGCTATTGATTTACACCACATAGTGATATCATATTGTATGGTGGCCTTTAAGGATGTCATTGAAATAGTCTGTTGTTCACCATAAACTAAAGATGCATAGGCACGCCACACATTATATAGAATGATAGATGGGATAATGATACGTAAAACCCCAAGAAAAGAAGAAAAAGTAGAACGATACCACTAGGAGAGTAAATATTGTCGAAGGCTCTATGAGGTCGGGAGAGGACAATGTAACTCGCAGGCAAAATAGATCCACATCGAATGAATGCCCAAGCAGTATAAGAATACATGGTCTGCTGTAGCCGACTCCTGCTTGTAAAATGGGCATTGTGTTGGGCATGCCGTGTAATACCTACCAGTATAGTCTTCAAAAGGTAGCGCTAAATGAAATATACTCCATAGAAAAATCTGAGTGGTGGGTGAATGATGCTTGAACCAAATAAATTTCACCGAAAGAAGCATAGGACTGGACGAAGGACATATATCATAAGCATTACGCAAAGAGAACTCCCCAGTCGCCATGGGAGTCCAAGTAAGATGAGCCGCATGACCATCCGTTTGAGCAAGACAGATAGGATGAATCCTACAAATAAGCTTCCATACAGGAGAATCAGGCAATCTAGGCAAATAATATCCACGGTGACCATATTTGCCATACATGTATTTGCTCCAAAGTGTAGATTGTCGCTGATATGACCACCAGATACGACAATGATAAGATTGTTGTAGCATGCAGAGGTTGCGGATTCCCAGTCCGCCCTCCTCTCGGGGCGTTGTAATAGTTGTCCATGAAACCCAATGATGCCTACGCCCCAATAAAAAGTTGCCATTTTTCGATTTATAATGTTTATTACCGATTTCGGTAGGCTGCCTGCTGCGAGAATATGTAAAGGTAGAGAGGATACCACTGAATGAAGCAAAACAGGACGACCAGCAGAAGATAATAATCTAGAGTGCCAACCTTGGAGTCGTTCGTCGATATGTTGTAATAATGATACACAATATCTCGATCTGTTGATGCCCTTATGTAAATAAGACCCAAGGTATCGAAAAGGGAGGCTCAAACACCGCATTCCCATGATATTCTCGAAGGCCCGTCATTGTTGTGAAGTAACCGCAGCCGATGGAATAAAGTTGCTTTTCTGAAAATTTATTTTTTGACCAGTGGCAATCACATATTGTGCTAAGAAAGAGTGAAAGCATTGAAGATTTCGCTGAGTGCCGCGTAAGAACACCAAAAGATTGTCTGCATATGCTAAGTGTGTGATAGTAAAAGGACCCTTGCAAGTCGGAAAGGCTGCAATGCTCCTGAAGCTACTAATGATTTTAATCCCCTGCTAAAATCTTCAGATGAAATAATAAATAGCAAAGGGGATAAAAGATCCTCCTGTTTAACACCTCTATATGGCCGAAAGAAAGAAGATGGTTACCTATTAACCAAAACCGATAAAGTGGTGGCACACAAATGATTCAAGATAAGACGAATGAAAAATTCTGAGAAACCAAATGTGCGCAATAACCTCTCGAGATATTCCCAGCTTACTCTGTCAAAAGCCTTCATCATGTCTAATTTCAAGCATAGTTGAGGACCACTTTATCCAACATATATATCATCTCGCGAGCCAATAGAACTTGCGTTGAAATATCCGAGCCTGGAAGAAAGCCTGTTTGCTCTGGCGAAATTATTTTGGGGAGCAAAATATTGAGTCTAGTACCAATGATTCTCGTACAGACTTTGCTCAAAAAATTAGTGTGGCAAATGGGCCGAAAGTCACTAAATGTGTCAGGAGATGGCTTTTTAGGGATCAATGTAATAAGCGCACTAGCCATGACAGTAGGCTGAGGGATACCAAGGAAAAATTCCTGCACTGCCTTAACCACATCAGTATGAATAATTGACCAGCAAGAACGATAAAAGTTACCGTTGAATCCATCAGGGCCTGCTGCGCTGTGGGGGTCTAAATGCCAGACTGCTACCTTAACTTCTTCCTCCATAGGTGTCTGTGTAAGCATCAAGCTGTCATCTGCTGTGATTAAGGGTGGAATATGGCAGAGCAAGGCGTCATAAGTGTGTGTGGGCTCTTGAGCGAATAAGGACGTGTAATAGGCCACACCTTCGTCTTTAATAAAGGCAGGATCAGTGCAGATTGTGCCTGCAGCTGTATGGATTTGTTGTATGCAAAGTTGCAATCGCCTCCCTTTTACAATGGAATGAAAATAGCGTGTGTTTGCATCAGCGTCTTTTAACCATCTAACTCGTGCCTTTTGTTTCCAAAAATGGAACTCATATGAGGACGCTTGAAGATATTCTGCTTTAGCTTTATGGTATGCCTCGCTGTTCTTGTCTATGGGGTCGGCGTCCCAAGCATGTTCAGCGAGGGCAAGAACTGATTCAGCGTGCTTAACATTGGAGAATATATTACAAAAAATCTCCTTATTCCAAATCTGTATATCTCTCTTCAGTAGGAACAACTTTGAATAAAATCCAAACATACCACGTGTTGTTGGATAAGATGTCCAAGCATGTCTCATATAAGTAAGAAAGTCTGGATGAAGCAACCAAGAATCCAAAAAATGGAAAGATTTGCGTCCCTCCGAGTTACCCAATCGGCATATAAATAATAATGGGGTATGATCCAAAGAAATGCAGGAGAGATGCAAGAGGCGTGTGTCTTCAAAAACATCTTGAAATGAAGAGTTAAGGAATAACTAATCCAACCTTCGACGGACTCGCCCAAGTCTCCTACCATCCGTCCAAGTATATCTCGACCCATGAAACTGCGGAGCCATCAGAGAACATAATTTCACATAATCATTAAAATCTTGCATGGATGAAATCGACGGTTGAGAGCGACCGTCATGATCCTCCAGAGAACGAAAAATATTAAAACCGCCCCCTACAATCGATGGTAAGTCGATTGATTCCGAGAAATCAGATAATGAATGCCATAAAGAGCGACGCAGAGATGATGTATGGTTTCCGTAGACAACCGATAACACAAAATTCTGTTGGAGGTGACGAAATATAAAAGTGAAATGAACCACCTGATTTTGATCCTGCGAACCAACCAAATGATATTCTGAGTCTTGCCAAAATAACCAAATACGTTCCGATTGAGAAGCGAAATGATCCGAAAAGCCAAGGTCCATAGCAAAACGAATAATGTGAGAAGGTGAATGTTTAGGTTCTATCAAAGCCACTAAATTTAAATGATGATCATGTATCAAGTTATGCAATCTAGGCAAAGAGGCACGAATGCCTCGTATGTTCCATATTAAGATATTCATTGAGAAAGAGTAGTATCACTTCCCTGGATTGCATGAGACGCACTACGAGTAAGGATCGTGGAGGGTGGCAATGGTGGAAGGTCCTTTCTTGCACGATGTTTACGACGAGGGATGACTAGAATAAAGTCTGCATTTTCGGCGGAATCCTGCAGTCGAGATAACAAAATATCTTCATCCGGCGACGTGGGGATCAACTGTATCCGCCGGACCACATCATCCGGGACGATTGTTATCTCCGATTGCTGCTCATTCACGGGCAGCTCCTTATCAGAGAAGTGGCCAAGGTCACAATTATCAGAGACATCTTGCAAGGGGACGGTTGCACAAGCAGCAGCTAAATCATCAGCTTCAACCGAGGGAGGGACGCCAATTAGAGCATCATGTGATGGCATGTCAGGCTACAGTTCCTGAATGTCTACGGAATCAGTGTTCAAAGGTGGGTCAGTTGGGGGTGGGTTGCTTGTTTTCCGTTTAACAGGCGTCCATCTTTGCGTCCGCGGACGGGGTGGTGGAGGCGGCGGTGGAGGTGGCGCAGTGGTTTTCTCCTTTGGATGACAAGCTGACACTGCATGACCCAGTTGTTAGTGTATGTGCCCTAGGCCATGATTTGGATATTTATGTTCTGCATTTATTATTAATAAAAGAGGTTTTATTATCATTATTGTTGGTTAGTATGTTACACAATTTTGATATATGTCCCTGATTCATTATTGTTATGGAGATAAAATAATTTATAATCAGTATGAGTATTGATTTGATAATCATGAGATGATTATGTGTATGGTGATACGAAACAACCTCATAGATACTTGTTAGAGAATTGTGTATTGGATAGACCCATCATGAGATTGCTACATAGATTAGCGTCATAAGTAAATCTCATGATAGTCATGTTTTAATCCTTTGACTTGAGATTGTCATAGTTTCCAACATAAGGACTATTATATTTTGACATGATCAAATGTTATTCGTAACTCGATAATAATAATAATAAAGGTCATGATTGAATGTGATAGAAATTATGTAGAGGATATTGAACAATCAAGATAGAATTTGTCCCTCTCTTTTGAGAGAGATATCTTTGGGCCCCTCGATTAGTGAGACTGTGAAATGCATGACCGTGCTCAAATGAATTGATAGTGTGATCAATATCATTTGTTTTATCAGTCTACTTAGAAATCGAGTAATCATATGTTTGAACTATATAAGTATGACGCTGACCATGACTTATGTTCAAACTAGATATCGTGTGATAAAGGGATTAATGCATGTACTATTATTAGGCTAGTTGGACTTTACAAGTATTAATTGGGTAGTTGTAATGCCTTGCTAGAGGCCAATTACGACTTGTTGGTTTAATAGAGATTTAATCAACTGCCAATTAATATGGGCCTATCGGGTCATACACAAGAATGCGTAAGGGTGAGATTAATAATATTAATAATATTAATATTGGATATTAATTATTATTATTATTATTATCGTTTTTAATATTAATAATATTAATATTGGATATTAATTATTATTATTATTATTTTTGTTTTTTGGTGATTATATATATATATATATATATATATATGTATTATCGGATAATAACAAGAGAATCCATATCTGATATGGACTTTGAATATCCTGATAGAATCCGTATATGATACGGATTTTGATTGGCATCAACTAATCCGATTAGGACTCGGATTTTGATGTCTACATATGTGTATATATATTTGTGTATCTCGTATACACTACGCACGAAAAATATACAGAATCATCAAAGAAACCCTAGAGCCGTTTTTGTGAAAAAACCAAGTTTTTCAGCTGTGCCGTTTGAAGAGCTAGCACTCCAGACGGAAGCGTTCGTGTGGATACCGATAGAGGGTGATCGTGTTTTTGCACCTGCTTCATCTGCGTAATTCCGATCTACAAAGGTAATTTTCGAGTTTCTTTCATCAAATTAAACGAACAACATGGATCCTTGGTAGGAAATCGGAGATCAAGTTTTTGTTTTCCGCTGCGCGTTTTGCAGTGATCTCGGTTGATTTCCTAACAGTGGTATCAGAGCCAATTGTTGTCTCGTTTAAATCGACTATATCATGCTTATGTGTTTACTTTTTTTGTATGGCATGATATGTATAAAACATAATTCAGATTTCATATGATGAGAGAAGAATGGTGTTTTCAATTCGTTTTCATGAGATGATTTGTATACGGCGGTAATCGTTTGTCATGTGATGATCAAAACCGATTTTGTTTATATTAGATATAATCACACGATATGTGTAAAACCTTATTCGAATCTCATCTGGTGATAGCAGATTGATGTTTTCAATTTGTTTTCATCAGATGTTATAATTCGAGATTGTTATATATGATATTAAGTTTTCGTTTTTCATGAGATGATCAAAAACGATTATGTTTATATCGACATGAACAACCGATTGATGGTTTTGTTTTCGTGTTTCGAAAGACAGATTATCAATTCGATGATGATTTTGATTTCTGATTTCGGATGAAGATTATCGATTTGATTGATATTCTGTTTTAAGGTTTGCAAATGACAGCCATCGATTCGATCGATGCTTCTATAAGGGTTTACACGTAATCAAAACAGTAAAATCGTTAATATGATTAACGCGTCTGTGTTAGGGTTTCGAAAAGAAAATTATCAATGCGATTGATACTTTCTGTTTGGACCGCCGTATGCGTACGCCCTATAGTTCGTTACCGTGACATTAAGAATGTCAATATATATTTATTTGTTATAATATGTTTGTGTAAAATATATTATAATTGTTGATGTCTTTGCATGGTGCATAGCATGGCCTCAGGACCTATGTGATTGACTTAGTCATATTTCTGTTTTGGGTTATTATGGTCCGCATGCCGCTGTAGTTTTTGTTGTATTTTATTATACAATTAGTTAGGTTTTTCTTTATTATTGTAATAAATGAAGAAGCAAGCTACAAAAGTGGTGATGGCGACACATACCAAGGACGAGTGGATTCCATGGAGATGGAGGCACGAGCTCAAGACAAGAAGATATGTATCATTACAAATGTTGTAATAGGAAGTCTTTCACATAGGGTTTCCTTTATGATCTTCATTTGGTCTCACGAAGATCATATTTAGTTTGGCCATGCTATATCACGTTTACATATTTAACATTTTGTATGAGATGCGTGGATGATAGATTATATATGCATATAGGATGCTACGATATAATGATATGCAATGCAAGACATAAACTAAGTTGAACCCTCATCAATAATTTAAGTCTTTATGCCATCCATGTCTTAAACACCTATTAAAACTGGGATTGTATTAAAGTAGGTATTGCCAAAGCAATGTGCTTTAAACATTCCTAGCTACGTAGGATGAGTAATAGTGCTACTCATATGTTTAAAATTGGTTAGACTTAATTGGGCTATCAAAACGGTTTTGGGCCCAAGGCATTAGATGGAATCTAACATACAATGATATATGATGTCATTATTCCATAAATTCTAAGAGTTACATGAGATGTAATTGGTAAAGAAGTTACCTACCTAAATAACATAATTTTAAGCGTCATGCCAAAGCTGAGTTTAAAATTAAGTCAAATATGGATCTTAGCTCACTAAAATATTTCTTTTGAGGGTTATGTTTTAGTGAGAGTTATATAAATTTTAACCTCATTATTAATAAAGTGTTACTTTGCATGTTTTGTAGATAATAAATGGCTACTAGTAACAATTCCACCTTATCGCTGCGATCAATCCTTGAGAAGGAAAAATTAAAAGAGTGTGGGACTAATTTTGTTGATTGGTTTCGAAATTTGAGAATCGTTCTCAAGCAAGAAAAGAAGTCCTACGTGCTTGATGACCCTGTCCCTGAACCACCTCCTGCTGATACTTCTGTTGCTGTTAAGAACAAGTATAAGAAGCATGTGGAAGATTCAAACGACATAGGATGTCTTATGTTGGCAACTATGTGTTCAGGACTTCAGAGAGACCTGGAACACTTAGAAGCTTTTGAGATGAGTGTGCATCTCAAACAAGCTTTCCAACAACAGGCTAGGCAGGATAGGTTCGACACCACTGTTGCACTTTTTGACTGTAAGATGTCTGAAGGTGAATCTGTTAGCGCTCATGTTTTAAAGATGAAAGGCTATATAGCTCACCTTGCAAGACTTGGATATACCCTAAGTTTGGAACTCGTCACGAATTTGATCCTACACTCTTTGCCTAGCAGTTTTTCTCAGTTCGTTATGAACTACAATATGACTAATATAGAAAAGTCCATTCCTGAGCTACACGATATGCTCAAAAGTGCTGAGGGGAATATCAAAACGCCTACCCATGTATTAAGTGTCAATATCAAGCCTATGAAAAAGAAAGGTAAAGGCAAGGGTAAGCCCAAAGGTGCGAAGGCTGCAAAAGGATCCAAGGGTCAAGCTAAACCGAAACCTGGTCCCAAGGCAAAGGTTCTCAAGGAAGGAACTTGTTTCCATTGCAACAAGCCTAGGCATTGGAAAAGAAATTGTGATGTTTATTTGGAGGAGTTGAAGAAGCTGAAGGGTAGTGCGACTACATCTTCAGGTATTTATGTTATAGAAATTAATTTATCTACTTCTTCTTCCTAGGTATTAGATACTGTATGTGGATCCCATATTTGTACAAATATGCAGGGGCTCAAAAGGAGTAGGATGCTGAAGAAGGGCGAGGTGGACCTACGTGTTGGCAATAGAGCAAGAGTTGCTGCTATAGTTGTAGGGACCTATGAGCTTGTCTTGCCCAATGGGCTTTTGTTAGTTTTAAACAATTGCTTTTATGTTCCTACTATGAGTAGGAATCTTATTTCAGTATCTGTTTCGGATGATGAAGGCTATTCATTTTTAATTAAAAATAAGAAGTGTTCTATTTTTGATAAAAATGACTTGCTTGCAAGTAGTTATAATGGCATTTATGTCCTTAACCTTGATGATTCCAATGGCGGTAATATTTATATCATATCTTCAAAGAGAACTAAGTCAAATGAATTAAACCCTGCATATTTATGGCATTGTCGCCTTAGCCATATAAATGAGAAGCGTGTATCTAAACTCCATCAAGATGGATTATTAGATTCGTTTGATTTTGAATCATTTGAAAATTGCGAGTCTTGTTTGCTTGGAAAGATGACAAAGACCCCTTTTACTGGACATAGTGAAAGGGCTAATGACTTATTGGGCTTGGTACATACAGATGTATGCGGCCCAATCAGCATTAGTGCCAGAGGAGGATTTCAGTATTTTATTACTTTTACTGATGATTTCAGTAGGTATGGCTATGTCTACCTAATGAAACATAAGCATGAGTCTTTTGAAATGTTTAGAACTTTTCAAAATGAAGTACAAAATCAACTTGGTAAGACAATTAAAATGCTTCGATCAGATCGAGGTGGTGAATATTTGAGCCAAGAATTTGACCAACATCTAAGAAATTGTGGAATCGTTTCACAGTTGACTCCTCCAGGAACTCCACAATGGAATGGTGTTTCTGAAAGGAGAAATCAAACTTTATTAGATATTGTTCGATCTATGATGGGTCAAGTAGATCTTCCTTTATCATTTTGGGGTTATGCCTTGGAGACAGCTGCATTCATTTTGAACCGTGTACCATCTAAAGCGGTTGAAAAGACACCATATGAGATGTGGACTGGTAAGAGACCCAGTTTGTCTTTTCTTAAGATTTGGAGTTGTGAAGCTTATGTGAAAAGATTAGTGTCAGATAAGCTAGCTCCGAAATCTATCAAATGTATTTTTGTGGGGTACCCTAAAGAAACTAAAGGGTACTATTTCTATATTCCCTCAGAAAACAAAGTGTTTGTTGCTCGAAATGGAGCCTTTTTGGAAAAGGAGTTTCTCTCCAAGAGAACTAGTGGAAGTATAGTACGACTTGAGGAAACTCAAGTTCCACAAGATATCGTTGAACCGTCTTTAGATACAATTTCAGAACCACAAACAGTTGTGGAGCCAAAAAATGTAACACAAGTCCAACGCAGATCTGATAGGATACATCGCCAGCCAGAGATATATGGATTTCTTGTGACTGATGATAGTGAAGTTATGCTCATAGATCAAGATGAGCCTACTACCTATCAAGAAGCTTTGTCTGGTCCAGATTCAGATAAATGGCTTGGAGCCATGAATTCTGAGATGCAATCCATGTTTGATAACCAAGTTTGGTTCTTAATTGATCCTCCAGAGGGTATTAAGACTACTGGTTGCAAATGGGTTTTCAAGAAGAAAACTGACATGGATGGAAATGTGCAAACCTACAAAGCAAGGCTTGTGGCTAAAGGTTTCAAGCAAACTCATGGTATAGACTATGATGAAACCTTTTTACCAGTAGCTATGCTTAAGTCTATTCAAATTCTCCTTGCCATTGCAGCATACTATGATTATGAGATATGGCAAATGGATGTCAAAACTGCTTTCCTTAATGGAAATTTACTCGAGGATGTGTACATGACACAACCTGAGGATTTTGTAAATCCTGAGAATTCAAAGAAGGTTTGCAAGCTTCAAAGGTCCGTCTATGGATTGAAGCAAGCATCTCGAAGCTGGAATCTTCGTTTTGATGAAACAGTTAAGAACTTTGGTTTCATCAAGAATGAAGATAAACCTTGCGTTTACAAGATGGTTAGTGGGAGAGCAGTAGTGTTTCTAGTCTTATATGTGGATGACATATTGCTTATTGGGAATGATATCCCTATCTTGCAAAAGGTTAAGGCTTGGTTAGGGAATTCATTTTCAATGAAGGACTTGGGTGAGGCTACCTATATTCTTGGTATCAAGATCTATAGAGATAGATCTAAAAGGATAATAGGCTTGAGTCAGAGTACATACATAGAAAAAATGTTGAAGAGGTTCAACATGCAAGAGTCCAAGAAAGGATTCCTGCCTATGTCTCATGGCATTCATCTTAGCAAGAAACAATGTCCTCAGACATCTGATGAGCGAGATCGAATGAATAAAATTCTTTATGCTTCTGCTATAGGATCGATCATGTATGCCATGTTATGTACTAGACCAGATGTCTCATATCCATTGAGCACAACAAGTAGATATCAAGCTGACCCTGGTGAAGGTCACTGGACAGCTGTCAAGAATATTCTTAAGTACCTCAGAAGGACTAAAGATGTATTCTTGGTTTATGGAGGTTTGGATGACGAGTTAGTTGTAACTGGTTACACAGATGCTAGCTTCCAAACTGACATAGATGATTTCAGATCGTAGTCCGGTTTTGTATTCACATTGAATGGTGGAGCTGTTAGTTGGAAGAGTTCAAAACAAAGCACTATGGCTGATTCTACAACAGAGGCTGAGTATATAGCAGCATCACATGCAGCTAAAGAAGCAGTTTGGTTGAAAAAGTTCATTACTGATCTAGGAGTGGTACCTAGCATTGCAAACCATGTGCACATTTATTGTGACAACAATGGTGCCATAGCACAAGCAAAAGAGACTAGGTCTCATCAAAGATCTAAACATATACTCAGACGCTACCATCTTATTCGAGACATCATCGATAGAGGAGATGTCAAGATATGCAAAGTTGACACAAACGATAACATAGCGGATCCATTGACTAAGCCTCTCTCACGGGTCAAGCATGATCAGCACACTAGATCTGTGGGTCTCAGATATTTGTAGGCCTAGTGCAAGTGGGAGATTGTTAGTGTATATGCCCTAGGTCATGATTTGGATATTTATGTTATGCATTTATTATTAATGAAATAGGTTTTATTATCATTATTGTTGGTTAGTATGTTACACAATTTTTATATATGTCCCTGATTCATTATTGTTATGGAGATAAAATAATTTATAATCAGTATGAGTATTGATTTGATAATCATGAGATGATTATGTGTATGGTGATACAAATCAACCTCATAGATACTTGTTAGAGAATAGTGTATTGGATAGACCCATCATGAGATTGCTACATGGATTAGCGTCATAAGTAAATCTCATGATAGTCATGTTTTAATCCTTTGACTTGAGATTGTCATAGTTTCCAACATAAGGACTATTATATTTTGACATGATCAAATGTTATTCGTAACTGTATAATAATAATAAAGGTTATGATTGAATGTGATAGAAATTATGTAGAGGATATTGAATAATCAAGATAGAATTTGTCCCTCTCTTTTGAGAGAGATATCTTTTGGCCCCTCGATTGGTGAGACTGTGAAATGCATGGCCGTGCTCAAATGAATTGATAGTGTGATCAATATCATTTGTTTTATCAGTCTACTTAAAGATCGAGTAATCATATGTTTGAACTATATAAGTACGATGCTGATCATGACTTATGTTCAAACTAGATATCGTGTGACAAAGGGATTAATGCATGTACTATTATTAGGCTAGTTGGACTTTACTCGTATTGATTGGGTAGTTGTAATGTCTTGCTAGAGGCCAATTACGACTTGTTGGTTTAATAGAGATTTAATCAACTGCCAATTAATATGGGCCTACCGGGTCACACACAAGAATGCGTAAGGCTGAGATTAATAATATTAATAATATTAATATTGGGTATTAATTATTATTATTATTATCGTTTTTAATATAAATAATATTAATATTAGAAATTAATTATTATTATTATTATTTTCGTTTTTTTGGTGATTATATATATATATATATGTATTATTGGATAATAACCAGAGAATCCATATCTGATATGGATTTTGAATATCCTGATAGAATCCGTACCTGGTACGAATTTTGATTGGCATCAACTAATCCGATTAGGACTCGGATTTTGATGTCTACGTATGTGTATATATATTTGTGTATCTCGTATACACTACGCACGAAAAATATACAGAATCATCAAAGAAATCCTAGAGCCGTTTTTGTGAAAAACCGAGTTCTTCAGCCGTGCCGTTTGAAGAGTTACACTCCAGACGGAAGCGTTCATGTGGATACTGACAGAGGGTGATCGTATTTTCGCACCTGCTTCATCTGCGTAATTCGGATCTACAAAGGTAATTTTTGAGTTTCTTTCATCGAATTAAACGAACAACATGGATCCTTGGTAGGAAATCGGAGATCAAGTTTTTGTTTTCCGCTGCGCGTTTTGCAGTGATCTCGGTTGATTTCCTAACACCAGTCTCCTACATGGCGTGCAAAATTGAGGCAAATCTTCATAAACCACGGATTGCAAGATCATACGATTTTTTGCCTTCAAATATGTCTTCTGAGGCAACTCTTGAGAAACACCTACTTCCACACATACACGTGCGACAGACGGCCGTAACCCATCTTCCGTCGCAACATCAAGCTTTATCGGCGAGCCATGCAATCCAAACTGAAACTATGAGAACATCTGCAGTGGGATCAAAATAAACAGTCCATTTCGTGATACGCGTGTGACAACCGGATATGTACTAGGAACGGCGATAAAAACATCTCAAGTAATCTGCTTCATTGCAAAAATTAAATAGAATATGCGTTTGATCTATAAGTGTGATGCGCAAATCATGATGAAATCCGATTTTTTCATATACCTCCCGTATAACCCTCAATGGAGGCCAGCCGTTCCAGAGAGTGCCTACCAATGAGTATTTGAATGGCGCAGCAAGGTCATCAATTTCAGAATCGAGAAAGGAAATCATTGGGATGCCCTTATACCGTGATACCGTCTTTGGCAATATATTTATCTGCTGAGATGTTGTTTCGCCAGCAACCACCGCTGCGAAGGAAGGCGGTGGTGCAGAAGACATTGTAACCGTGCAGAAAGATTGCAGCTTCAATTAACAAACTAGTGCGAAAAAGAAGATTTGATCGGGATTGGGATTAGAAACAAGAATTGTTGAAGGTATGATCATCGGCAGCGGCAGTGCCGCAGAATCGGCGGCGATCGCCTAAGCAGTGCGGCGGCGGCGAAAAAACTTTTTACGGTATCATATATATATATATATATATATATATATATATATATATCCATATATATTAGATTCAGTTGTATATGCATATATGTATATACATGCATATATATATATACACACACATTTGTTTTAACTGAAAGAAACATATTTATTATAATAATGTCTCTCTTATGGCGGAGGAATACCATTGTATATCAAAGCTTAAATTATCATATGCAAAGAGATAATGTAAGAAGCAAATGATCTCCAATCTCCAATCATATATGATATGTCGCGTTAAAACCTGGCCAAGTAAAACCACCCTCGTGGATAAAACCTTGGCGAAGAAAAAAGCATGCATATTTATATGATTGGAATGCTGAGATATTGAAGATCCTAATGAGAAATATCGATGCACAATATGGCCGCCATCTGAGCGATGCACCAGTAGTGGATTTGATGCGTTGTCGATCAAAACATAATGAAAGCTGCTGAGGAAGAATATGTAGTTGTGTCCCCCTAGCTGATTTTGTCCATCTCCCAAATTTCTTGGTGAGTAAATGTCTCCCGGAGCAATGCCAGGGAGAATTCATGCAAAGCAAAACATACGAGCAGATTAATATCCAATGATGAACAAGCAGATAATGTGATAATGCAAATTGTATGGGGAAATTACCAGCGTTGCCTGCATCCAAAGACACAGGCAATGATGGAATAGTAGAGAAAGTAGCAAAACCGCAGAATAGGAGATAGAAAATACCCGGGTTGTCTGTGTCATGAATCGACACAGACAACAAAAGTAGTGATAGTGCTGTATTGAGTCCATGAAACAATTATGATCTCAGATAAGGGGTGGAGATATCTGTACGTAGAGCAGTCTTAATAGTTCTGGGAAGCGCTGCTTAATGCCGAAAGGAATGAAAACCAGTGTAAAGTTGGCAATGTCTTGCCAAAAGATGTGCAACTGTATTAACTTGGCGAGGGCAATGAGAGATGGTGCCGCCTATCATTACAAGCAATTTGGACATCCAAGAATTTGGTTGCAACTGAACATAATCCACCACTGCACTTGAGTCAACATTCACATCTATATGGATTTGCCGCTGAATAAAATAGAGCAAAGCCAACGTGTCAGCTTGTAACTCTGCTTGAAAGGGCGATGAGACGGGCAAATAAAAAGCCATTGCACCTTTGAAATTGACAGAGTGATCGCGAAGAAATGCACCGCTGGCAGCAGAATATGAATCCAAAGCAGCATCTACATTTAACTTGAATCGACCAGGAGGGGGGGAAGTCATCAGACTATCCGACACTTGCGGGGTCGAAGAGGTGGAGATAATGCTAGCAAAATTAATGAGGGGTGTACGACTGCATGCTTAGTTCCAGCATGGGCACATGACCAAGAATATATTTCCCGACGAATCCACTCCTGCAGTTTATGTATCGACCATTTTTCATTCCCATAAAAAATCGAGGAATACATCCGCCATATATTCCATAAAATAACACCTGGCGCAACAATCCGTAGACACCCCTGCAGTGTAGTAGCATGCATGGAGGTCCACCATGCCAAAAGATACGAACATAACTGCAATGGATTAGCCATCGGCCCATCAAGTGCTGCTGCATAATAGGACCAAACTGAACATATAGCTGAGCAATGCAGAAAAATATGTTCTACAGTAGCCGAGTCTCCCAGACAAAATGGATAACATGTTGGTCCTAGAATCATAAGTCTTCTAAGATCATCCTGCAAGGGGAGAGCTCCATGATATAATTTCCACAAAAACAGTTGGACTGTTAGAATCTGAAGGCGATGCCATATGAAGGTATGGGAATACAATGTGACGCTGGATGGCCTTAACACTTCATACGAAGATTTTAATGTAAAAATCCCTGCATTGCTCGGCCGCCATAGATAATTACCCTGAAGACCATCTACCTGTGAGAGACAATGCAAGTGTACATCACATATTCGTTTCCACCCAGGTGAGTCTGTGATTCTAGGAGGCAAACCCAATTGCCCTTCATATTTAATGTTCATGAAAATAGCACATAAAGATTGCGCTGCATTGTACGACCACCATAGCTTAGCTGAATAGGATAATGATAAATAATCCAAATTACACAGGCCTAAACCACCCTCGCCATAAGGCTGAAATAAGGTCTCCCATTTGACCCAATGATGCTTGGATATGGCTTCTTGAGATCCCCAAAAGAAATTGCAAAACCGTGGCCATATAGCTGTCTTGATACTCTTTGGAAGTGACAATACTGACAGTGTATGGATTGGCAATGAAGCAAGCACATGCTTAATCAAAATCAGCCTTCCTGCTGTAGATAAAAGCTTATTCTGCCAAGAGCTTAGCTTAGAATCCACCCGAGCTAATAAGTCTATGCAATGCATAGGGCGGGTACGACCACAGAATAAGTAAACCCCCAAATATTTAATTGGCAACATAGTAGAGGACAAACCCAACACCTACAAAACATTATTGATGTATCGTGAATCAGCAGAATCTGAAATGATGAAGTGACTCTTTTGAAAATTCACTCGCTGTCCGGATGCGTCTTGATATAAATCAAGGAACTGTCGAAACCTGCGCAACGGACGTAATGATCCATTGAGAAAAAGGAGCAGATCATCCGTATATACCAGATTTGTTATCAATGGTCTTGCTCTACCCATGGAATATGCAGTAATGGATCCATCGCATACCAACTGCTTAAGTCCCCTAGAAAAAGCTTCTCATGCCAAGATAAATAATATTGGAGAAAGAGGATCGCCCTGCTTCACTCCCCGTGTGGGACGAAAGAAACCACATGGCTTACCATTAATAATGATCGACATATATGTACTACGCAAGTGATTAAGCACAAGCCGAATAAAATGAATATGAAATCTCATTCGGGCCAGTAGCTGCTGCAAAAAATCCCAACTTACCCGATCGAAGGCTTTCATCATGTCAAGCTTAATCGTAATGTTCCCACCTTGAACTTTCTTGTTAAGATTCTGTGTTAATTCTTGAGCAAGAAGGATGTGTTCAGAAATATCTCTTCCTCTCATGAATCCAGCTTGTTCTACTGAGATAATATCATTCAGAAAATAACCAAGTCTAGTAGTAAGTATGCGTTTACCGACTTTGGACATAAAACTTGAAAGACTGATGGGACGAAAATATGCAAATGTACGTGGCAAATCTTTTTTCAGAATTAATGTAAGTAGTGTACTACCCATGGCCCAGAGTATATCAAGTCCTAAGAAATATTCCTGTGTCGCTTTATGACCATCCAATGATACAATATCCCAGCATTGTGGAAAAAAGTGGTCGTTATACCCATCTGGTCCCGCTGCACTATGAGGATCCAAAGCCCAGACCGCATTCTTTGTTTCATCTATGGTAGGCATCGCAATAAGACGATCATTTATATCCATAGTGACCAAAGGAGGGACATATGAAAGCAAGTCCTCAGCGCCCGCAATATTCTCTGCAGCAAATATTTGTGAGTAATATGAGATAGCCTCTGCTTGAATGGCATCCGCCGTAGTGAGATGTTCACCAGTGGAAGTATAAATTGATGTAATTGCTTGTCGTCGCCATCTGTCTCTAACCAAGCTATGATAGTATTGAGTATTTGCATCTCCACTGCATATCCATTTTACCCTTGCTTTTTGTTCCCAGAACCGCATCTCTATGCCAGCAGCTTTATTGTGTTCTGCTTGTGCTAAATGGAGCTCTGCTTGCAATTCATCAGTTGGGTTGGAGAGATACGCTGTATCCAGTCGGTTGACCTAAGCTTCAGCCTCATGCATTGCATCAAATACATTTCCAAAAGCATGTTTATTCCAGTGCTGTAAATTCCTCTTCAACCTCTGTAGCTTTGTGTATAAACCCCTCATTCCAACAATCATTGGATGGGATTCCCATTTCTCTTTAACAAAAGGAAGAAAATGTTGATGTTCAGTCCAGACATTTAAGAATCGAAATGATTTGGGAGATTGCGCTTGTACTGGCTCATATGCTAGTAACAGTGGAGCATGATCAGAAGATACTCTCGATAAATGCCTGACTTTAAGATTAGTGAACGCATCATAAAATGATTGGGTACAAAGAATTCGATCTAATCGTCGTTTTACCATCCCCAATCCTTGTCCACCGACCCATGTATATGGTGACCCCTCGAATGGAATATCAATTAATTCACAATAACGCACACATTCACCGAATTCTTCCAGCGAAGGCAAATGAGGCATAGAAGCGCCAGTATATTCAGCAACTGTTAAGTAAGTATTGAAATCTCCCCCCACCACCCATATTGGGTTTGCACTTAATGTAATCTCCTGCAACTCCAACCATAACCTGCGACGATCAGTAATAGTATGCAAACCATATACCAGACTGAGAGATATGATGTTCTACGTAGAATGTACTGAAAATTGCAAATGCGAAGATTGCTCTCCGTGGTCCACCCGCAATAATCTTAATGATGCGTTCTGCCAAAAAATCCATACTTTATTACGACATGTCGAGAGAGAATGCGAGAAAGACAACCGAATTTGATATCGTATCAATAGATCTAATGACTGTTTCGGCTCTATTAGTGCCAAAAATTCAAGACGATGTTGCCGTATTAATATTTTAAGTCGTACGAACGATGTTTGCACACCCCTAGTATTCCAAAATAATCCCTTCATTGAGAAGGATTGGAGGAGAAGCTTGAAGATGATCTAGATGACGAACGCATTACCCGCGTCGTAGGCGGTGGATTTGGCATCTCTGGTTTAGTCCTTCTAGGCTTGCGAGTATGAACAATTGCTTCAGCAGAAGGATTTTGCTCATCTTGCTCTTCTGCATTCAAATTTAGCCTTCTGGATATTTGTTCTTCATCCTGCTTTAATGCTTGTATCTGTGCAGCTTTGGCCGCATCGTTCTCCACAGATTGAAGATTCTCCATACATATGTCATCAATTATAATGGATTTCAGTCGCTGTTCCTTTTCTATATCTATCAATTCTGTGTCTGAAACATTTGTCACTAATGGTCCATCCATAGGTTCATCCAAATTCTCATGGGAAGAACCGACAATCTCAATATTCTGTGCGTTTGAAATATGTCCTACTTCTGTTTGTGGATCTGCTAAAACCAATTGGGGCTCTAATAATGTCTCTTGTGCAACTAATGGAATGTTGTCCAAATTATTGGATGGCGGAACTTCTACATCATGAGTGTGTACTAAAGGGGGGCAATGCTGATCGTCTCCCTCCTGAAGATGGGCAGTTTGTGGGGGATATTTTTAGGAGTCTAACGTGTGTGAGCCTTTAATGGCTTCTTGATCTGCGGGGCCTCTTGTAGAGTATCGTTGATTGCATGCTTAGGGCAATTTTTCATCTCATGTCCCAGAATACGACAGTCAGAACAAAAAAGAGGAACATCTTCATATTCAATTGATGGATAAAATTTATGAGATTCTGCTTGGATAGGTACCTTAGATGGCAATGTTTTAGAGATATCAACTTCGACGCACAATCGAATAACTGATGGACACAAACCTTGCAATGTTGCCGAATCCATTCGCAACGGCTCTCCAACCATGTGTGCAATATCCCACATTGCAGCCTTATTATGAAGGAATAGTGGTATCCACGGAAGGAAATCCAAATCGGGACAATCGGATTATCAACTTTTAGATCGGAATCTAGAGTCCATTTAGTGACACACATATTATATCCGTTAATCATTCATGATCGATGTAAAAAACATCTTTGATAATCATCTTGCACAGCAAAAGTGATTAAAATATGCTGATCATCCAGTAATCCCAACTTTGGAGTTTGGCTAAATCCAATACGTTCGAATGCAGTATGGAGTTTCTTCATCGTGGGACGTCCAGTCAAGAAAGAACTAATAAGTGAGAATCGATGCAGAATAGAAAAATTAAATACCTCTTCATCAGTGAATGTTAAAGAGGGAAGACCCTTAAAGCGTTGAATAGGCCGAACGGTCGAAGGTGGCAGCAGAGTTTTAGGGGCCAATATTTCTGCAGAAGTAGGTTTTGTTGATAGTTGCATGATATGCGTAGCGTAACGCACAAAGCAATGGTGACATGGAAACCTCAGATCGTTGACAGTATATGTGATGAAGACTGGTGCGATGTGGAATCAGAATGGAGAAAGGCATAGATCGCCGGCATCATTGCCTGCGATGTGCACATCGCCACCTCCATTAAGAAATAAGGTTATATATATATATACATACATATATACATATATATTTATATACATATATATATGTATGTATGTATATATATACACAAAGCAATGGTGACAAGGAAACCTCAGATCGTTGACAGTATATGCGATGAAGACTGGTGCGATGTGGAATCAGAACGGAGAACGCATAGATCGCCGGCATCATTGCCCGCGATGACCTATGCGCATCGCCGCCGCCATTAAAAAATAAGGTTATATATATACATACATATATATATATATAAGCATTCATACATTGAATATCGTTATTATCTCTAATTTTCATTAGGCAAGCGAAAAGGAAAAATTACACTTAAACCCCCTGTGGTTTGGCTTAATTCCAAAAGCCCCCCTCTCGTTTGGATTTATACATTTACCTCTCTTATGGTTTGAGTTAAAAAGACACCGGCTAATTTCTGGCATGTTTACCCCTATTGTTTTGCCGAAAATTGGCCGGTGCATTTTTAACGCAAATCATAGGGGAGGTAAATATATAATTCCAAACGAAAGGGTTGGAATTAAACCAAACCACAAGGGGGGTCTATGTGTAATTTTCCCTTATTATTATTATTATTATTATTATGATCATCATCATCATCATCATCATCATCATCATCATCATTATTATTATTATTATTATTATTATTATTATTATTATTCCTATTTATTAACAGGGGAGTTGCAATTTTACTTTCTAAATTAGCTGGTTCCTTTTTAACTCAAACCATAGGAGAGGTAAATGTATAATTTCAAACGAGAGGGAAGGTTTTTGGAATCAAGCCAAATTACCTAAGTGTAATTTTTCCTAAAAAACAAATTTTATGTTTCATTAAATTCTATTCAATTTTATATGCATATATATACACACACATACATACACACACACAGATATATATAAAATTTAACTTACAAAAAGCTAGAATCTTGCCATCTGCTTGAGTCTCCCTAGGAATATTTTCAAAGTCTAACTACTGGTTGCTGCCCCTGTCACTGCTCCTTGAGTGTTCCTATGACTATTTTCAAAGTCTAACTACTGGTTGTTGCCCATGTCGCTGCTCCCCTTGACTCATTTCTATCCTCTAGCTCATGTCCTCTTCTATTATCTCTATGAATATTTTCAAAGTCTAACAACTAGTTGCTGCCCCCGTCACTGCTACCCTTGCCTCATTTCTATCCTCTAGCTCATGTCCTCTTCTGTTACCTTGATGCATTTCTTCTGGTCATGGCATCTTGGATATTTTTCACAATTCGTGGGCAGTGTTGCTATTATTTTATTATATTATAGCAGCTCTACTTTTGCTTAGACAAAGTTTCAGGTCTAGCTAGAATGTTCATATTGTAACAAAACTTTGTCCTTTTGTATTTTGCGTAAGCCCTCTCGCGGCCTTGCTAGCTGACACCTACCCATGATAAAAAGCTTTATGAATTTCCCCAAAGGAATATACATAAAATTTAAACTAAAAAAAGGATGTTGCTATTTTAGCCTTTTCTTGCTTTTATGCCCCCAACTTCATCAGCTGCTCATAATGGTTCGCCTTGTTGTCCAATTTGGTTCCACTTGGAGTTCCTGCCGCTTTCTTGGCTGCTACTATATCCCTGTTTATTTCTGTTTGTTTTTGTTTGTTCCAAGTTGTATTACCTCCAACAGATGTTCTTCTTCTCCTTCTGCTATTTTTTAAACCTTTGGTCTGCTCAACTGTCGTAGCGCCCCGCACCCGGACCTCGTCCGAATACGGTGCACCCGCCGTACTTCACTAAGGAGAGTACAAAGCGTCATGCATAACATGCAAAATCCATAACTTAAGCCATGGACTTCCATGTTAACGTTTAGCATGGTAGCAAAATTTCGGCAGAATTAAAACTTTTTAAATAAACATGCATTACGGTGTAATAAGTCTCCAAAAGTAGTAGTCCACAAAATGACATAACCGAAATCCAAAAGAGTTCAACATTGTTCATAATACAAACATCATGGCCGCACAAATGTCCTTAAGCTTTGCCTTCTTCAGATTTCCTTGCCTACGGGTATGGCACTCTCGGCTCATCCTCGATCCACTCAATCTTAGCATTATCTGGCTCTGGGGAAAAATAAAAGTGTGAGTGATAAAAATCACCAAGCAAGAATACAATAAACCACCATGAAATAAATAAAGAATTATAACATGAATGCAAAACCCCAATAATCTCAACATACATCATACCTGACCATAGATCCTTAATCCGCCTGAATGTAACCTAAATTACACTTAGGTAATACAGTTCTCACATTATCTTTATCCTTCATACCATAAACATTTATTATGTAACGTGTGCATGGAATATGCATGATGCAATGTATGATGTCATGTCATGGTAAAAATCATCGTCATATGGTTCCATAAAATATTCATAAAGAAAACAGAGTGCCAGATCAATTAACCCCGGATCTGAGTGGGTCCAGAACATATCAACAGACCAGTTAACACCGGGTCTGGGACGGGTCCAAAACATGTCATCAGACCAATTAACCCCGGGTCTGAACGGGTCCAGAACATATCATCAGATCAATTAACCCCGGATCTGAACGGGTCTAGAACATGTATCAGATCACTTAACCCTTGATCTGAACGGGTCCAGAACATATCATGTCAACAGACCAATTAACCCCGGGTATGGAGTCAGGTTAGTCGCATGCTTGGCCGGCAAGGGAATCATAAAGCTTTCTTTAAAAACATGGGACCATAAAAAACTTACATGCATAACGAAAAACGTATTTACTTGGAAAGACTTGCTTGCATACGGAAAATTCATAAAAATCAGTTTTATGGTGCATATGATCATGCATGATACATGAAATGATATGCAATGCAAGTCATGACATGAATTATCGTAAATATGCCTTATAACATGTCAACAAGCATGGTTTCATAAACTAAAAATTTCCAGCTTTTTACTTCATGTTCATGGGACGGCTAAGTTAACCAAACTAGCCCATTTTCATAATCTTTTGTTATACATGTGTTTAGTGGTCTTATTTATATGTCGTGAAGTTTTCGTAACTTTCTAAAGCGAATAAGGCCCTTAAATCATTAAATTATTATCAAGTGTACGTGCTGAATTCTGCGGTATAATAGCCATCATTACCTTAATTCTTCATGATTTAAAACCTTAATCATATGGCCACAACCTGGAAAATATAGTAAAATCCCTAAAGACTAACATTCATGGACCCAAACCATGTATATAGGTCCAAATCCACAAAATTAGGCCTCTTAACTTATTCCCCTGTTGAGCCCAATTTTCCAGTTTTAGTACATTAACTTTAAATCCATAATTACCCATCAAACCGATAATACCAAATTGATTATTTTACATGGTCATGCTCCTCTATGTCTTAGGTGATTAACATAAAATTTCCAGAACAATCCAATGACTTTAAAGGGTTCATTTAATTATTTTTCTGAAATGGGTCATGTGCCGATACTGGACTGACCAATTTTACTAAAAATTCTATTGTGGCAAAACCATAATTCCTTTTTCTGAAATTCCAACTCAAACACATCATAAACATGTGGATCTAGGATCTTACCGATATTTAGCCCATTTGCATGTTTCTATGGTCCATTTTTGGGTCAAGAAACTCGTTACTTAATTCTGTTCAGCTCCAGTAGTTCCAGTTTGAGCAGTTTTACCAAATAATTGCTTACAAATAATCCACAACTTATTTTACCAAAATTCTAACTTTCACATTTGCTACACACATAAGGTTGTCACCA
The DNA here is from genome assembly GCA_036186865.1 of Eustoma russellianum. NCBI lineage: Eukaryota > Viridiplantae > Streptophyta > Magnoliopsida > Gentianales > Gentianaceae > Eustoma > Eustoma russellianum. The sequence goes on along the minus strand of AP025070.1, from coordinate 15,689,978 downwards.
CACCAAAAATCAGCTTTATTGAACATCTACAAGATCAATTTTTAAGCCATTCAAAACGTTATACAATTCTGCCCAGTTCCAGAATTTCCAGCCTGAGCAGTTTCACCAAATATTTTATTAAAAATAATCCACAACTTATTTTACCAAAATTCCAACTCTCATATTTGCTACACACATAGGGCTAACGTCATACCAAAAATCGTTTTGAATTCACGTTATCAAGGTCGATTTTTAGGTCACACAACACTGCCCACTTCTGTCTAGTCCCAGTGGTTTGGTGTTTTGCCACCTTTTCATATCAAGTGTCCACAAATTATCTTATTCTTATGAAATAACTTATTGGTCACCATATACACCCCTTTTAAACATGAATATCCAGATTCCATTCTTTTTATTGAGTCACCTTGGCATTATTTCAAAACAGTTTGTGTTTTGAGCACAACACTCATCATATTTGCTCACCTTGCACATTGTTAAGTCCATTCTTGGTACAACTATGTTATACATCATTCATCCCTCATCCTTAGCTGTGTGCATGTACCAACATAATCCATGTCACATTTAAATTTTGAACACAAACATACTCATGTAATAAATCACCTAATATGTAAATTCTACACATCTTGGTGTTCACAAAATATACTCTTTCTTGGGTTTCAAGCTCACCATCACTTACACCTGTTTGCCCAAAAGTTATGTGATGCCATAACCATATTTTACATTGTTTCTTTAGACATGCAACACATTAATATCATAGTTCATTTTTAATCATACCAAGCAACCTTGTAAACTCACATCTAGCACATGCATGCTACCTTAGAACTTCACAAGTTTCATCCAAGAGCTACTCTTGCCTAGAGTCACTTGGTTGAACCTTATTTCATCCTAAAACAGCCTCATATCACATTGAATGTAAGAAAAGATTTCATCTTTGAAGGAATTAATCACATGCAAGGCATTGTTCTTAAGGAATCACTAAGGTACAATCTTGAAACTTAGTATATTCAACTAAAGTTCACATCTTAGAAACATCTAGCGATTCAAGTCACTAATTCTTCAAATACATCATGAGAGTCTAGTATATACTTGCCTATTCAAGCTATAGATTTTTCTTATCTTGGATGTTGGATGAGATGAGTTGAAATCTTCCCCCTCCTTCACTCTTGAGCATACGGTTTTTGAAGAAAAGGAGGGAAGAATATTAGTCATCATTCTTAAGTGAAAATAGAACTAATTTGAGGTTAGATCTTCTTACCAAAGTGGAACCTTGAATGGATCTTTCCTAGCAAGATATTGCACCACCTAAAAGAGTTAAATATCTTGCACCTAGTGACCATGAAGGTCACGGTTGTGGGTAGGGAAAAAGGGCACCCATGCGAGCTTCATTATTTGGCATGGAGAATCTACTTAAGAAACTTGAATTGAGGCTTACCTAGATGCTTCTTGAGTCTTGAAGGTGAAACTTGAGTTGGAACTCCTAGCTCCAAGATGAAGGCCGAAAGGCGTGGGTGAAGGGAGATAAATTTGTCTGAGTGTTGTGTGTGTGCTTGAATGCTTCTTGAGGGAGTTCAAGATAGATGGAATGAAGCTATCTTGCAAGACTTAAAAATCTAGGGGGTAAGAGGAAGGGGTTATCCGATGGTGGAAGGGTCAAAGGGGAAGGGGGCAAGTTCCATGGAGAGTAGAAAAAGAAGTATGGGTTTTGTGAAATAGCAAGTTTTTGTTCCATCATGCTTGCATTAGTTTATTCTTTGTCTTGCATGCCTTCCTTATTTTATTGTTTTATTTCAAACTAATTTGTTATTTTAATTAGATATTTCAAGGGGTAGAATAATGGAGAGGATTCTAGATCCCTCCATTGCCTTGGCCGAACCTTGGGGGGTTTTGAGGGTATTTTAGTCATTTCATATTTATCATATCCTATACTTATATAATTTATGATATTAATTATTTTTATCTAATTATGATTTTAATCTTGCTTTGTGAGGATCATTTATGTTTGCATTCTTATAAAAACGAATTTATTCTAAGGTGGATCAAGGCCTTTGGCCGAATTTACAAGTTGTATTACACACCTTGTGATGTTCCCTTGTATAACTGTTAGTCTCCGTTCTAAATGAACTTAAAGGACTTAAGTAAAGAAGCGCTAATTTGACTTAAGTAACATGCGCTTGGAGAAATCTTTATTTGAATTACGTCACTTAGCCATAGTTTCAAGTATATTGTAATTGGGGTACAACATCCTCTCCCCCTTATCATAAGTTTCGTCCTCGAAACTTTAGAGACTAATCAAAAAGATGGGGATATCTATTCTTCATGTCTTCCTCCGTTTTCCATGTGGCTTCTTCTCCTGAATGGTGCTTCCACTCATAGGTATGGATCTCTTTCTCAACTTCTTTTCTTTCCAATCAGTGATCTTTAGGGGCTCCTCTTCGTAAGATGCATCTTCTTCAACCTTCAATTCTTGATCTTCAAGGATGTGGCTAGGATCATAAACATATCGGCGAAGTTGGGAAACATGGAATACATCATGTAACTGGGAAAGAGATGGCGGCAACGCCAAGCGATACGCAACTTCACCGACTTTTTCTAAGACTTCATATGGTCCAATGAATCTTGTGCTCAATTTCCCCTTTATGCCAAATCTCTTGACCCCTTTGGTTGGAGAAACCTTTAGGAAAACTTTCTCTCCTTCTTGAAACTCTAAGGGTCTCCTTCTTTCATCAGTCCATATCTTACTTCTATCTTGTGCCGCCTTCAATCTTTGTTGTACAACCTTTACCTTTTCTCGTGTTTGCTCAACAATGTCGGGTCCTGGGTAAATCTTATCTCCAATCTCGTCCCAATAGAGTGGGGACCTACATTTCAGCCCATACAATGCTTCATAAGGTGCCACCCCTATGGATCTATGGAAACTGTTATTGTATGAAAACTCAACAAGCTTAAGGCTTTTATCCCAGCTTCCTCCAAAGTCAAGAATGCAAGCGCGAGCATGTCCTCAAGGGTTTGAATTGTTCTTTCTGATTGGCCATCTGTTTGAGGATGAAACACGGAACTCATTCTGATCTTTGTGCCCATTGCCTTTCGAAAGGTTGTCCAGAATCTCGAGGTAAAACGGGGATCACGGTTGCATACCATACTTACGGGCACACCATGCAAACAGAAAATATGATCAATATACATCGATGCTAACTTCTCCATAGATGCTTTAATCGTCATGGCCAAGAAGTGAGCAGACTTAGTCAAACGATCCACAATGACCCATATAGCATCATTCACATACTTAGTCTTGGGTAGATCGGTCACGAAATCCATAGTGACGTGGTCTCATTTCCATTCTGGCACTTCTAAAGGTTGTAATAATCCCGCAGATCTTTAGTGTTCAGCTTTTACTCTTTTGGCAGACCAAGCATCACTCAACAAATTCAGCTATTTGATTCTTCATACCGTGCCACCAAAACTTTTGCTTGAGGTCTTGATACGTCTTATTAGCTCCAGAGTGTATAGATAATCGCGAGTTATGAGCTTCCATCAAAACTTCATCTTTAATTTCTTTGTTCTCGGGTACACATAACCGTCCTCGGTACCATAAACTGTCATCACTGCGAACTTCAAAATCATCTTGTGGCTTATCTTTCATCCTTTCCTTGATCTTTCCTGAAGCTGCATCATTCTCTTGAGCCTCTTTGATCCTATCAATCAGTGAAGGAATAAGGACCAACTTGGCGAGGACTTCATCCACCGAATCAACTTCTTCTAAGCAAAACTCTTCCATATCTCACTAAAGAGGTGGTTGTCGTGGGTGGCTTGTCTTCCGACTTAATGCATCAGCAACCTTATTAGCTTTCCCAGGGTGATATTGAATTGAGAGGTCATAGTCTTTAATCAATTCGAGCCATCTGCGCTGCCGCATCTTCAGCTCTTTCTGGGTAAAGAGATACTTTAAGCTTTTGTGGTCTGTATAGATCTCGCACTTCTCACCATACAAGTAGTGTCTCCATATCTTCAATGCGAAAACCACTGCGGCAAACTCAAGATCATGAATGGGGTAGTTTTGCTCGAATGGTTTTAACTGACGGGATGCATAAGCTATGACTTTGTCTCTCTGCATAAGTACACATCCGAGACCATTCTTCGAAGCATCGCTGTATACCACATATTTCTAGCCAAGAGCGGGCTGAGCTAGGATAGGGGCGGATGTCAATTTTTCTTTTAGCTCTGAGAAACAATTTTCACATTCGGCACTCCATTCGAACTTGGTTTTCTTTTGGGTCAATCTAGTGAGGGGAACAGCTATCCTCGAAAATCTTTCCACAAATTTCCGATAATATGCTGCTAGCCCAAGGAAACTTCTAACTTCCGTCACGTTTGTTGGTCTGGGTCATTCTGTAATAGCTTCAATTTTCTTGGGATCTACTGAAATCCTATCTTTTGATATAACATGGCCGAGGAAGGATACACTTCGCAGCCAAAACTCGCATTTGCTAAATTTTGCGTACAACTGCCTTCCTCTTAGAATATTCAGGACTGTCCTCAAATGGGTTGCGTGAGTCTCCTCATCTGGTGAATAGATCAAGATGTCGTCTATGAAAACCACTACGAACTTGTCCAACTGATCCTGAAAAACTCGATTCATGAGATCCATAAACCTTGTTCTAGGAGCTGAACCCATATCGAAAGCCCCTTAGCGAATGGCACCTGCAGAACTAAAAGAGGTAAAGGAGCAGCTACACGAACTGCTAGAAAAGAAACTCATTCGTCCCAGCATTTCACCTTGGGGTGCTCCTGTGTTATTCGTGAAGAAGAAAGATGGAAGTATGCGCTTATGCATTGATTAGCGGAAGCTCAAAAAAATTACCATAAAGAATAAGTACCCATTGCCCCGGATTGACGACTTATTTGACCAACTCAGGGTATGTAACTAATAAGCTTTAGTTTAATTAAGGTTTAAATCTTTTCAAAACACTATCTAAAGTATCCTAATGCAGGGATCTCGAATCTTCAGTAAGATAGACTTGCAATCTGGATACTTCCAACTAAAGATTAAAGTGGAAGATGTCCCTAAGACTGCTTTCAGAACACACTATGGACACTATGAATTCTTAGTCATGCCCTTTGGTTTAACCAACGCACCTGCCGCCTTTATAGATCTCATGAATCGAGTTTTTCAAGATCAGTTGGACAAGTTCGTAGTAGTTTTCATAGACGACATCTTGATCTATTCACTAGATGAGGAGACTCACGCAACCCGTTTGAGGACAGTCCTGAATATTCTAAGAGGAAGGCGGTTGTATGCAAAATTTAGCAAATGCGAGTTTTTGCTGCGAAGTGTATCCTTCCTCGGCCATGTTATTTCAGAAGATGGGATTTCAGTAGATTCCAAGAAAATTACAGCTATCACAGAATGGCCCAGACCAACAAACATTACAGAAGTGAGAAGTTTCCTTGGGCTAGCAGGATATTATCAAAAATTTGTAGAAGGATTCTCAAGGATGGTTGTTCCCCTCACCAGATTGACCCAAAAGAAAACCAAGTTCGAATGGAGTGCCGACTGTGAAAAGAGTTTCTCAGAGTTAAAAGCAAAATTGACATCCGCCCCTATCCTAGCTCAGCCAGCTCCTAGCAAGAAATATGTGGTATACAGCGATGCTTTGAAGAACGGTCTCGGATGTGTGCTTATGCAAAGAGATAAAGTGATAGCTTATGCATCCCGGCAGTTAAAACTGTTCGAGCAAAACTACCCCATTCATGATCTTGAGCTTGCCGCAGTGGTTTTTGCATTGAAGATATGGAGACACTACTTGTATGGTGAGAAGTGCGAGATTTATACAGACCAAAAAAGCTTAAAGTATCTATTTACCCAGAAAGAGCTCAATATGTGGCAACACAGATGGCTCGAGTTGATTAAAGAATATGACCTCTCCATTCAATATCACCCTGGGAAAGCTAATAAGGTTGCGGATGCGTTGAGTCGGAAGACAAGTCACCCATGGCAACCACCCCTTCAGCGAGATATGGAAGAGTTTGGCCTAGAAGAAGTTGATTCAGTGGATGAAGTTCTCGCCAAGTTGGTCCTTATTCCTTCACTGATTGATAGGATCAAAGAGGCTCACTGGAATGATGAAGCTTTAAGAAAGATCAAGGAAAGGATGAAAGATAAGTCACAAGATGATTTCGAAGTTCGCAGTGATGACAGTTTATGGTACCGAGGACGGTTATGTGTACCCGAGAACAAAGAAATTAAAGATAAAGTTTTGATGGAAGCTCATAACTCGCGATTATTTATACACCCTGGAGCTAATAAGATGTATCAAGACTCAAGAAAAAGTTTTGGTGGCACAGTATGAAGAATCAAATAGCTAAATTTATTGAGCGATGCTTGGTTTGTCAAAGAGTAAAAGCTGAACACCAAAGACCTGCTGGATTATTAAAACCTCTAGAAGTGCCGGAATGGAAATGGGACCACGTCACTATCGATTTCGTGACCGACCTATCTAGGACTATGTATGGGAATGATGTTATATGGGTCGTTGTGGATCGTTCGACTAAGTCTGCTCACTTTTTGGCCATGTCGATTAAAGCATCCATGGAGAAGTTGGCCTCTATGTACATTGACCAGATTATTTGTTTGCATGGGGTACCCGTAAGTATCGTATGTGACCGTGATCCCCGTTTTACCTCGAGATTCTAGAAAGCCTTTCAAAAGGCAATGGGCACAGAAATCAAAATGAGTTCCGCGTTTCATCCTCCAACTGATGGCCAATCTGAAAGAACAATTCAAATCCTTGAGCACATGCTTCGCGCTTGCATTCTTGACTTTGGAGGAAGCTGGGATAAAAGCCTTAAGCTTGTTGAGTTTTCATACAATAACAGTTTCCACAGATCCATAGTAATGGCACCTTATGAAGCATTGTATGGGCAAAAATGTCGGTCCCCACTCTATTGGGACGAGATTGGAGATAAGATTTACACAGGACCCGACATTGTTGAGCAAACACGAGAAATGGTAAAGATGGTTCAACAAAGACTGAAAGCGGCACAAGATAGGACTAAGATATAGGCTGACGAAAGGCAGAGACCCTTGGAATTTCAAGAAGGAGAGAAAGTTTTCCTAAAAGTATCTCCATCCAAAGGGGTCAAAAGATTTGCCGTCAAAGGAAAGTTGAGCCCAAGATTCATTGGACCTTATGAAGTACTAGAGAGAGTTGCTGAAGTTGCGTATCGCTTGGCGTTGCCACCATCCCTTTCCCAGTTAAATGATGTATTCCATGTTTCCCAACTTCGCCGATATGTTTATGATCCTAGCCACATCCTTGAAGATCAACAAATGAAGGTTGAAGAAGATGCATCTTACGAAGAGGAGCCCCTAAAGATCATTGATTGGAAAGAAAAGAAGTTGAGAAAGAGATCCATACCTATGGTGAAGGTTCAGTGGAAGCACCATTTGGGACAAGAAGCCACATGGGAAACAGAAGAAGACATGAAGAATAGATATCCCCATCTTTTTGACTAGTCTCTAAAGTTTCGAGGACGAAACTTATGATAAGGAGGGGAGGATGTTGTACCCCAACTATCATGTACTTGAAACGATGACAAGTTGACATAATGAAAATAATTTTCTCCACGTGCATTCTACTTAAGTCAAATTAGCACTTCTTTACTTAAGTCCTTTAAGTTCATTTAGGACGGACACTAAACAGTTATACAAGCGAACGTCACAAGGTGTGTAATACACCTTGTAAATTCGGCCAAAGGCCTTGATCAACCATAGGATAAATTCGTTTTTTATAAGAATGCAAACTTAAATGATCCTCACAAAGCAAGATTAAAATCATAATTAGATAAAATAAATAATAGCATAAATTATATAAGTATGGGATATGATAAATGTGAAATGACTAAAATACCCCCAAGACCCCCCAAGATTTCGGCCAAGACCATGGAGGGCTCTAGAATTCTCTAGCCTTTTCTATTATTTACTTAAATTATAATTATATAATTAAGGCAAAAGTAGGCATGCAAGACAAATAATAAACTAATGCAAGCATGATAGACCAAAAGCTTGCCATTTCCCAAAACCTATACTTCTTTTTCTACTTTCCATGGAACTTGCCCCCTTCCCCTTTGACCCCTTCTACCACCAGATTCCCTCTCCCATTCCCCCCCAACAAGATTTATTTTAAACATACCTAGAAGCTTCATCCCCTCTCATCTTGAATTCCCTCTCAAACCAATCCAAGACAACACTTAGAAGGTTTTTCCATCTCCCTTCACCCACACCTTTCGGCCTTCATCTTGGAGCTAGGAGTTCCAACTCAAGTCTCATCTTCAAGACTCAAGAAGCATCTAGGTAAGCCTCATTTCAAGTTTCTTAAGTAGATTCTCCATGCCAAATAATTTTTTCCCTACCCACAACCATGACCTTCATGGTCACTAGGTGCAAGATATCCAACTCTTTTAGGTGGTGCGATCTCTTGCTAGGAAAGCTCCATTCAAGGTTCCACTTTGGTAAGAAGATCTAACCTTAAATTAGTTCTATTTTTACTTAAGAATGATGACTAATATTCTTATCCCCTTTCTTTCAAAAACCGTATACTTAAGAGTGAAGGAGGAGGAAGATTTCAACTCATCTCATCCAACATCCAAGCTAAGAAAAAGCTCTAGCTTGAAGAGGCAAGTATACACTAGACTCTCATGATTTATTTGAAGAATTAGTGACTTGAATGGCTAGATGTTTCTAAGATGTGAACTTTAGTTGAATATACTAAGTTTCAAGATTGTATCTCAGTGATTCCTTAAGAACAATGCCTTGCATGTGATTAATTCCTTCAAAGATGAAATCTTTTCTTACATGCAATGTGATATGAGGCTGTTTTAGGATGAAATAAGGTTCAACCAAGTGACTCTTGGAAAGAGTAGCTCTTGGATGAAACTTGTGAAGTTCTAAGATAGCATGCATGTGCTAGAGGTGAAAGTGATAGTGAGCTTGAAACCCAAGAAAGAGTATATTTTGTGAACACCAAGATGTGTGGAATTTGCATATTAGGTGATTTACTACATGAGTATGTTTATGTTCAAAATTTAAAGGTGACATGGATTATGGTGGTACATGCACACGGCTAAGGATGAGGGGTGAATGATGTATAACTTAGTTGTACCAAGAATGGACTTAACAATGTGCAAGGTGAGCAAATATGATGAGTGTTGTGTACAAAACACAAACTGTTTTGGAATAATGCCAAGGTGACTCAATAAAAAGAATGGAATCTGGATATTCATATTAAAAAGGGATGTATGTGGTGACCAATAAGTTATTTCATAAGAATAAGATAATTTGTGGACACTTGATATGGTACATAACCAGGAACCTTGACTTATCATGGGTGACTTCAACATCATCCTTGATACCAAAGGTAAAAAAGGAAACGAAAGAATATACAAAAATGCAATAAAAGAATTTAATTAATGGATCCAAGATGTAGACGTTTTTACATCCCTTCTAGAGTTTTGAGTTTACATGGTCAAATAAGAGAGATGTAAACAATAGGATATACACTATGATTGATCATATGTTTTGCAATGAGGGGTGGAACCATAAATTCCCAAACTTCCAATTAGATTATGAAGCCCATACAATCTCAGACCACTCTCCTGGAATTCTCTTTGTTAAGATTTCAGTAAACTTTGGATCTAAGCCTTTTAAGTTTATCAAAGGCTGGACGAAACACCCAGAATTTAGAAAACTCTTGGAGGAAAACTGGAATATTCCAACATAGGGAAATCCCAAACTCAGATTAGTTAAAAAGCTAAAGCGTCTAAAACAACCACTGAGAAAACTAAACAAGACACATTTTGCAAATATCTCAAACAGAGTTCTAATGGCTAGGCAAGAGTTGGAACATGCCCAACTACTAGCCATGAATGATGACACAAACACCCTGGCTTTTCAAAGAGAAATTAATGCTTTAGAAGAATATAACAGACTTTCTTCTTTTGAGGAATCATTTCTCAAGGAAAATGCTAGGGCAAAATGGATGAAAGAATGTGACGAAAATACCCATTTCTTTCATAGGACAGTCAAAGCCCATACAACTCGGAACAAAATTCTAAGGTTACAAAAGGAAGATGGAGATTGGACTGAAAACTATGAAGAGGTCAAATTCTTAGATGTAAACTTCTTTCAGACTCTTTTCACGGAGCCTAATTCCCCCAACCCATCCTCAAACTCTTGGGGTGGAAGATCACTCACAAATGAGCAAGCTAACTCCTTACTCTCACAAATTTTCCACAAAGAGATAAAACAAATTCTATTCTCCATTAAAAATGACATATCTCCAGGCCCTGATGGATTTACGGCAGAATTTTTCAAATTAAACTGGGACATTGTTGGAAAAGATTCATAGAAGCCATCCAGTTTTTCTTTTCAAATAACTCCTTTACTACCCAATGAATGCCACAGCCATCTCTCTCATTCCAAAAGTTGAAAGTCCAGTGAAAATGAAAGAATTTAGACCTATACCATGTTGCAATGTTTGCTATAAGGTCATCTGCAAGATAATAACAAGCGGATTAAAACCACTTCTCCCCTATCTGGTTGAGGACAACCTGTCAGCCTTTGTTCAGTGAAGGAGCATTCAGGATAACATTATGCTTATGCACGACTTAGTAAATAGATACCATAAAATTGGAGGCCCAAGCAGCTGTGCCATCAAGGTTGACATTATGAAGGCCTTTGACACTGTAAAATGGGACTACTTATTGTGCATACTTGAGCAAATGAATATCCCTCATACAGTGAGACAATGGATTTACCTATATATTTCTACTGCCTCATTCTCAATCAACTTAAATGGCTCTCTAACTGGCAACTTCAAAGCCACTAGGGGCCTTAGGCATGGCGACCTGTTATCTCCAGCCCTCTTCATCCTAGTGATGGAAGGATTCACTCAACTCCTCAAAGCAAACATCCATAACTCTCAATTCAAATTTCACCCCAAATGTACCATCAACAAAATAAGCTTATCTACCTGGATTTGGCTCAATAGAATGTCTTGTTTTACCTGGTAAAATTGAATTCTTGGCATAATAAATTTATGTAGTTTTGTCTAAAGGTTAAGGATCTTTGTTGAGCTGCTTCATTAGTTGATATGGATTATCGTATGTACTGCTTGCTTGCAGTCAAGTTACGTGGCATCTGAAGTTACTTGAGTTAATTTTCTTTTTTGGTTGATGATATGATGTTGCGTCTTTAACCTTTTGTTTCAGGATCTACATATGCTAGATTGTGGGTTGGTGAACTTAATCCTGAAAAGAATGTCATTTGTCGGCGATGCTACATGAAGATAGTTCATTATGCGCTATCTAAACTAGCTGTTTTTCTCCAATCTTCTTCTGTTTCATGTTTTATGACTCTATATTTCATACAGTTTTTGATAGCCTCTTCCTTTTCTGGTTGAACCATGTCATTTTGCATATTTCTGTAAAGACATCTTGTATTTGCTATCTGGTTCATACAAATTTTCCTTTAAGGATGTGACGTACGCAGGAAACATGTAGTTTTGTGTGTTGGATGTAAGCTACTAAATCCTTTACATATTTGTTCAAACCTAGCTTTCTACCCTACCATTATGGTCCACATATAATTGTTGAAGTAGTTAACTAGATCGAAATTTTGTTTTATTTCCTTCTCCTGGGGATCGTGGTCCACAACGGAGAAAGATGTAGTTATCAGAGACGAGTATGACGATGCAGTCTTTCATGAAGAATTTTTAGCAGGTGGTTCGGATTTCTAACAGGTGGTTCTTGTTGTTTTTCAGTCTTATGTTGTGAGAAATTTACGGGAGCTTCTCTCTCCTTAATTTTTTAATAGTTTGTGAGAAATAACTAAGTGAGAGAAATACATTTTCAGCCTGAATTCGAGAAAATTGCGTAGCTCATATTTTGTTTAAGGACCTGTTTTATAGGCTTGTAAATTTCATATACATGAATAATGCAAAAACCTGGACATAGTATAGTCCAATCCTTCTAATCGATCGATTTAATTGATAATGTATTTTTAATTGGAAATTTGATTGATAGCATACATCTGATTGGTGATGTATCTCCTCTAGACTTTAATTAAAGATTTCATCATGCTAATATTTGACGGTTTTCAATATGTTTCTTTTGAATGTATTTGAGATGTCATCATCAGATTTTTCTAAATGTATTAAGGGGTTGAAACCCGTAGTGGTCAAACTCTGGGCGAAGTCTAGTTCCCAGTTAGCGAATTTATGACATCTACTCTTTAACCTTTGCTATATGGTTCTCCTTCCAAGTGCACTCAAGGCATGTGGTTGCAAATTTTTTATCTTTCTTTGGTTGAGAAGGCCCTTATGGGAAAGGGCCGACTCTTTTTGTGCGGACAAGGGACAGCACCCCCGCCCCCACTTCAAACCCACCTTTCTATTGGATGAATCACTCTTAGGGTCTAGTAGGTGGAGCCTGTGATAGATAAATAATAGAAGAGTCGGAAGGGCAGTAGTAAAGTTGTTGTGTTGGTTTGATTATTTTTACTGTTGCAAAAAAATTTTGATGTTTGTGTTTTGTTGGATAAGGCTACTGGATTTTGTCTGTGTTATTAACTGTATACCATTTACATTGACTTTTCTTATGCTACCCCTTTTTTTAAGGAGATGATACCAGGATGATATCTATCTATGGCCTAGGATATGGCGTTGGGGACAAGATGTTGTTTACATTGGAACCATCAATAATAAGCATATCTGTGAATCAGGTAACCTAATACGGGTATTTACAGTTTGGTACCTTAATGTTGTACCCTCTTAGCTTTGTTTATTAGCTATTCTTTGTCGGTTGAAGTATTTAGGTTTTTTGGATTTAATTGGTTGTATATGTACACTGTATACATGAGATATATACCCGATATATACTGTCTCAGTATATTGGCATAATGGGGATATATACTGTGACAGTGTATTGGCATAATGGGGCAAACCCACTATCTTAGGAATGTTGCAACAGTAACTTTTTATTACTGTTGCCCACTTGTAGTGTATATAGGTAGAAAGCATCTGCATATTAGTAACTCTTCTTCTGTTGTACTCTAATGCTGAATATACTATTTCTTTCCTTCAATTTCACTCTCAACTCGTTCCTTCCTCAAGATCTACATTCGTTTATTAAATTCTTCATGGTATCAGAGCTTTATTGCTCAAATTCACTATTTACATAGTGATCAGATCCATTCTTGTTCCTATTATAAAACAGTGTTATTATTTCTTTACCAGCTGAATATTCAATCCGATAGAATTGATTTCTCTCATATACATTGTGGTGCTCGACTATATGCTGCAGAATTGTTTCATTATTCGTGGTCAGACTCGTAGAAGCGCAGATTTGCTTCGTTGTTTCTGGAACAGCTTGACTCGAGGACATTGTATAAATCTTACCTAACTTCAGTTTCTCTGATTACTGCTAAGGCTTTATGCATGTTTTTTCCAGGAGACACACTATCGGCCTCCTTTTTGGTACCACTTCCATTTTTATCAGTATGCGTTTGAGCCCCTGTGAGTGCAACACTGTTTCCTCTCGAGTCTGCTGCCTTATTTTTACTTCTTTCTTTAAGCCTCTTCGATTGAACTGCTGCATCTTTGTGATGCTTGGATGGGGACATGTCATCACCCGAAGTTGGCTGCCGCTTTTTGTTTTCCCGCACAATGTTCTTCACAGAATTACTTGGAGTTTATGTAAGCCAGCTTTACTCTCTTGCTGCATCTTGAATAATTGCAGTTCCTCTATACGAGGAGTGACCTTAACATTTTTTGGGAAATGAAAACAATATTCTCTACATAATAGTCTAGAAACTAGTCAGGAAACAAATATTAGACATTCCAGCCAAACCTTTCGATACTACACATCCAAGTAGCTGATTGAGCCCAAAGACGAGGAAAAGAAAAACATTTTTGAAGAGATCCAAATCCTTAACTATCATTTGATGTGAGTGGAATTCAGACAAAAAGAGAAGACAAGTCCAAATTCAGTGAGCCCAAAATCCAGTGCTACTCGTACAAACATTCAGAACTATAAGTACTATACAACTTAAGACCAACTACAATTAAAAAATCAATCAGCAGAGCAATACTCACGAAAAAGAATAATATATTACATCAACACATGCAAACCGTCAACAGTTCGGCTACTGAATGAAGAAAACATCATCCCTTGATTATTGTGCATAACTGAAATCCAAAAGCACAAAAGAAAGGTACCTTTTGAACAGCAATGTCAAGATCTTCTAAGGACCCATATTCTCTCTCAAAGCGCAACCACGCATGGCATATGTCCTGAAGGATTCTATTGTCAGTCAGCTCAAATATCATCTAGTTCAAGTTGCACGAAACGTACTTTTATGTGTTTGGATGCCAGTATACATACACACACGTATAATACATATAGAGACTCAGAGAGAATAAACATTTGCGTATGTACGTAGATATAGATATATTTATATATAGACACACACAGAGAGAGAGGAAACCTAAATGATATGGAAGCAGCATCAACATCCAGGACTATGAGATGCTATTATTTTACACTATTCAACTCATACAGATTGTGGATAATACTGACAATCAGGTACAATAGAAAGTATAACAGAAATAACAAATGAAGCAGATACGCTGACATGTGCATCTTTTCACTTGATTTCAGCGTTGTATCGTATCCTTAATATTGTCAAAAAGTAACAATACATAAAGCGACGAAAACATACGATTCCTGAAACATCAAACCTGGCTTGGAAGCTTTGTATGGTCAATTATTATCGCCCTTGATATGTAAAAGATAAACGCATTTGGGATCTATTTCTAAGAAATTATAATCCTGTTTTTTGTTACTTACACTTAAATGACTCATCTACCAGATAGAAACCAAAATTTAAACTTTCCTTCATCCAAAAAAAATCATAGTTTCTTCTCTCCATCTTTTACATGGGACAAGAAAAATAGAACTACAAAAAGAAGACCAATCGATCAAGGTAAGCCAATTAATTCATGTCGTAAGATGTGCTTAAGGGTTAGAATAAGTATCACATGGTATCAAAGTCAACAAGCAATTAATCACCTCACAATGCAAAGACATGTACCTCAGAGCCAGTGCCTGAGAATCTTTTACCATAGAATCTCTTGTAAAGAGATCTAGCTTCAGCAATACGACCTGCTCTGATTTCAAAATCCATATAACCCTGCAAAAGCCTCAAGCATAGATCCACTGCAGAATAAAGTACCTAAAACAACGTTAAGATTAATAATCAATCACTTGCAAAAAGCAAAAAACATAAACCAACCTTATCTTTAGCCAGCTTTCCCAGACTGCATGAGCTGCAACCACACCATTTCCAAGGCTCAATTCCAAATTAGCCCAGTATATATACAACCTCAAAATTTTTTTATGTTCTTCAAGCTTGAAGCCAAGTAATCTGATGCACGCTGGAGAAGAAACAAACACAACTTAATATACGAGAATGAGTAAATAAACAGTTCCAGGATAGTCAACTGCTCTTAAACATATTTGCCCTCATAAAAAACAGTAAACAACTAATAAACAATCAGACAAAGAAATAAACACAAGTACTTTGCAGTTTGATAACAGAAGCACGACTTCCATCTCAACACAAGTTAGAAGCTTACAATCATTCATCAGTAGGAATATACGCTTCCATTCCCCAGAAATTATTCTAAGTGAGACTTTATGTGCCTCCTCATCACCCAATAACTTGTAGAAAAGAAGGAATAAATAGTTCTAGTTTTGTAATATAGCCGTTGGATTGTTGTACTTGAGTGACATCAGCTGGATGACTCAATCTAGAAGAACTAGCCATTAAGTTTCTGTTTTTTCAACTTGTATACAAAGAATGTTACGTTAGGTTTAGTAGTAATGGAAATTAGTTTCCAAAGAATCATTCGGTAAAGACTCAAATCTTCAATGGAAGTATTCTTCTTGCTCAATTTATTCTACTTGCTCAATTGCTAAATCTTCCAGTACACTTAAATATTTCTATATAATTGAACTAAACAGAACTTAACTAGCTGCATTGGACGGGATAGAGAACTAGATCTCATGAGCTTTATGTTGAATAAAGAAGAATCAAATCAGAATCTTTGAATTAGAAACCGTCAAGATATGGATAAAGATCTGATCTTTGACAAACTAAGATTTAGGGGATTGGAATCAAATCTTAGAAGTTGACTTGTAGTATAAATTGTGAGCATTGTATGGTGACTAAATTAATGAAACAAGTAGCTTTCATTCAAAATTTGTTTTTCCTAAAGTCTTCATGGTATCAGAGCTGTGAGATCCTTGGACTCAGATATCCAAGATCATCATCGTCCAGAAAAAAAAAACAACGCATGTTCGCAGCTAACCAGGAAAAAACAACACCAGCCCACACAGTACACAAAACCGGTGAAATTTTTTTTTTTTGGGACTCAGAGTGAGTCATCACAGTCCCATAGCCTTTCTCAAACCTATAGCCAAAATCAACGCAGAACTCCTTACCCAGAATACTGTAAATCCAAACCAGCCTCTTAAAGAGGTTAACACAAAAGGTTGGAACTCAGAGAAGTCTCATCATAGTTCCAAGATACCAATCTCAGCCCTCTGACAATATCAGCACAGCATCAGTATCCTATCAACCAACCAGCATAGCAGTCACCTGAAAGAAATACACCATGTCAGAAGAAATTAAACAAGAAAATAATGACCTGGCACTGCAATTGGTCAATCTGCTCAGAAATAGCTTAAACGTTCAACTTCCCAGTGCAAATCTGGACAATTTGTCCATTGGGATCAAGCTAAGCGGTGGCAACTATCAATTATGGGCCACACTCATGAAGAAGGCAGTCGGAGGACGGGGGCAAGGCCAGCATCTCACTGTCACTCACCCACCAGCCACAGACCCCAACTACACACAGTGGGAAAACAATGATCAGTGTGTATTTACGTGGCTTATACAAAACATCAAACCAAATCTAGTGAACAATGTTTCACAATATCCAACCGCGAAGGCGTTTTGGGAAGGACTGGCAGTCACCTATGGTACAGGGTCGGATTCTCTGCAAGTTTTCGACTTGCACAAAAAGGCAAATACCATTAAACAAGGAGGAGGCACGCTGGAGGACCTGTGGAATAGGCTCCAAAGTGTCTGGATGGAAATTGATCGAAGGGACCCAAATCCGATGAAAGACCCGGATGATATCACAGTTTACAACAACAAAGTACAGGAGCAGCGGTTGTTTCAACTACTTATGGCAGTAGAAGAAAGATTTGAAATAGTGAAGAGGGAACTTCTTAAACGTGAACCTCTGCCATCACCAGGGGCTGCATATGCAGCCATCAAGAGGGAAGAAACGAGGATGGTGATTTTAAAGGGACTCCCCTCAGATCAGAATGAATCCTCATCGGGGGTGGGATCTGGACTTCGAATGCAAGGCAGACATGAATTCAGCCATAGAACAGAGCCAGCCACTCGCTCAAAGTCATCACAGCGAGTGGCTGATAAGGAGGAGAAGATGAAGTTGCTCTGCACCCACTGCGGCAAAAGAAAGCACACCAAAAAGGAATACTTTGAATTGGTTGGCTACCCAGACTGGTGGGGCAGCAAACAAGCCGGAGCAAAGAGCTCAGAGGAGACAGGACGGGCTGCAGCAGCCATAGGCATCAACCGGGAGGAAGACACCAGCACAGCCGGGAAAGCAGCAAAGGATGAAGACGAAGGAAAAAAGGGCAGCAGCGGCTGCCAAAAGGAGTGGGGCGATGGTAAAATTAGGGTTGGGGGCCTTTTATACCCCAACCCATTTACTGAATTTCCAGATTTACCCCTGAAAACTAATAAAAGCCCTAACAACCGTTGTTTTACCGAAATACCCCTAAACCAGCCTACCCAGCCTAACCGATCTAGCAAAATTCCCAGCATACCCCTGTCTTCAAATAACCTTAGTCATGCCAATTACTCACATACCCCTACACAATCGCCAATAAAACCCCACCGTGATTATGCATCCAATAAACATACACAGTGGATTCTTGATTGTGGCGCTACAGATACTATGACATTCGATCCCAACGACTTTACTAATCTTTCTGTAACTGACCTACCAAAGACACATATTGAAACAGCCGATGGTAAATTAGTCCCGGTTCAAGGTAGTGAGACCATTTCACTATCAACAAACCGACACCCTAATGAATGTCTTTATGGTCCGTCCTTGTCCTCAAAATTACTTTCACTCAGTCAGATTACCAAACAGTTTCAATGTGTCGTTCTTATATATCCCGACTTCTATCTCTTGCAGGACATTCATACGCAGGAGATCATTAGGCGTGGCATTGAGAGCCAAGGACTATACTATATGGAGGAGGTTGCTCAACAGGCCCGGTCCATGCTTGCCCACCGGACAACCGACCGACAACTGTGGTTATGGCACCGGCGCTTGGGTCACCCTTCCTTTGGTTACCTCCGTACTCTGTTTCCTCAGTTTTTCATTCAGTGTAGTGAACCTTTTTTTTGTGATACCTGTATTCTTGCTAAACATCACAAGGGTACCTTTCGTTCAAATAATACTCGAGTTAATCATTGTTTTTCCCTTGTTCATTCTGACGTGTGGGGGCCAGCACCTTTTTCCACACCACAGGGATTTAGATACTTTGTACTCTTTATTGATGACTATTCGCGTATGACATGGGTTTACTTTCTCAAACAAAAGTCTGAAGTCCCAACTAAATTCATCCATTTCTTTCACATGATTGAAACCCAGTTTGGCAAAAGAATCCAAATTCTCTGCTCCGATAACGGCGGAGAATATCTGTCTCAACAGTTAAAAATGTTTTTCCAAACAAATGGTCTGGTTCATCAAACTTCCTGTACATACACTCCACAACAAAATGGAGTGGCTGAACGAAAAAACCGACTGTTACTCGAAATGGCCCGTGCTATGATGATCGAATCTAGTGTCCCCAAGAATTTTTGGCCTGAAGCCATCGCTACCTCGGCGTATCTCATTAATCGTCTTCCAACCAGAACCTTAAACCAACAATCACCCATTCAAGCACTCGCTACCCAGGTCGACATACCTTCCCTCATGACCCTACCACCTAAAATATTTGGGTGCACTGTCTATATACACATTCCCAAGCAAGATCGTACCAAATTAGATCCTTGTGCTTCTAAATGTGTCTTTGTCGGGTATGCTACTCACCAAAAAGTTTATCGCTGTTATGACCCCCTGACTCGGTGAATCCATGTTACTCTTGATTGCATCTTCGTTGAGACTAAATATTTCTTTAAACACAGTACTCAGGCCCAGGGGGAGACATCTAGTGAGCCTTTCGACTGGTTTCATAACCTCAGGGAGTCAGAGGATGTCCAACAAGGACAAGCAGGTGGCGCCACTGAGCATGCCCAGTCCACAATAGGTAGTCTGGAAGCTCAAAGGCCATCGCCTGATGAATCTCCGACTATAGATGTCCTGCATGAGGTAAGTGAGTCATTACCTTTGTCAGTACCCTTTGAGTCTTTGGCCTCTAATTCTTCTGATAATAATCTCATTTCTGTTGAGACTACTGAAAACCCTGAACCCCCAAGTGAGCAGCAGGAACATGTCCTTCCTCCAAGACGAAACAGAGGAATTCCACCCCGAAGGTACTCGCCTGAAAGGATGAGTAAATCTTCCAAACATCCAATAAGTATATCTGATGGAAAGACACTGTTCACCTACACTGAGAAACTTCCACGAAATTTTGATGAATCAGTTCTACAAGAAGAGTGGAAAACGGCAATGGAGGTTGAGATGGATGCTTTGGAAAAGAATGAAACATGGGAAAAGTGTGTACTACCGAAAGGAAAACGACCAGTTGGATGCCGATGGGTATTCACAATAAAGTATATGGCAGATGGCACGATTGAACGACATAAAGCCCGTTTGGTAGCGAAAGGGTATACACAGACATATAGGATTGATTATTCAGAAACGTTCTCCCCGGTGGCCAAAATCGATACAGTTAGGGTCTTATTCTCTGTTGCTATAAATAAAGGATGGCCGTTATACCAATTTGATGTTAAAAATGCTTTTCTACATGGAGAACTGAAAGAAGAGGTTTACATGGAAGCACCACCTGGCTTTACACACAGTTTTCAGAAAAATGAAGTGTGTCGACTCAGACGAACTTTGTACGGGCTGAAGCAGTCTCCTAGAGCTTGGTTCGGAAGATTCACTCTTGTCATGAAACAGAATGGATATAAACAGAGCAATGCAGATCACACGCTCTTCCTGAAACAACAAGGTAACTTAGTTACGTGCCTCATTATTTATGTGGACGATATGGTTATTTCAGGAAGTGACACAGAGGAGATAACTCGGCTCCGGAAAAGTTTGTTCTCAGAATTCGAAATGAAAGATTTAGGGGAACTAAAATATTTTCTCGGGATCGAGGTGCTTCGCTCAGAAAAAGGTCTATTCATATCCCAAAGGAAATACATCTTGGATTTGTTGGCCGAGGTAGGAATGCTAGACTGCAAACCAAGTGATACCCCTGTAATGGCAAATCAAAAGTTACAGATTAGGGAGGGAGTTCCAACAGTAGATAAAGAGCAGTATCAAAGACTAGTTGGAAAACTCATATATCTCGCTCATACTCGACCTGATATAGCTTATGCAGTTGGTGTAATAAGTCAGTTTATGCATAAACCATAGGAAGAACATATGGCAGCAGTGATGCGAGTTCTAAGATACCTTAAAGGGAACCCTGAAAGAGGGATTTGGTACAGAAATCATGGTCATCTCAACGTTGAAGTATTTACTGATGCAGATTGGGCAGGGAACTTGGGTTATAGAAGATCAACTTCTGGGTATTTCTCTCTGGTAGGAGGAAATCTGGTGACTTGACGGAGTAAGAAACAGAAGGTGGTTGCGTTGTCCAGCGCAGAAACTGAGTTTAGGGGAATATCTAAAGGTATTATGGAAGTTCTCTGGATTGACAAACTACTGAAGGAGATTGGTTTGCCTCTAAAATGTCCAGCAAAGCTAAAGTGTGACAATCAAGCGGCAATTAGGATTTCGGAAAATCCAGTACAGCACGATAGAACCAAACACGTTGAGGTTGATCGGCATTTCATAAAAGAAAAACTTGAGGCAAGAATAGTCGAAGTACCATTCGTTCGATCTGAAGATCAGCTTGCAGATATTCTCACAAAAGCAGTTAGCAGACAAGTGTTTGAGGCAACATTGCACAAGTTGAGCATCGGTTATCCCACTGATCAACTTGAGGGGGAGTGTTGAATAAAGAAGAATCAAATTAAAATCTTTGAATTAGAAACAGTCAAGATATGGATAAAGATCTGATCTTTGACAAACTAAGATTTAGGGGATTGGAATCAAATCTTAAAAGTTGACTATTGTTACCTTAGATAGAAACTCTTGTAGTATAAATTGTGAGCATTCTATGGTGACTAAATTAATGAAACAAGTAGCTTTCATTCAAAATCTCTTTTTCCTAAAGTCTTCACTTTAAGTTGGAAGCAAAATAGAACGCACACTCATATCAAGCATTAAGTGTCAGTAACATCTGCTCTACGCACAACCTTTCTTCATATTTCCCTTTACAATATAGGAACCAAAAGGCACACAAATATAAATGTCAGAGCCCAAGGATCAGGACAATAATGGTCTATATTACACGCAATCAGACGAATTTCTGCAGTGACATGACAGAACATATATGAAAAGGACCTCCAGAAGTCCTGAAGAAGAAAAAATAGAAGGATAACATTATGTCAACCAATAAGAAGAAAATTGTAAAACTTCAGAGAACAAACCAGGAATGTTTCTTTTATAAGAGAGAAAGTGGAACTCTCATCCGTTTCACACGTCAAAGAAATTCTCCTCCTCAAGCCATCAACTCTAGTGAGAAAGATATCAAGATACTGCACAAAAAGAAAACCAACATAGTTAAACTTGCAAGTGAGAATCTGTAAATTATTGCAGAACCAGATGCTTCAGGTTTCAAAATGTTCACATGATAATTACCAAATAATTATTAACAGCTGAACTTATTCATGTACTTTGAGAGAGTTGCATCGCAAGCTTTTTTGCACAAACTTTGCAACTGTCAAATGTTTACTCCCACCTCCCCACACACAGAAAAACTTTCAAAAGCTTTTACAAGACAACTACAAACTAATAATGTCTAAGGTACCAGCTGAATCACCTCCTAAACTTGTCAGATAACACATATCATGGTTTTTATGCACCAACTTTGCAACTTAAAATATTTACTCCTTGTAATCGTCCTCCACACCCCCAACCCTGTCCCCCACCAAAAAAATTAATAAATAAAATGAGGGAAAGAAAACAAAAGAGAACTCTTTTTCAGGTTCATGGACTTTGTAGTTAGCCTCTTCCATCTTCTAAATCTTTTCAAACTTTTCTTTGTAAGCAAATATCATTAAAAGACAAATTAGGCATCTTTACGGATGTAGTTGCAAAGGATAGGAAACAATAAGCAATGGTTGTTCAAAATAAAAGGCACAAGACTGTTTCTAGAGCAATCTACAACTAATCTACTACCACCAAGTATAACTTGCTCAAAATACAAGTGGCTTGATGTATTACCATCGTTTTGCCACATAAAAAGATTACCTCTTACAGAATTACACCTAATTACAAGTGCCCCGCAGTCCATAATTACAGAAGATCAGCACATTGTAAACAAGAGAGTCAGTGAAGCCAGCTGATAACCAAAGAAGATTCTAGTAAAACTGCCGCATCGTCTCCCTGTCCAACTGATACAAAAGGTGATCAACAGCAACCAAGTAGCCCTGCACTTTACATCCAAGCTCACACCAACTGGGAAACTTCTCCATTCTATAGCCAAAATCAGCATCCCAATCACTTCCATTGCCAGGATGCACAACACGGAGCCAAACGCATTTGGCCACAATAATCCCAACAATATGTCATACGCACCTTTTGAAGCCAGCTCCCACTTCCCAAAGACTCCCCATGCTCAATTTGATAATTTCAAAATTCCCATTTCTCTTTCTTCCACACACTAAATATTACAGTCAGCAATTATAGCAGGTGTGCAATCAAATGTAAAAAAATGAATACCATAGCTATAAGTAGAGTCAAATAATACCATAGCTATAAGTAGAGCAAAAACTTGTGGCAATCCATGAAATAATACCATAGCTATAAGTAGAGTCAAATAGCAGGATGAGAGATTGAGAACACCCATCTGGCATTTTGGATTTTCAGAAGTTCCAACCTGGAGCAGGGGAAAGATTCAACCTGGAACATGATCATTCACGAGCAAATACTTCCGTTGAGATACCCATATTAACTTCAAGGTCCCAGTTATGTTTGCTTCTATTATAGCCTTTCCATGAGAATATAGTGTAACTAATACTTTCCATTATGTCATTGGTCACAATATGATCATCCTTCCCCATTTTCTCGTATAGCCACTTGTTTTTTTCCCTCTAAATGTAAACCAATGCAAAAAATCTGAACATCACTATATCTTTTTGGAAGTTTGAACACCGGTTATTTCTGGAGGTCGTCCATTTGATGATGCTATGCCACTCAAGAGGGCCCGGCTCTGCATTTACAATGTTGTGGCAATGCAGTCCACACTTTAGCAGCAAATAGACAGTGGAAAAAGAGGTGATCGTGACCTTCCAAGAAAAGAATCTGCAACACAAGACACATGAGTTAGTATTGATAAAACCTCAATTCAACAATTTATCTTGTGTATTCATCCTCTTCCAACATGCAAGCCAAAGAATGATTGCATAACGTGGAAGTTGGTGAACACACCACACAGTACTTTCCCATCCAGGTTTTAGAAGAGGTGCTGCAAGCTGTTGTAGCATTTTTCATCGTGAAAGTCTTATTTGGCTTCCAAATCCAATAGTCCTCCCCACCTCTGATGTTTATACTTATACAAGCCTAATTGAATTGAGCCTCTTGTTCATCCCATCCTCTACCTTAAGGTATCCTCCATATTATTCCTTCTTGGACTCTTGACACTTTTGCATCTTCAGGGATACTCAATTTCCTCTTTTAACTCCGGATGTGAGGAAGTTAAGGCCTCATATGGGTGTCATAGGCCATTCCAGAATGAGGTATTTTCCCACTACCTAAACCACTTTCAATACAGTGGGCACACAGTTCTCGTACCCAAAGCATCTTTTTCAGAAGTCATGAGTCCGATGGCCTTGGCTTCACCTCCCATATATACTTCCCCTCAAAGATTATCGTATGAACTCATTTTACTCAGAGGCTTCCTTGATGCTCACATATGCTCCATGTATGCATTATTTAACAAGGTCAGATCCAGAATTCCTAGTCCAACACACTCCTTAGGCTGATATACACTAGACCATTTAACCTT
The DNA here is from genome assembly GCA_036186865.1 of Eustoma russellianum. Lineage (NCBI taxonomy): Eukaryota > Viridiplantae > Streptophyta > Magnoliopsida > Gentianales > Gentianaceae > Eustoma > Eustoma russellianum. Next base: position 15,665,528 of record AP025070.1, on the reverse strand, counting down.
AACCTTTCTCTAGGAATATCCGGATATAGTGTGATTGAAATATAGGAGAGTCATTGCAGTCAATAAAGAAAGAATATATGTATACCAAAAATAGGCATAGTAGTAATAATAGTATATTGGTTTTCCATAGTTAGGAGATCTTATACATCTCATCAATTAGTTGCCAAAAATATAAAGATTAGATTGACTCATCAATCTATACATAGAGGAGCCTTGCATATTTCGATTATAAGCATTTTCCTAAGTCAATCAATAAGAAATCGATTGCCACTTGTTTCTTTATGGTATCAGAGCCATAATACTACATTACTACTCCCTAAAACCGAGAATGGCCATGGAAAATTCTGCCATCTCCAGTGTCCAAGAACACTCTTCCACCCCGGTACATGAAACTGGGGCAGGGTCTCACAACACCGCATATGATGGTATTCCAATGGTCATATCCGGCCATAAACTCAATGGTAATAATTACGTATCCTGGTCAAAGGCAATGGAAATGTTTGTCCCCAGGAAAGGAAAAGAAGAATATCTATTTGGGACATTGAAAGTCCCTGCAACTGATGATCCAAAGTGTTGGAAGGCTGACAACAGCATGATAATGTCATGGCTTGTTGGATCTATGAATTCGGATATTAGTGAAGATTTTCTTCTCTACTCAACAGCTGATGAAATATGGGATGCATTCAAAAAAGGATAATACATCTGAATTGTATGGTATAGAAGCTCAGCTTCAAGATCTGAGACAAGGTGACATGACTGTCACAAAATATTTTACCCAACTGACCAGGTCTTGGCAACAACTGGATGCCTTTGAAGTGTATACCTAGAGTTGCGCCACTGATGCACAGCGGCACAAAGAAATTAATGAAACAAAATGTGTGTTCAGATTTCTCATTGGCATGAACGCAGAACTAGATGGAGTCAGGGGAAAAATACTTGGTATCAAGCCGCTGCCTAGCCTGAAGACGGCCTTCTCTGAAGTAAAGCATGAAGAAAGCCGTAGAAAATTGATGATTAACCATCTCCCATCATCACTGGGTGACAATTCCAGTCTCTCCATCAAACGAGCTAAGATCCAAAACAATACTTCAAACAGTTCCAGACCTTATTGCAATTTTTGCAAAAAGAATCTAGACACACTGTCTCTGAATGCTGGAAGCTAAACTGAAAACCTACAGATAGTATGAAGTCCAAGGCAAGTTGGAAGAACCCTAATCCCGGGAACAATCCCAACTGGCGGGCATCTAAGACTGGTGAATTCCATAACAGCCAAAGCAATATAGTTATCCCTAAAAATTCTGAAGGAGTGAATCTTCCTACTAAGGATCAAATTGAGGCACTGCTGAATCTCCTAAACCAAAAAGGGGGAGAAACTCAGGAACCTATCCAAGCATCCATGGTCAATACTGGCGGCTTGAATGATCAAAATAAACCATGGATTGTGGACTCCGGTGCTTCTGATCATATGACAAATGAAGGTAAGAATATAATTGATTACATTAAGTTTTCTTCACCTAAATTTGTCCAACTAGCGAACGGGACGGCCAGGAAAATCATGGGAAAAGGATCAGTGAAACTGAATCCTAACCTGACTTTACTAAATGTTCTATAGGTCCCAAATTTAAAATTTAATCTCCCCTCTGTAGGAAAATTAATAAGAGACTCAGGTTGTATTATTGAGTTCTCACCAAATGTATGCTATTTTCAGGATGCATGTTCGAGAATGAAGATTGGCAGTGCTAAGCATGTCAAAGGACTATTCCTGCTCAACCCAGACTCACAAAAACAAACGGCTATTCCATATGTGCACAATAGTGTGACTAGAATAAAAGGCTACAAAGCCTCACGAAGAATAAAATGTACTACCTCAAGTAGGAATAAATGTATTACCTCTAACCAAATTATGCTTTGGCATAAGAGGCTTGAACATCCAAGTTTTATTTATCTAAAGAAGTTATTTCCAGATTTGTTCATCAGTGTGAATACTAACTCATTGACTTGTGAAACGTGCCAAATAACCAAACACAACCGGCGCACATACTCAAACAAACAGCACACAGAGACAAAACCATTTAATCTCGTGCACACTGATATTTGGGGTCCATCACAAATAGCTAATATTAGTGGAACACGGTGGTTTATCACCTTTGTGGATGATCACACACGTGTGACATGGATATACCTTTTAAAACATAAATCTGAAGTACGAACTATTTTCAGAAAATTTCACAATCTTATAAAAAATCAGTTTGGAACTAAAATTAAGACCCTGAGGTCAGATAATGTCTCTGAGTAATTAAACAAAATACTGAAAGCCTATATGACAGAAGAAGGAATACATCACCAGACCTCCTGTGTTAACACACCCCAACAAAATAGGATAGTTGAAAGAAAAAACAGACACCTATTGGAAGTTACTAGAGCTATTATGAACTCAATGAATGTACCTAAACAATACTGGGGTGAAACAGTACTAACTGCCACTTATCTCATGTATCGCATGCCAACCAGAGTTCTCAAGTTTGAAACACCAATACTTTAATATACAAGGAAGACCTCTTATTCAGAAAGTATATACCCGGAGAAATACTCTCCAAACAACAAACAAACAAGACGTGCATACTGAAGACACTATACATCTTACACAAATGAATCTGTCCAGAAAGTCAAGTAATTGATGATAGACCAATAGCCCTCAGGAAAGGAACCAGAGAATGCACAAAACATCTGCTATATAACTTCCTGACATATTCAAAATTAAGCCATGAATTTCAAGCTTGATTCCTAAAGACATTAATGAAGCACTATCAATACCATATTGGAAGCAAGCAGTAAGTGAAGAAATGAAGGCACTAGTGAAAGCCAGTACTTAGAAACTAACACCACGTCCAAAAGGGGTTAGGCCAGTAGGGTGCAAGTTGATCTTTACCATCAAATAAAATACCAATGAAACCATAAATCGATATAAAGCTAGACTGGTAGCTAGAGAGTTCACTCAAATGTATGGAATAGATTATCTAGAGACATTTGCTCCAGTAGCAAAATTAAACATAGTAAAGGTTATATTTTCCATTGCTGTAAATTTAGACTGGAATTGCATCAATTAGATGTGAAAAATACATTCTTAAATGGAAATTTACAAGAAGTATATATGCATATTCCACCAGGATTCACTAGTGAAACAAATAAACACATGGTGTCAAAGTTATAAAAATCATTATATGGTCTAAAACAGTCCCCTAGAGCATGGTTTCAGAGATTCACTAAAGAAGTTAAAAACCAAGGGTTTATACAGTGTTATGGAGACCACACGTTGTTCCTACTTACCTCAGAAACTGGATTATTAATAGTCCTTATTGTATATGTAGATGATATGATCATCACCGGAAACAATGAAAAAGGAATCCAGGAAGTCATAAAGAAACTATCACAAAAGTTTGAAGTAAAAGAACTAGGAGAACTTAGGTACTTTCTTGGCATGGAAGTAGCTAGAAATAAACAAGGAATGAGCATATCACAAAGAAAGTATATTCTGGACTTACTAAGGAAAACTGGGATGTTAGGGTGTAACCAGCCACTTCACCAGTAAAACCATGATATAGGCCAAAGGAAGTATGGGATATTAAGCCCGTAGATAAATTAAGGTATCAAAAATTGGCAGGAAAGTTAATATATCTTTCTCACACAAGACCTGATATATGTTATGCTGTAAGCTTCATTAGTCAGTTCATGCATAATCCTACTAATGAGTATCTTAAAGCTACTATGAGAATTCTCAGGTATCTGAAGAATACTCCTGGACAAGGGTTACACTTCAGCAAAACACAAGATAGAAGCATAAAAGTATACACAGATGCAGATTGGGCATGGTCAAAAACAGACAGAAGGTCAACCACAGGATACTGCACTTATGTATGGGGTAACCTAGTTACCTGAAGGAGCAAGAAGCAAGGAGTTGTATCCAGGAGCAGTGCAGAAACAGAGTTAAGGGCGCTAGCACTAGGCGTGTGTGAAAGAATGTGGCTCAAAACAATCTTAACTAATCTTGGTCAACAGTTTGCTAGGCCTATTCAAGTATACTGTGATAACATGTCAGCAATTAACATGGCAGAAAATCCAGTCCAACATGACAAGTCCAAACACGTGGATGTTGATAAACACTTCATCAGATAAAAGATCGAAGAACAACTCATCAGTCTAAAGTATGTCCCCATAAAAGAACAGATAGCTGATATCCTCACTAAAACAGTCTCAGTCAAGATATTTCATCATTTAGTATCCAAGCTTAGATGCATTAATATCTACATCTAAGCTTGAGAGGGGGTGTAGAAATATCCGGATATTAATGCACCGGATATTAATGCATTAGATATTAGTGTGATTGAAATATAGGAGAGTTATTGCAGTCAATAAAGAAAGAATATATGTATACCGAAAATAGGCATAATAGTAAGAGTAGTATATTGGTTTTCCATAGTTAGGAGATCTTATATATCTCATCAATTAGTTACCAAAAATATAAAGATTAGATTGACCCCTCATCAATCTATAAATAGAGGAGACTTGCATATTTTGGTTATAAGCTTTTGTCCAAAGTCAATCAATAAGAAATCGATTGCCTCTTATTTATTTACTTTCTAGTCCCACCTCACATAAACGAATTGAAAACCTTGTAAATTTCCCTAATGATTCTGGAAAGGAATTAGGAAACGGTCCAATATCTAATAGTGGCTATAAACACTAAATTTATAAGACAATTGTGAATAGGGACAAAAATGAGCCGAACTGAACCAAATAATGAGTTTCTAAGTTTGGCTTTGTTTAGGTACATAAGTAATTCGGCTTGACTCATTTAGTTTAACGAGCTTAAAAATTTGTTTGAATTTGGCTTAGCAGGAACAGTTCGGGTCGTTTTAGTAAACGAATCTAATTAGGTGTTCAAACTCGGCTCTTTAATTAAATTAACAAATGAACTCGAACAGAACTCGAACTGTTCAGTTCGTTTAACACCTCTAACTGTGAAGTTGTCCAGCTCTTGACTTTACTAGAGATCTTATCTGAAAGTTCTCCACAATCAGAGTAGGAAAGTTTTCCAATGATAAGAGCGACACCTAGGTGCTTGATCGAGAGTCTACCCAGCTTCACACCTAAAAGACTTTCTATGTTAACATTCTCTGGAGAGTTGATTTCAGAAGTGAATATTTCACATTTCTGAAGATTTAGTTGGAGGACAGACAGGTTGAAATTCCAGCAGAGTATCGATCACTTTTACAGAGTCAATATCCACATTTGAGATAATGAAAAGGTCATCAATCTTTTTCAAACTTTCATCATATGCAATCACGATGTGCAAGCAAATCCTACACATTATTTTGCAAATGATCTCCATGTCTTCAATGTGCACTAGTTTAATACTTCTATGATAAAAGAATTTCCATTCTTGCATCACTATAATAATCTTTGACACCCTGTGGCAACATAGTGATAATTAACACATATAGTTGGCTATAAAGAGCAAGTGCCAAGTAGAAATTGCTTAACACATATAGTTGGCTATAAAGAGCAAGTGCCAAGTAGAAATTGCTTAACACATATAGTTGCCTATAAAGAGCAAGTGCCAAGTAGAAATGCAGTTTCACTTAATACATTAATGAAAACAAAATTACACTTATCTCGAAAGATTCAAAAAAACCTGAATGGCAGCAGCTAGGTCTAGAAGGATTTGGCAGGAATGTGTATACCGTCTCCCTCAAAAAGATAAATCTGCAATATATTGGTAACAGAAAGCACATGTCATAAACAGCAGGTAGAAGCAATGTTTACTAAATATCCAAGGCAGCCTTGAAAAGAAAATGGTTGAGAGCCTTCCCTGATTGACTCCATATGCACACAAATTTGCTAAAAGATAACTAGATAAGGGTGTAAGGAGACCAATAAAATTTTTCAACAAGATCAAGCGATTCGTTCTTAGTTACTTCGTGCATAAAAATGACTACTTGATCTACTAATCATAGCCTCAGTCTTCCCTGTTACACCATCAAACAATTAATGTCCACCGATGCTGCTAACCTTTTGACAGGCAAGTTATTGCCAAACAAGAATCAGAATGTGCAGGTCCTATTTGATGAATATAAAGGAAAAAATAGTATCCATGTGGAAAACAAATACTATCTCCGCCTTAAAAGTTGTCATTTTAGATGAAAGCATTCCTACTTATTTGCCATGTTAGAATACCAAGGAAACATTTATTACTTTTTTTCCACGACAATCGTATTCTTCATTACTTATCCAACCATTCCAATTACCATACTAATAATAGACGATGGACATTTTAGTCTCAAACCTCGAATAACTCAATCAGTCATGGACTTCAATATCTGTGATGACAAAACATAAAGTTAAACTTTAAAAAGGACAACATTGTGGAATGATCTTCATAATTTCAGTTGGTTGATTTTAAGTTACTAACATCCCACTTTCACATTTGCTTAAAAAACTCAAATGCTTGAACGTAAGGATTGGAGCACCACATTATGGCAGGAAAAGTCGAACACTACTTAAGTCATTCATGGCATGAACTATCAGCGTGGGATACAAAATAAAATAAAGTCCTCGACTAAAGCAGTGTAACCCGTCGTAACTGGAGAAAGTACATTGCATTGACTTCTCAAACACCTGAGATAATGAAAATTTTAACTATTAGCTGATTGGACAAAATCAGTCACAAAAGTTAACCAAAAGCGCCAACAACTTCGAAATAATCGTGTCTGTGTAACTGAAGCTCAACAAGTACCTATTAAAACAAGAATGATACCTAATCTTTGAAAGAAGAAAATTATGACCAACATAATAAAGCACCTATAAGTACAGTTTGGATGTCTTAATTACTGATCCATGTTTGAAGGTTAGAGAACTTAGGGTGACACACTCAAAAAAAAGAAAAAGAAAAAAAATTAGGGTAACATATCATGAAATATAATTAAAGATGGGCATAGTAATGACTTATCCAAATTCCTGTCTCAATGCAAATATGCAAATATACAAGAACACAAGAACATCAAGTAAGACTTTGAGTCAAACAAGGAACTAGTTCACTTGATATTGTTCATCGGCTGCATATTATGCAGCAATTATCGAATTCTCGAACTATGATCTACAAATTAAGCACCAAGAACAATACATATCTACATACAAAATGATATAAAAAATAGGCAAGAAGAATTCATCAACGAGACATTATGTCACTCCACCAGGTCTAACTTGGAGCTCAAACGAAAGAAAGAAATTTAACTTAAGCCAAGACATATTGCAAAATCCATCTACTCATTGGCAACAAAAACACGAAAAAGATATCTTGACAAATTGAGAATACTGTCAAAAGTTCTTCATCAGAAGCATGAACTCGTTCAAGATGTAGCATCTAGTCCACAGCTCGCCAACCCATGCACAATTTCTTATGGATCTTGAACAAACATCCTTCACTATGCTTGAAGTCTGAAAATTTTTAAAATAAAAAACTGTAAATGAATAAGGAGCATGCATTCCATTAAGAAACATGATAAGAAAAATCGAGAGAAACCTTAAGTGTCTTGTCCAGGTAGGAAGTATAATCAAGCCAGAGATCTGTATAAATAGGAAACTCAGTTATAACACGTTCAAATAGTACTCGCACACGTGTTGGGTCTCCTGATGACTTCTCTCAAACTTTAAATATGCGTGCAATAGCAAAAGTTCTTATTATTGAATGATGAACTGAAGCCTTCCAATCACAAGCTACTGTCAGTATAGCTGTTGTTAGAACAAATATGAGAAAACTCACTATTAGAAGATACCGAAGTCATACTTGATTACAACATACAGTTAACTACATATTCAACACTAGAATACAGAATATGAAGATCACACTTTGCAATTCTAAACTTGGAAGTAAATTTTGACCCTTAAAGAGCTACTTTTGGACCTTAAATAGAAAAAAAGGTGAAGTAGGAATGGGGATTGGCAACCTCATACTGGGCATCTCCAGTTTCAAGTTTCAAAAAAAAAAATAAAGAAGATAAAGCACGATTTAACTGTCATGGCAACTAGAACTAGAAATTGGGATTAGCAACCGAATGCCAGGATCTCAAGATAGTTCGGTCTACAGATACTCGTGAACATAACAACACCACGAGAAATTTGTCCAAAACATGCCTGCTACTACTGTTAGTGTATGTGTCCTATGCCATGATTTGGATGTTTGTGTTATATATTCATTATTAATAAAGAGGTTTTATTATCATTATTGTTGGTTAGTATGTTATACAATTATGATATATGTCCCTGGTTCATTATTGTTATAGAGATAAAATAATTTATAACCAGTATGAGTATTGATATGATAATCATGAGATGATTATGTGCATGGTGATACAAATCAATCTCATAGATACTTGTTAGAGAACAAAGTATTGGATTGACACATCATGAGATTACTACATGGATTAGCGTCATAAGTAAATCTCATGATAGTCATGTTTTAATCCTTAGACTTGAGATTTTCATAGTTTCCAGCATAAGGACTATTATATTTTGACATGATCAAACGTTATCCGTAACTGGATAATAATAAAGGTCATAATTGAGTATGATGGAAATTATGTAGAGGATATTGAACAGTCGAGATAGAATTTGTCCCTCTTTTGAGAGAAATATCTTGTGGGCCCCTCGATAAATGAGACTGTGAAATGCATGGTCGTACTCAAATGAATTGATAGTGTGATCAATGTCATTTGTTTTATCAGTCTACTTAGAGATCGAATAATCATATGTTTGAACAATATAAGTATGACGCTGACCATGAATTATGTTCAAACTAGATATCGTGTGACAAAGGGATTAGATATCATGTAACTTATGCATGTACTATTATTAGGCTAGTTGGACTTTACTCGTATTAATTGGGTAGTCGTAATGTCTTGCTAGATACCAATTACGACTTGTTGGTTTCATGGAGATTTCACCGACTGTCAATTAATATGGGCCTATCGGGTTATACACAAGAATGTGTATGGGCTTATATTAATAATATTAATATTAGATTGTAATTATTATTATTATTACTATTATTTTCATTTTTATGATTATATATATATGTGTGTGTGTGTGTGTATTATCGAATAATAACGAAAGAAGTCATATCTGATATGGATTTTGAATATCCTGATAGAATACATATCTGATATGGATTCTGATTGGCTTAACTAATCTGATTTGGACTCGGATTTGATGTCTATATATATGTATATATAATGGTGCATCTCGTATAGAGATGACACAATAAAAAGAAAAACAAAACTTGTTTTTGGAGAAAAACCGAGTTCTTCAGCCGCGCCGTTTCAAGAGCTAGAACTCCGGACGGAAGTATTCATGTGGGTACCGACAAAAGGTGTTCGTGTCATCGCACCTCCTTCGTCTGAGGATTTCGAATCTACAGAGGTAATTTTTTTCATTGAATTTCTTTCATCGAATTAAACGAACAACATGGATCCTTAGTAGGAAATCGGAGATCAAGTTTTGTTTTTTCGCTGCACGTTTTTTGCAGTGATCTCGTCAGTTTCCTAACAAGGCATTTGGGCGCTCCTGTAAAACAAAAGGGGCACAGAGCAAACCATATGGTGGTTATACACGGCAACGGGAGGAAAACAAACCAGCTATTGGGCAAGTTGTCTGAAATGAACAGCGCAATAAAAATGGCTAGATAAGAACAAGACAAAACATGCACATCGACAAAGGAAAAAGGAAAGTAATTGAGGTGGAAGGGAACATGGAGATCCTTAACCCAAGCCAAAGCCACCATCTTCCAAACATAACTTACAAAGGTGAAGAAGCAAGCCTTACTCAAGAACAACTTCTTCGCATTGAGAAGTTGACCAAGAACATTGAAGCAACAATGCGGGAAGCAAGTCCAGGGAGTGGAGGATTCCATTTGGAAGAGGTTGGGACGACGTAGGAAATTCAGTAATGCTTGCAATAATATTAAAAGGAAGCAAGGGGCAGATGCATGGGAGTGGCTCCTAAGTACTAAATTCTCGATTAAAGAAGCAGTAAGAGCAATCCAAGTGAAATAACCTCTAGTTTACTGGAGAACAACCGTTTTGGGTAAATATTCTATTCCACGTTATGCAATAATCCTATGGATCGCATGTTGGAATAGAATAAATACCTTAGACAAGTTTCATGAGTGGGGCCTGGCTAACACAAACATTTGTGTTCTTTGTGATAGATACATTGAATCCCGTGAACACCTCTTCTTCTAATGTCATTTCTCTTATCAAATATGGAAAACAATCCTAAGCCAGGTGAACTCTAGCTTTGGGGGAGCTAATTGTCAAGATATCTTGGATGCCTTTAGCACAGACACCACTGGCAATCGAGATTACAAAAGAATCTTGCTTGCGTGGGGTTTGCTTCTGTATTCTACCACATTTGGAGAGAACAAAATAATAGAATCTTCAAGCAAGCGAAAAAAGAGCCCAGCACCATTCTTAATGAAACTCTTGATAGTCATTCCTTTACTGCAGCAAATTGGAGAGGATACAAGTACAGTAGATTTAACTGGGAACTTGCACTAGGCTTTAGGCTACCGCTAAAAATTTTCACCAAATACAACTCTTGTGGGAAATAAAGTTAACAAATCGATCTCTGTAGAGATAAGAGGGTTTGAGTGATTTCAAAATAAGCAATTTGAATGCATATATATATATGTATAAACGTATACATACATAAATGTGTACATGTATGCATGATAAATTGCCATTACTTGCCTTATTTAGCTTATATATTATGTTGCCGTACTAACGAGCCATGAAGCATTAAAGATTACATCATATGACAAACATTTGTTGTGTTTATACTATTTTCAGGTGCCACCATTAATGAACTAAATTAGTTCATTAAGTGAAGTACTTAGTTTAATAAACTAAGTAGTTCATTAAAGGAAGAAATTTCGAAAAGGCACAAAGGCAACAAGGCCAAGGAAGGAAAGTTCTCTCCTCCTCCCCATTTTCATTAAACACGCCACATATACATATATTATACATATTTTCAGATTTTTTAAATAAAGGCACATACACATGTATTCCAACGTACTACTGACACGTTATATATCTTACGTACGTACGTTAACGTCACACCACTATACTTAACTCATATTTATGAGTATATTCAGGTCTTATATCATATGATATAAGATATGGTGATGACAAAGTAAATACGACATGATAAAAGGTTCTAAACCGAAATTTGTCGTATCGGGCGAATACCGAAACTTCGCCAACGTGTCATGTATTTGCCATAAATAAATGGCCAGCCCATATACATCAAAAATTGATGATAATTTCGTGATATACATGATTTATTCAGCCAAAAATACTTTCCATGTTGGCACACACAAATTACTCCACATTTAGGCCAAAATGTGAAGATTCCAATTTTAATTTTGTCACATGTTAATGGTACCACTTTAAACCAGCCAAGTGCTGAGATTTAAATTATATATTATATATATTATGTATAACATAATATATATAACATGTGCAAAAGTTGGAATTTAAATTAGAGAAAAATCGGGTAATCGATAAATATCGAAAATTCGGTTTTCTACGCACATAACATGGAACGTTTTTTCTTGAACATCATATGACACGTATCTAGACACTTTTTACATATGATATACATCTTAAAGTGTTCTAGAAAATTAAATTAAAGGCTGATTGGAATATAACATGTGTGTATTATTAAATGTACACTATTTTACAAAGTTAGCAAAAATAAATTTCAGCACATGTACATACACATTCCAACGCCACCTACAGCTGAGATGGAGCACATGTGGAGCCTTGTTGGTATATTGATTGGTCAAGGATCAATCATACAATGTTGATTAATCAAAGAAAGAAGCTACAAAAGGTAAGTATTCAACATATACCTCTCTTATGTCACATGCTGAAAATTTCAGCATACTACACATATATTGGCCGATTTTTTGACATTAAGGGTGACATATTTTGTCATCTTTTATTAAAGGATTGATTGAAGATGTTATGGAAATGATTTGAATATTATGTAAGGTAATCAAGTGTGATATTCTACATATCACACATGCTGAAATTTTTCAGCATGTGTGAAGGTTATGGTGGCCGAATTCTTCACCCATTTTGTGTCCAAGTTCATTCATCAATTGATAGCAAGACTTACTATATATGGTTGATTCATTTTTATGATAAAAATTCAAAGAAAGATGGTAAATAATCTGAATTTTATTTCATAATGCACATGCTGAAAAATTCAGCATGGCAAGGTGATAATGACCGATTTTTTGCTTTGAAAAAGAAGAGATTTCTTGTCTTGCAATTTATGATGGAATTTGTGATTTATGGTATGAATTAATGGTTGATTTTTTGGCAAATTTTAAGTGATTATTTCAGATTTTCCAAGTCATCAAATGATGACAACATTGAACCAATAAAGAGGTGCCAAGTAAGCAAAGACTAAATGATGGTCCAATAGAATGATGCCAAGTAAGCAAAGCATTGTCACCGTGATGTCTTACACTCTCTCAAGCACTTAAAAGGAAATTTTCAAGAGGGGGAGATGGCAAGAGGGGGACGGCTGGACTCTATAAGGGAGGAAGAGGAGAACAAACAAAACAAGAACAAGAATTGCATTCTAAAGTGATTAAATTGCCAAGCTCTTCTTCTCCTACATTTTCTTTCTTTCTCTTTCTTGTAAAAAGCCTATTGTTCTTTATATCTTTCAATCTTGAATAGGCTTCATATAAACCACCATTCATTCATCTTTGTAAAAGATTGATCAAGGTGTGATCAATCTTCATTCTAGCAAGGGTGGTGGTGTTCGTGGCAAATTGTACTAGCAATACAAGGTTGTAAAGGGTTGGAGTTAGCTGTAACTCTATCAACCCTGTGGTAAGGTGTGTGTGTGTGTGAATAGTGTGAACCAAGGAAGGTGTTCCTTGAAGACTGGAGTAGGTTGTTTATAAACCGAACCAGTATAAAAATCTCGGTGCAATTTACTTTCAGCATTTACTTTTCAGTTTCTGCACTGTTTATCCGTTTTGTTCACGTTTGTAAAAATAGTAAACGATTTCCAAAAATTATAAAAATTTCCAGAAACATACTAGCACGTTCTAGGGTTAATTTGGAATAACTTTCAATCCTTTTGGATAAGTATAAGTCAATCAAACATCAAAAGTTCTGAGACTAGTGCAGTCTGATTTTCAGACTTGCAAAGGTTGAGACTTTGGTTGTATTTGACCTACTTCCCAAAAGAATTTTCCAAAACTGTTTCACCCATTTAAATATAGTGTGTGAGGAGTTATTGGTCAAATTTTCATATCATTTGGACGTTCACACAAATAGGAATTAATTTTTCAAAACCATCTACCGTTTCTGGCAGATTTGCACAATCTGAGTACCAACGGTTTTTGAAGGGGTTAAAGGTTGAATTTTAATTTGAAATTTTAGGGGACCCTCATAACATCTGAGGCTAAGTTCTCTCAAATTTCATAATTTGTGGAGACCTCTAACCTAGTTTTAAAAACGTTTTAAAACTGGTCCTGAAAACAGAATCTGTTTTCAGAACTTGAATTGGTTAGGTTTAAAGAAATTTTAAAAACCATATTTTCCGCACCATCTATTCAACCCCCCTTCTAGTGGTACCTTGCAGATCTTACAATATCTACTCCTGTCACTTTCACATTATTGCATGTTACACTGAGCTGATTTATTTGTACCTCCTATTTTGTATATGTCTCTGCTGGCGCTTTCTTATCTTGCAGGTCTTGTAGTGGAAATGGGAGGATGTCAACAGTGTGGTTGGTTCTTCACGGCGGCTGAGTTGCTAAAGTACATAGAGTGGAGCAGGGCTCTGAATGTTGAAGATGAGATATAGAATGCTAAAGCTCCCATTCAAGAGAAAGTCTCTAAATGGAATTTGAATCGAAACATCCCCGGTGATATAAGACATACCCTTGCATTGAATACCTATGAGCTCAATGTCCCCAGCAGAAGTTTACATTTTTGGGTACTCTACTGCTAGGCCACAGTTTAATCTGTATAGGCTATGTTGTTTTGTTTTTGATGATGACAATGTTTCGCAACCACGTATAGAAGAGCAGTGCTAAACCCTAACCTATTTCATACACAAGTAATGCATATTGAAGAGCAGTGCATTACCCGTAAAGTCAACATAAAAACCCAAAATCAAGAAATGTTCTTCCTAACAATGGTGTTGAATTTAATGAAAAGAGTAGGAGAATAGATTTTTGGCCTCACTAAGATACCAAAACTCCCAATATGGACAGCAACCATGGCTAATAATGGATGAGTTCAATATCATCCTGGATAGTAGCGAAAAGAAAGGTAACAAGAAAATAGATAGGTATGCAGTTAAAGAATTTAGAGAATGCATCCAAGAAATTGATTCTTTCCACATGCCATCAAGGGGGTTTGAATTCACATGGTCCAATAAAAGAGAAGTAGGCAGCCAAATCTATACTAAGATAGACCACATCTTTGTAATGAGGAATGTAGCCATAAATCCCCAAACTGTCAGCTAGATTATGACGCTCCTACTCTCTCAGACCACTCAACTGGAATAACTTCTTTTAAAAATGTCAGATCTATTTGGTCCAATACCCTTTAAATTCATCAAAGGATAGATGAAACACCCAAAATTATGAAAACAATAGAAGGTAACTAGTGCACTCCTATACAAGGAAACCCCCAAATCCTTTTTAGCAAAGAAATTAAAAAGGCTCAAATACCCCCTCAAAAAATTAAATAAAAATTTATTTGCCAATATCTCGGTTCAAGTGCAAAATGTAAAGAAAACCCTAGAACATGCATATTTACAGGAAGTGGAAGACCCAAACAATATTCAGGCACTGCAGTTAGAGAAAAATGCCTTAAAGGACTATGTCAGACTCTCCACTTTTGAGGAATCTTTCTTCAAAGAGAAAGCTAGGATAAGGTGGATGAAAGAAAGAGATAGAACTTTCTTAGAATTATTAAAGCCCATATTTCAGAAATAAAATCCTCCGTCTACAGGATGACTCTGGCAATTAGACCACCCACTATGATGAGGTTAAGGATCTAGCTATAACCTACTCTCAAGCCCTATTCATTGAACCGAATACAACCCTTCCTGCAATGAACTGGTCGGGCGAATCCCTAAGTAATGATCAAGCTGCTACCATGATATCCCAAGTTACCCAACAAAGAAATCAAAGATGCACTTTTCTCAATGAAAAATGATAGCGCCTTGGTCCTGATGGTTACTCAGTGGAATTTTACAAATCAAATTGGGATCTGGTGGGGAAAGATGTCCCAGATGCATTAGGATACTTTTTTTCTCACAGCTACCTCTATTACCCATTGAATTCCACAGATATCTCTCTCATCCCTAAGACGGATAGTTCTATAAAGATGAAGGACTTTAGGCCTATCTCTTGCTGCAACGTCAGCTATAAAATCTCTTTAAGCCAACAGGATTAAACCACTGCTCCCATACCTGGTAGAAGAAAACCAATCAGCATTTGTTAACGGTAAAAATATCCAGGATAACATTCTCCTAATGCATGACTTAGTCAAAACATACCGGAAAATAGAAGGCTTTAGTGGATGTGTCACTAAAGTGAACATTATGAAAGCATTTGATAGTGTCAAATGGGCATACCTCATGACTATTCTCACTCAAATGAACATCCCTGAGAACTTTAAAAAACTGGATTTTTCTATGTATATCCACTACCTCCTTTACAATTAACCTAAATGACTCCTTAACATGTAACTTTAGGCTACCAGAGGACTGAGACAAGGAGATTTCCTCTCCCCGGTCCTTTTCATCCTAGTCATGGAAGAGTTCACCCAGCTTCTAAAATCCAAAATTCAAGCTTGCGCTTTCAAGTATCACCCAGTTGTGAAAGTCTAAAGCTCAGCTTCTTAGCCTTTGCAGATGACCTTTTTATCCTATCTAGTGCAGAAGTGGATCCCATGAAAATCATCAAGGACACTATAGACATATCTTTTACCCAATCTGGCCTAGCTCTAAACCTCACAAATGTGAAGTCTTTGTTACTAGTACGCCAAACGCAAAGAAGCAGCTTATTGCAAACATTCTTGGCATGCCATTAGGATCTATTCCTATCAAGTACATAAGTCTCCCCCTCATTAACAAGAAACTTGCCTACTATGACTTCCCTTACTGGATAAATTAGGAACAAGAATCTCCAGTTGGACAACTTCTAAATTGTCCTATGGAGGGAGGCTCCAACAGATCAATTTTTGTCTTACTAGCCATAGTAAGATACTGGACAGCAGCCTACTTCCTGCTAGGAGAGTGCTTAGGTAAATTGAAAGCCTTCTCAGGACCTTCTTCCGGAATCCAATGGGATCTTCGTAAAGTTTCTCTTTTTTTTCTCGTCAAAAAAACCTGGGCAACCCACTTCCATATCTAAATTTTTTTCCATAGAAAGCTTAGTTGATCCAGCACCTCAACGTGCATGAGCGTGAAAGGAGTCGAATTTTTTTATTTTTCTATTCTTGCCCAAGTGGATCAAGGCAGTGGATTGCGAATCCACCACGTGCCGACCACGACGACTGAAACAACGAAAAAAATCACTAAACAAGAAATTTCTATGTTATTAGCAAGAAAGGCCATGGCAATCAAAAAAGAGCAGATACTTGATTGATAGACTCAAATGCAGTGCAAGAACCTGCGCCCTAATGGAAAACCTTCTTTCAAGAATGGATGCACAGAATCCACGATTGAAGGACTGCAGAAGAAAAAGAGAACTAAGAAGGAAGGGGAAGTACTTTCAAAGAAGAGGAAGACCCATGCTTTTCATCCTGTGATGTTAAGCGGACCTGACCCCTAAAAGGAATTATAGTAAAGGAAAGATGAAGTAGGTGTGGGTCAAGCTACCTACGCCTGTCTGGTCCAATCGTTTAGCCTGTTTCTAGGATAGCTTCCCTGCACTTTTTATCTTTCATGTGGGGTAGCCCAAAAAAGGCAAAAATTTAAGTGGGATAAATATATGCATGCCAAACAGGAGCGGGGTTTAGGTCTTCATAACATCACATAAATGAATAACGGATATCAGATGAAGCAAGTGTGGTCTATTTGAGAAAATAAGGAATCCTTATAGACTAAGTGGGCGCATTCAGTATCTTTAAAGGAAAATCCCTTTGGGAGGCTTCATCTAGGCAGCAGGATTCCTGGATATGGAAAAGACTCCTCTGGTCAGGGACCAGTATGAACAGTTTATTAAACGAATCATTGGCAAAGGAACTTCTACTTCCTTCTAGTTTGACCCCTTGCAACCCTTAGGATTTAATCGGAAACTCCCTGAACTACAGCCAAAACTGAATATCAGTTTGGGAGCCAGGGTTTCAGAGGTGTTTTAAACGGCAATCGGTGGTTTTTGCCTTCTGGTAGGGGTTAGGCTAGCCAAGTTATAAGTTTCTACAATTCCTGCAAAACAATCCGAATCACATCAAGGGATGACCACTAACAGTGGATACCTGGGCAACAATTTTCCATCAAAAGCGCTATAGCTGCTAAACCCCTCCATCATCATAAGTCCCCTGGTCAAAGGTTTGTTTGGAGTATATATCATCTTCCTAGATATACTTTCAATCTTTGGATAGCATTTTGGAAGAGGTTACCTACTCTGCAAAACTAGCTTAGTGGGGAATTGTGAACACTGACCCATGCCACCTAGCCATTCCGAGATCCAGGAGCACCTCTTTTTCGAATGCCCATTCTCTAAACTGTTTGGGAAGCAACCTTGGAAAAGTTGTGCTATAAAAACCATTGTTCTGTCTTGGGATAGAATGCAGATGATTAGCTATTATCTAATAAATAGTACTCAAAGTTCCAAAAGGACCTGGTATCATTTAGCTTGTCAGTTGTAGTCTACCACATTTGGAGGGAACAAACCAAAGATTCCACCTCATAAAGGAAAAACACGCAAACAATTATAGGAGAGATCCTACACACCATTGGACTTACGGCTATATCATGGAGAAGAATTAGGAAAACACAATTCAATTGGGAAATAGCATTAAACATAGAATTACCAATGACCATTTTCTCCTCCAACTAATCAATTCCTCAAACAATGGAGAATGCTATTGCCTTCCAACACTAATTGTAAATGTTGTTAATGTTAGAACTCATAGTTGGCGCAATTTAAGTTTTCCAGTATACTGCTTGCTTCCTTTGAATGTGTAAGTACCTATCACCGTGGTTACTCAAGATGGATGTGATGGGAATTGGTGAGGGCTCCCAAGTCAGCTGGTGCAAGTTGTCCATGCCGCTGCACCTATTTTGCAGAATTTTTGTCCTCATCTAATATGATCGAACAAATTGTAGAACATGGCTCAGGAAGTTTTGTGCTATTTTGTTTTATTGCCGATATAATTGCAAGCATCTAAAGTGATTAGAATGGCAAGCTACTCATTATTTCTATATACTAGCTTAGGACAGGGTAGTTGGAAATGTGGTCATACAGCACCATTTTTTTCCTAAAGACTGGCACTAGATTAGCATTCATATTGTAAGCCTCCTTTGAATCCTTTGCTTCGACTTCTCATCTTAGTCGAATACACATTTTGTAAAGTTGTCATTCTGGCCCATATATGAAATTTAATTTACCAAAAAAAGAAAAACTTTGGTATCCATCAGCTTCAGTTAATTTTACGGTCAAAATAAAGAGTAAACAGAAAATGGGGCACAGCTTACTTGGCATAAAATTTGAGAATTAAGACCCAAATTTGCCGATATATAGAGCAGGGCTTATCTCAACTACAGCTCCAGATTTCGCAACTGAAATTGTTGCTCAACTTAGCAAAGTGAATTTTTAAGTCGTAGATTTGAATCATTGGATGCTAATATTTTAACCAAATTTTAATTGAATTTTCTCTTCATCCTTAAATTGTCCAATTTTATTAGAAAAAAACCCAACAGATCCAGTTCAGTAGTCATTATAGTGACCCTACATTATAGCATACACAGTACACTTTGAAGCTTCATATAACCTACGCAATCAAAGTGCGTTGAGAGCCATGATGATCATGGCCTTCCATTTTTCGCATTCTCAGATCCTTCCGATCAAAAAGCCATAAAAGTATGTTTAGGGTAGGAAAATAACATACTTACCTTCATATAAGTACTCAAGAAAGCACAACTATGAAAGATAACATTACTCAAATAATCATTTTAACTTCAAAGGACGCGGTATAATATCAAAATTACAACCTTATAATTGTCAATGGAAGAATATTGAACTCTAAAAAAGTACTCACTAAATAATCAGACACTCCTTGCTCGTACAGCTTATCGATTGCAGGCAAAACTTCGGGTCTGCAAAGTAAACAAAGTTTGAGAAAGAATTGATCAAATTAACAATTACCAATGAAAAGTCAAAATAAGATCTGGACAATAAATGACCGCCATGAAGCAGTAAAATACCACTGTGTACTACAAGTGTATATGCAATATGCAAGGGATACCTTTAAAGAATGATTGAAACAAACACATAAATCTTTATTCATTCACAAGTGCTTTTCATACCCCAGAATGTGCTGGGACTAACGTATATATACATCAAAGATTCATCAGGAACTCTAATGGCTAAGTACAGTAAAAAGCAGAAAAAAACAGTAAAATGGATACAGTGGTTCTAACGGTTATAATGCTATAATACTGAAGCTATACTATTTCAACACTCCCCCTCAAGCTTGGTGTATACATTAATACAATCAAGCTTGCTAAGAAGATTATGGAAAGTCTTAATTGAAACTGGCTTGGTCCAGATATCAGCGACTTGTAATGTTGAAGCAATATGCTGAATGTTTATGATGTGATCCTCAATCTTCTCACGAATGAAAAGTCTGTCAATCTCGATATGTTTGGACTTGTCATGCTATAGGATTCTCAATCATGTGAATTGCCGAGATATTACCACAGTATATTAGATATGGTTTATCAGACTTAGCTCCAGGTCTTTCATAACTCTGTTAATCCAAGACCTTCACAAAGCCCTAATGCTAAAGCCCGTAGTTCAGCTTTTGCACTACTTCGAGATACAACTGGCTGTTTTTACTACGCCATGTAACGAGATTTCCCCACAGAAAAGTTCCATATCCAGTTGTAGACTGCATGTCAGCAGAAGACCTCAATCAACATCAGTAAAGATATTCAGCCCCATATCTTCTGTTTTTCTGAAATAAAGGCCTTGTCCAAGAGCATTTTAGATATCTAAGTATCCTCATAGCGGCTTTAAGATGATGAACTGTGGGATTGTGCATAAATTGACTAACATAACTAACGGCATAGCAAATATCTGGTCTAGTGTGTGATAAGTAAATTAATTTTCCAACAAGTTTTTGATAACTTAACTTATCAGTTTCTTCATTCTCAACAGTCTTAGCTATGTTGGATTTAGAGCATGCATCAACAGGAGTAATGGTCGGTTTACATCCAAGCATTCCAGTTTCAGAGAGTAAATCAATCACATACTTTCTTTGAGATATACTAATGCCATTCACAGTTCTACCTACTTCCTAAGTGGTCCCAAATCTTTTGCTTCAAAGACAGAAGCTAACATCTTCTTAATGTTATTAATACCACAGTCATATTACCAGTTAGAATTATATCATCAACATACACAATTAAAACAGTCAGTTTACCTGAGCCTAGGCCTTTTACAAATAGAGTATGAGCATTATGAGTTTGAACAAAACCATAATTAACAACCACATTAGTAAACTTTAAACCACTCTCTAGGGGACTGTTTAAGACCGTATAAGGATTTCCTCAGTTTGCATACTTTGTTACAGTTAGCAGAATTACTGAATCCAGGAGGAATGTCCATAAACACTTTCTCATGAAGATCACCATTTAAAAAAGCATTCTTTATATCTAATTGAACCATTTTCCAGTCTAAATTCACAGAATAGAAAAAATAATTCTAATAGTATTCAGTTTAGCAACTGGAGCAAAGGTTTCCAGAAAATCAATATCATGAATTTGGGTAAACCCTTTTGCAACTAACCGGGCTTTATATCTACTTATTGACCCATCAGAATTATATTTAATAGAAAACACCCATCTACACCCAACAGTTTTCATTGATTGTTGTCTATTAACTAAGGTCCAGGTTTTATTTTAATGAGAGCCTCCATTTCATCTGAACCGCAGAATACCATTAAGGATTACTTAAGGCCTCTTGAACATTGTTTGGTAATTTATGGGAATCAAGTGAAGATGTGAAAGCACAAAAGGAGGGGGATAGAGCAGTATATGAGACAAACTTACTCAAGGGATGTTTAGTACAATCTTACACCTTTACGAATGGCAATTGGTCTGTCATCAAAGACAGAATCCAGGTGGTGAGGTTCAGGGCCAGAGTCTTGATAGGAATCCTCATGGCCTGATTGCATGTTTGGTCCAGATCATGTAGCGATGTACCAGGTTGTTGAGTAATTGGTGATAATCCAGTGTGTCTTTGTCCTCTTCACTGATATACCATTGTAATAGGTGTCTGCCAGTCTGACTCCCCTGTTTTCTTGAATCTGTCCTTCAGTACCTGTAGTGTTATCCATAGATACAGGTCCCCTAACTATTGGACTCTCAGTTGAAGTGTTAGTACTAGAGGAAATATCAATAATACTCCAGAAGTCCAGATGATCAGAATCTGTAGTAAATTGGGTAGCTTACTGTAAAATGCATTATTCTCATCAATTTTACATCCAAAGTAGTGTATCTTTTTTGAGTAAGGTTCATAACATTTGTAACCTTTTTGAGAATTTGAATAGCCAATAAAGATGCATTTAACAGCCCTATTTTCTAATTTCCCCCGCATATGAGATGGTAAATGAACAAATGCCGTGCTTCCAAACACTTTAACAGGTAATATGGATACTAAATGAGAAAAAGGAAAACACTGTTTAAGCATATCAATAGTTGTCTGGAATGACAAAACTCTTGAAGGTAACTATTAATAAGATATGTAGCAGTCAACACCGCTTCTCCCCAATAAAACTTAGGAACATGTTTAGTAAACATAATGGCCCTAGTGACCTCAAGCAAATGCCTATTTTTCCTCTCAGATACCCCATTCTGCTGGGGTGTATAAGTACATGTATTCTGATGGTGAACAACTAGACAGGTAAGGAAGTTTTGAACCCTTTTATCAAGACACTCAAGGCCATTGTCAGATCATAGTGTTTTTTGGTGGTATTAAACTTGTTTTGAATAAATGTTATGAAGTTCTGAATTATTGTCCCTGCCTCAGACTTATGTTTCATAAGGAATACCCATGTAATTCTAGTGTGATCATCAATAAAGGAAATAAACCATCTTGCACCATTGATTTACTTACTCTGGAAGGACCTCAAATATCTGAATATATTAAATTAAAAGCATGAGAGGGAACATACAGTTTTGCAGGATAAATAGCCGTAACTTGTTTGGCTAATTCACAAAACTCACAACTGATACATGTAGGATCAATATTTAGAAAGAGTTCAGGCAAAATCCTCCTTAGATACCAAAAACTAGGATGTCCTAGTCTATTATGCCACAACAAATTATACTCCTTAGAACGGTTACTAAAAGCACCTTCAGGAGCTTTAGCTTTAGCCACACAGCACCTATTTCTTGATCCTAATTCAGCTTCCAAAACATAGAGTTCATTGTGTACTCTAGCATTGCCAATCTTCTCTCCCAAAGATGTCCCCTGAAATAGAAATTCAGAGGATGAGAAGGAGGCGATGCAGCGATGCACATATTGTCCATGGTAAATCTTCGAACACATACCAAGTTAAAGAGGTTAGGGATATAAAGAACATTAAGAAATCTAATATTATTGCTAAGAATAACATTCCCTCTTCCCAAAATTTGAATTTTTAAACCAGTAGCCACTTGAACATAATTGGGTGTAGAGAAACATTTATAATCAGTAAGTATTTGTTTCTTGTAAGTCATATTGTCAGACGCACCTGAGTCAACAATCCAAGTTGTATGATCAGGGGGAGTTAGTATTACCTGCTTGAGTCATAGTAGCAACTGATATAGTGGAGGTTGATCCCTCAGATTGAGTAGATGCCTTATCAATTTGTTGTTGTCCAAGCATTTTGAATATAGTATCAAGTTTTGTTGGATGGGAGGAGAGCTGCATGTTCAAACTGATCACTCTGCTGGACATGCAGCTCATTGTTCATGTGATTCACCATGTGGGCCATTGACCCCTGAGATTTATTTCCTCTCCAATTGTCATTGGTGCGTGGTTTCCAGTTTGAAGGGTTACCATTTTCCTTCCGACTATTTTTCCAATTGTTTCCAAAAAAACTTATGGATGGTCGTTGGACCTTGGAATCTGCCCTGCTGTAACAATTTTCAAATGAGTGACTGGACGATTACAGAATCTACAGTATGGTCTTCTCTATGGAATCGTCCACTCTGAGCAGGACCTCGATAAACAGATAGTGCAATAGTATTTTCAGGAGTGGCTTTTTGAACAGTTAATGCAGAACCAGCCATCAGTACTAGTAGTTGAGCCACCCATCATGACTTTAATTCTAGATTCCTCCAATCTAACCTCAGAGAATGCAGAATTTAATGTAGAAAAAGGTTTTGTGCCCAGTACTCTACTACGTACAGCATCAAAGTCTCTATTAAGACCTTATAAGAACCTAAAAACTCTTTTTGTTTCAATGAATTTCTTAAATGCAAGGCATCTGCAGATAATCTCCATTTATGGGTTTCATAAGTATCGATTTGCTGCCATAGTAGAATAAGTTGAGAGTAATATGTACTCACAGGTTGATCACCTTGCTTGATTTCAGTACCTGGGTTTCTAACTCATAGATCTCAGCTACGTTATCTGTCTGAGAGTATAGTTCCTTTGCTGCCTTCCAAATATCCGCAGTATAGTGTAGAGAATGAAATTATTACCAATTTCTGGAGTCATGGAGCTAATTAGCCAGGACATTATCATTGCATTTTCTGTTTTCCACTGTCTAAACTGTGGTAATGATGGTATCTGCACGTTACCATACAGATAATCATCTTTGCCACGGCCCATAATAAACATCTCTACTGCCTTAATATTACTTCGTGATAGTGAGTGGAATACACGTGTCTTGCATGCAGCAAGACACGTTAAGATTTTTTAAAAGAAAGGCGTGGATTTTTGGAAAAGGACACACGTACGCATTAGGTCCTTCTCGAACCCTAAAAAAATTGCAACTTTTACAACTTGCAACTTTTACTTTTTCTTTTGCAACAACTTGCAATCACTTTTCCTCCGTTTACCACTTCTTTTCTTGTGCTTTCTTCTCTGCACTTTCTTTCTTCCCGTCTCTGTTTACAACTTTCGGACACTTCGTTTCTTGTCCTATGGAACAACAGTGTTTCTGGGAAATCACAGAGAGCCTATCTTAGGCCTTTTAAATTCTGATGAGATATAAGTTATACGAAGAGGAGTTCTTTGGGAAGAAGAATCCTCTTCAATGAGGAATAAGAATCCTCGTAATCTGGCTGTAAATGATGAGCTTTACACTAACTCTGATACCATAAAGAATGATTGAAACAAACACAATAAATCTTTATTCATTCAAAAGTGCTTTTCATACGCCAGAATGTGTTGGGACTAACGTATATACATCAAAGATTCATCATGAACTCTAACGGCTAAGTTCAGCAAAAAGCAAAAAAATTGTAAAATGGATACAATCATTCTAACGGTTATAATGCTATAATACTGAAGCTATACTATTTCAACAACCTTTGAGGAAGACAATTAAAAAGGTGAATGAAGAAAAAGGAAAATTTTCAAACAACCATTACTCTCACTCTCCAGTTGGTCAATGGGAGTACTAATGTAACAAAACTAAGACGTCTTTCATTATAACCACCCGAATTCTTGAAACAACAAATAATCTCATAATCTCATGCATATAACACAATGAGGAGGATGGCGGTAAGATAGTAATATGGGGAAAAAACCATATACACTCACTAAGAAAGCCAACGATTATTCACCAGATGTATGAGAGATCCAGTAAAGAAGTGTTCAAAGATATGGTCCTATATCAAAACAAAAACCACAGGAAAAAAAATTTGTTGCTGAAATGTTGATTGGTAATAAGGACTAGAAAAGGTTCCAAATTGCATAAACAAACGTGTAGTCACAGGTGTGGTTGCTGGTCTAAAAACTGCAGTTGTGGATACAAGAAGTTAAAGAAAGTGTAACATCTAACTGTTACATCTCCCCTGCAGCAACAACTATCGCGCTAAAGTTGTAAACTGAAGCTATGATTCTTAAAGACTGAACTTGAGGACAATTTTGAGGTGTTGTTCGGAGAAGGTTTAGCCTGATAGGAGTTCTAAGGCATAGATAGAAGCAACAAAATGGACCTTAATGTTGACAAACTCTGTCTTCATACATGTGAATTCAGAGAGGAAAAGAAAGTACGCATTGGGGGGGGGGAGAGGGGCGAATTGAAATGCATATTTGCTGAACAACTTACCTAGGGAATAAGCAATTCAAACCCTAACTAGTTCGAAAACATTATTGATTGTTTATTGCATGTGTACAATCCAACAGGACAAATATCAGCTTGACAATCAGTTAACTATACTTCAAAAATGTATATGCAACTAAGCTTACTCAAACAAATGGAGGCCGTTTCCTCAGGAATAATAAGAACCTAACCAACTACTAAGGCCAAAGCATGAGTCTCAATTTTTCAATAGGTAACCCAAGCATTTTTCTAATTCTAAAATACCAAGTACTTCCATCCAGAAACATTAAAATACTCCATTTAGTACATAACTGATGAACAGAAACAATACCTTGAGTCAACAGCAGTCTCATCTCTAGCCCACTCCCGCCACAAATCAGGGCTCAATGGAAACAAAACACTCATTGCTTCTCTAGCTTTTCTCAGCTTCTCTATATTCCCTTGCTTTCTAAGAGCTTGAATGTACTAAAGAATATGAACAAGAGTCCAATCAAATGCATGGCACTCATATACGTATAAACCACTGCCATAGGAATGTTTATTAGAGAAACACAAACATAGAATACCAAATGCACAACAGAATCACAGTAAACCAAAATACATAATGTATGCATGTGTGCGCGCGTGTGTTCCTTTGTGTGTGTATGTTCAAAATTCTTGCAAATTTGCACAGAAATCTGAACAATGTGCCAATTGGAACCAAACATATGTTTCAATACTAATGACAAGTATGTTTGAGTCAACAACATATCAGAAAGTTTTCAGAAAGTGTCAAGTAGAAATGATGACATATATATGACATGAGTCTTGGAGAATGGCAACTAAATCAAAGTTTCGATGCTCCATATAGTTTCACGTTAACATAATAAAAAGAACACCGTCACCACATTGTTTCCAAATGATGTCATGAACTCATTCTGTTCTCAACAGAGAGATAAACCAAGGGAAAACCACAATCACTTTAATCCTATTGGGCCTTGAAGTTTACCTACTTCTCAAACCATAGACAAAACCATCAATAGTCAATATATGGGCAGGAAACATGCCCAACAGAGATTCCTAACAAGCATTATAGCATAGGACGTCACAAGAACAGCGCAGGGGTATAGGAAAAGTTCTCTCTTATTCAGTACACCTTAGATTCAAGAAATTTAACTACAGGAAATAGAAATTGTTTGAAATTGACGTGTTATAGTTGTGGGCCCCGCACCCCGGCCCTGCCGGAGTCGGTGCACCCGCCGTACTTCACTAAGGAGAGTACTAGGCGTCTTCCATACGCATCGTGATCCATGATAGAATTTCATGGAATTTTCGTTCTTTTGCGCAATTAATAATCGAAACCGGGCAGAATTTAAACTTCAAATTAAGGTACCATCATAAGCAGTAAAAGTAACATCCCACATAACCGAATTCAGAAAACGATGAAAGTGAAAAAGTTGTTTCCCGTTACTACTACAAAACATCATCAATCCTTCAAGCTGGGTGCTCGGTTCACCACTCCTGGCCATCCTCTAACTCTCTCACGGATAGGGTACTCTAGGCTCGTCATCGATCCATTCAACTTTATCTCCTGCCACCTCTGGAGAGAAAAATAGGGTGAGTGACAACGTCACCAGCAAGTATACTATAATAATCATGAGTTAAATGGAAAGTACGAGCAAGAACCGAACCCCATGTTATAATTGGTTTGGAAAACATACCTGACCTCCAATCATCATTTGATAAGGATCATCGCTTAATGTAGTAAGATCATAACTTAATAACATCACTAGATAGAGTGAAATATAATCATAAGGTGACTGGATCATGCATTGATTAATAAAACAATCATCATCATCATTTAGGACACGCAAGGTCATGACAACACAGCATAGTACATGCGACGCTATGTTACAACTCCACAAGTGACATGCATGTATATGCACATGAAATGCGTTATGATAAATGAGAAAATGCCTTTTCATGCTTTGCTCTTTTAAAAAAAACATCATCGTCATAAAACCATAGAGTGTTCAGATCTATCTTCCCGGATCTGAGGCGGTAACTTCTCCCCTTCAAATCTATTAATCCCGGATTAGGATCGGTAACATCGTTCCTTTCCATTCAGATCACTTAACCGGATCTGCTCAAGTTCCTTTCGTTTCAGAATCTATCTTCCCGAATCTGAGGCGGTAACTTCTCCCCTTCGAATCTATTAATCCCGGATTCGGATCGGTAACATCATTCCTTTCCATTCAGATCACTTAACCCGGATCTGGTCAGGTTCCTTTCATACTGGCCAGTCATACTCACCACACTGTACGGTGGGGAAGCGTTCTTTTAAAACACAAAAACCATCTTTTTTGAAAACGCTTTTCATCTTTCTTCCACATGAAATCCATGCCATAAATCATGCAAGTGACGATGATGCAATGTATGACATGCATTATGCAACTCGTGAACAAATGCATCATAACATGCATGCACGGACTCGTCTTTAGGCTGGAAAAGCTGTCCAGCAATCACCTTCTATTCATACTGCTGTGTGCTCATCAATTCATGCTCATATTCATAAACTCATGTCATACATATGCATAATGAAGACTTAGACACATGCTATAAAAATTTCGTATCATTCCGAAATGTCTAAGGGACCTCAAAACATCATACTATCATCAAAGGTACTGCTGAAATCAGCAGGGCGACAGTACCGCCTTACCTCAGTTTCGTAGGTCATAAAACCTCATTCATTTTGATCCATCACCTAGAAACATACTCTAACACACCAAGGAACAATATTCATAAGGCTAAACATCACAATTAAGCTTAAATGAGCAAAATCAAAGCCTTACAACTTTATGGCAATAAACTGTCCTGTTTTCCAGTTTTATATACTAACTTAACACAATTGTTAACCGTCAAAATGGTAGTTTCATAATGGTTTCTTTACATGAACATGTACATCAATACCCTACGTAATTACCATAAAATTTCCAAGACAATCCAATAAGTTTTAGGGGGTCATCTAATTACTCTTCCAAACTGGGTACATGCAGAAACTGGAATGACCAATTAAATCACGAATTGAATTGTGACCAAACCACAACTCCTTTTACCAAAATTCCAACTCTCAGATATCATACACAATGAAACTATTAACATGCCAAAAATCAGCTTCATTTGCACATTCCTAAGGTTCATTTTTCAAGCTGCTAAACGTGTTGCTTAAGTTCTGTCCAGAACACATTTTCCAGCAAGACCAATCTTAGTAAGAAATTCATTAAAAATAAACCGTGACTCTTTTTAAGGTGATTCTAACTCTCAATACTAACAAACACATACAAATATCATCACACCAAAATAAACGAAATTAAAGGTCTCTGAGGTCCCTTTTCTGGTCTAGCAAGTCAACCTAATTTCTTGTCCAGCTCCAGAATTTTCAGTAGCCCCTAATTTCATCCTAAACGTTCTTAGCTCACCTTTTTGTCACCATTCATGGTTATCAACCCTAAAATGAACACATACACACACTACGTCAGTTCATTTGCGGGTTGTTTAGAGAGAAAACGACAAAATCAAAACCACTTTAAGCCTAACATGCACAAGATCAAGTCTTTCCCTCATTTCTTGCTTTTGTTATTATCTTGCATGCAACTTCACCTCACCTCTCCTTCTCCCTTCTACCGTGGCTCCCTTCAACACCAAAGGAGAAATCTTTAACACATTCAAGCCTAGTTTAAGACATAAACATGCATAAAATCATCAAAGAACTTATCTTTATAACAAAATGCTCATCCTACCCTCTTATGTGCCTAAAGCCGAAAGCTTTTGGCTTAAAGCTAACCTTTTCACAACTAAGATCAACCTTAAGTCTTTCTAGTCATTCATGCACACACTTTCACATTCAAACCATGAAGATTATAGTGTACTTGCCTTTCTGCTACTCTTCTTGGATATGTGTCAAAGTTGAAGTCTTCTCTTCCTCTACACAATATCCCCCACGGTGGAGGGAAAGAAGGAAGGAGAAATGGTTAGTCATGCTTTAACTCACTATTCTTTCAAAAGAAAGCTAGATGCTTTACCAAAGAGGTGTGAGTTGTCCAACTTGGCTAGAGTTCTTGAAGGCTTGGAGTCCTTGAGCCTAGTGACCATGAAGGTCACGGTTTTGGGGGCAAAGAAGAACACCCATGAGTTTGATCTTCATAAAATCATAAATGTCACTCTTAGAAGGTTGTGGACACTTACCTAAGCTTACTTGTTCTTGGAAGAGTTTCCTTCTCCTTTGGTGTGCACTTGGCCGTGAGTGGGGAGGGGAAGAAGGGAATGGAAGAGATTCCTTCTTGGCTTGAAATGCTTAAGTGTAAGTTGGAGGGAATTCTCCCCTTCTTTGTGATTCTAGCCGTGGGAAATAAGGGTGGGGTTAGGGTTTGTACTCAGTTAAGGCTTAACCTTGGTTATCTTAGGTTAACCAAGGTTACTTTTCACTAACTAAGGTTACTTTTGGGTCAACCATGGTTTTTTTTCCTAACCATGGTTTAGTTTAGGGTTGTTTAGGTTAATTGTAATCATTAGCCACCTTTGCTTTAAATTAGGTTTTCCCTCCCCCTCCTCTCTTCATGATGTCCGGCGGTTGGGGTCTTAAATGACCCCAACTAGCCAATATTATCTATTTATTTTTTTTCTTTCTTTTATTCCCTTTCTATTTATTCTTTTCTAGTAAATAAATACCAATGTATTTGTCTCATGCCAATTAACCATCTTCCTTGTGAGTATGGACCGAAAACCATAAGGCCATAATACAATTGATCCTAGTCTTGTAAATACATATAGTGTCCTCATGCCTTACAACAATTACCAACTAAATTAACTCTAAGCACCATGTGCATGGCCACATATTAACTAATTCATCCTTAGGTACAAGAAGGGCTTGTAACGGGGTTACGACAATAGTTATCTATATAAACTTTCGATTTCTCTTTTCTTCAAGAAGAAAACGTTTAACAATTTATCGACGTTAGAAAAAGACAATACTAATAAGGGGAAAAACATGAAATATGAAATCTTGACTTAGTATCTGTGCTAGCAACGCAAAAAACGCACCAGAATTTCTTTTACCCCGTCAATTATTATAACCAGACAAATACTTAAAATCGCTATAATATCACAGAGATAATTACAAACAGCATGAGTGAAGAGAGCGTATACTTGGACATGAGCTTCGTAGTTAGAGGGATTATTCGATACTTTAGTTTCTAGGGTTTCAATATCGAGGTTGAGTTGATCATCGTTGTCGGAACCTGAATCCGAATCAGACTCGGAGTCGGCCATTGGAAGGTCAGCCCCATCTCTTCCGCCATTCCCTG
>AP025070.1:15393124-15633190 GCA_036186865.1 Eustoma russellianum | reverse complement strand
GAAATTTAGTAATATTTTATGACGTGAGATTTATTACTAAATAACTATGCATTTTCAAATATCAATTGATCTTATAACATAAATTTAGAGAAGCATTGATTTGCAAGTAGTAACCTTCTTTCCTTTTGGGATAAAAGCGTAAGAAGTATTATTCGGCTTTCCATTTTATGCTACACAGGTCCATTAATCAACAGTTTTATATATTATCTTCCATATCTATATTTTTATTCAACTTGAGAATGACAAAATATTCATAAACATGTGTAACTTTTCATATAATATGGATATATGCACTCAGAAT
Source organism: Eustoma russellianum (assembly GCA_036186865.1). Taxonomy (NCBI): domain Eukaryota; kingdom Viridiplantae; phylum Streptophyta; class Magnoliopsida; order Gentianales; family Gentianaceae; genus Eustoma; species Eustoma russellianum. Next base: position 15,632,889 of record AP025070.1, on the reverse strand, counting down.
ATAGTATTCTGGTTATGCTTCATTGGTAAAATTTATATTAGTCATTGACTAACTTATATAAATTCTAATATAACGTATATTTATGGTATGTATGAGATATAGATGCAATGATGCGTTTTGATTTAAATACAAATAGACAATTTTTTTAAAACGGACAAAAATAAAAAAAAGGTGGACAACTAATTTGGAACGAAAAGAGTAAGCATTTACGTGTATATATAGGGATGGACGTAGCTGCCATGGAAAAGGGCGACATGTGAAGTTGCAACTCTTAAGGTTGCGAAGCTGAACCGTAACTGATAGCAAACATTGTACTCATATATATAGTTTGCTGTATGAAGTTTATTAATTAAAATCAAGGTCAAAAGCCTTTTGGTCTAGAACATAGTTATTAGCATCACGATGGCAAATTGAATCAAAAACATGGGACTTTGTCAAAGGAAAGTTCTTGGAATCATAAGAACTAGATCAATATATGGGTGGGGTTATAAGTAAACAATCAAGACAAAGGCAACAAGAGTATTCATAATAGCAAAACGTACCGATAATAGCAAAACCTGGTACACCAAACCAAGCATTTGTAGAGAAAAGCTTGGGACGTGCCATGATGCGTGCAAGGTAGTCTTGACATCCACGTAAAAAAATGAGATCAAAGAAGAAACAAATGGAGAGGTTTTACCGTTCATTTTTACATGGATACACCTTTAGAAGGTGACCCTTTGAGTAACCGGTAAGATTATTGTTTTGTGACTTTGAGGTCATGAGTTTGAGTCGTGGAAACAGCATCTTGCATAAAGTGTATGTTAAGGCTGTCTTCATCAGATCACAAGATAATGCAAAAGCCTAGTGCACCAGAAACGTAAAAAACGCCCTTTTTTACATGGCTGCAACTCTTCCTTGCGTTAAGAATGACTTCTCTTTCTTTGGTGCGGTACTTTGTTGACATTATCATAACACACTTGGCTTAATTTATTGCAAGTCTTCATTTCACATGATATTACAGACTTGAAGGTGAAGACAAATAACGTATACCAATAAATATAAAAGAAATCATATTTTTCGTTCTCTATTTTGCTTATGGATCTATATATTTTATTTTTATGGTCTCATTTTATTATGAAAACCATCATTCTTCTACTAAAATTGGAGTATCTGATAGATTGAATGTGAGCCTAAAATTCCACAATAGACCCTCTTTCTCTCTCTTTTGCTTTCTATTACGTAAAATTTAGTTGAACTGAGAACATAATAGTCTCATGTTAATCTGCGAAAGCTTGAAAAGAGAAAAGGAGTTTGTTGGAAATTCAAAAGTTCTAGAATATATCATGGAAGTTCCAAGTTATGGACAGTGTGGATACGCCTGTAAGCGATCCGAACAGCTTGATGCGTTCGGCTCGTCCGACTCAAGTTTGACTCGTGTTCGGCTCGAGTATATGATATCCAAAATCGAGCTTGAACTATGTTTGGTGTTCGATTAACAATCGAACGAGCTTGAGTTTTGCTCGTGAACTTCAGGGCTCAGCTCAGTAAAATGTGTATTTTAAAAAAAACTACCTTTCCCTCGTCACTCACACACTCTCTCTCTCTCTCTCTCTTTCCAGTCCAGTCCGCTCCCTCATCATCGCAAACATCATCTCGCATTCACAGTCAACCACCACCGACTGCACCACTGTCCACCGCTGACGCTGACTGCACCACGCCGCTATCCAACAGTTACCAACTTTAGTCACTCACTCTGTCCTTGTCTCCTCCTTTGTTCTGTCCAAGCTTCCAACCTTTCGCTGAGTCAAGATTCAAGGGTTGCGTTTCTTTGGCTGCTAAGTACTCTCTGAATATTCTCCTATATGTATTCCTGTACACTAGTTGTTTTATCTTTACAGTTGCGCATTTATGTGTTAAGTAAGTGATAATTTCATTGTGCTTGTCAAGTGTTTGATGAAATGTCTCTGCATGTCAAGCTCTCATTTTCCATACAAGTCTTAAATTGTAGAGAAATTCAAATTGGCAAGCGGCAAAGGTTATTGAACTTCCTCGTGAAAGCTAGATTTCGAATTCCAATCGCCTCCTTCGTGCGTGCGAGATATAAGTTAGAGGGAAAAAAAGAAAGAAAGAACAAGGAAAAGTTGTAGACAACTTAATCTTACTGCTATATTTTGGTTCTTTTAATCATCGAGCTTTCTGTTCTGCGTAAACATAAATGCTTCCTATATCATTCTTTGTGCTGCAAATTTGATGTGTTAAAAAATGCACCATTGTTGAACAATTATTTCTGTTGATATTTCGGAACTGAGTTTGCGATCTTGTGAACTGTAGCTGACCTGATGTGTATATCCAATCCTTTATTTGAATAAGGCTATGCAAATGGTGTCATTAAATAAATCAAGTTCCTTAAGTCCTCTGCATAGCTATAAATACACTGAAACATTTCATGTATTTGAGTTCAATTTGTAGTCTGTGGGTACAGGTTTTGGAATTTGTGCATCATGTAGCCGTCAGGATAATTGTTAAATATTTGAGTTTTTAAATTATTATTGTTTTGGAATTTGTTGTGTCACAGATTGTATAATCATGTCATCACATGAAGTGCAAAGTGTTGATAGTGTTGAACGAAAAATTGACAACAATGATGAGATGTCGGAAGAAGAAGTAAACAGCCCCCAAAGGGTGGGTCAGCGTGAAGCTACTCATGCTCAGAGTCGTGAGGGATTTCAAATGAAGAAGATAAAGAAAACGTCTATAGTTTAGGAGCACATGTCAGAGGTAGTGATTAAATGTGTCACTATGGTTCAATGCAAGCATTGCATGAAAACAATAACGAAGCATCAGGACAAGACTACTACACAATATACTCGGCATTTGAATAGGTTTCATAAAAGTTAGGATGCGGGTGGTGCATCTAGCGGTGGAATGCAACAGATTTTGCAATGGAGAAAAGAAAGAGGAGGCTGGTATTATAAATTTCAAGTATGATCATGTTAAGGTAAGCGAGACTGTAGCTCGTGCGATCCTTATACATGGGTATCCCTTCAACATTGTTGAGCATGTGGGATTCAATGACATTATGAAGGTTACATGTCCTTGGTTTGTAAAGATTAGTAGGAGCTCAACGAGGGAAAACTGTTTTACAGTTTACAATATGGAGAAGAGTAAGATGGTTGATGAATTAAAAAAATTGGTAGGGTTAGCATAACCATCGACTTGTGGAGATCATGCCAAAAGACACAGTACATGGTGGTGATGACACATTTTAGTGATTCGATTAAAAGTTGCAAAAAAAGAGTGTTGAACTTTTGCAATGTGCCACAACCACATACTGGGGAGTTAATTGCTGAAGCTTTGGCCAAGTGTTTAAGTGATTGAATCTTAATGATAATATTTCTAGCATTACGGTGGATAATCTTCTTACAATGACAAATGTGTAGAGAAAAAGGGGTTTGAGTGATTTCAAAATATATGATTTAAATGAGCTTAAAAAAACGTGCATAAGATAAATGTGCATGATATATTGCATATTACTTGCCTTATATAGTTCATATATAATGTTGCCGTACTAACGAGAAATGAAGCTTTAAAGCTTACATCAAATGGCAAACATTTGTTGTGTTTATACTATTTTCAGGTGCCACCATTAATGAACTTAACTAGTTCATTAAGTGAAGTACTTAGTTAATTAAACTAAGTAGTTCATTAAAGGAAGCTACATTTGGGCAAGGCACAAAGGCAACAAGACTAAGAAAGGAAAGTCTCCTCCTCCTCTCTTCATCTAATATACACACCTACATACATATATAAACATATATTTTCAGATTTTTTTGAAAAAGGCACATACACATGTATTCCAACGTACTACCGACACGTTATATATTTTACGTACATACGTTAACGTCACACCATCATACTTAACTCATATTTATGAGTATATTCAGGTCTTATATCATATGATATAAGTCACGGTGATGACATATTAAATACGACACGTTAAAAGGTTCTAAACTGAAAATTGTCGTATCGGGCGAATACCGAAACTTCACCAACGTGTCACGTACTTGCCATAAATAGATGGCCAGCCCCTACACCTCAAAAATCATTATTATTTTCGTGGCTATGATGTTATTTTCAGCCATAAAATCATTCCATGTTGGCACACACAAATCACCCCAGGCCAAATTGTGGAGATTCCAATTTCAATTTTGTCACATGTTAATGGCGCCACTTTAGACCAACCAAGTGCTGAGAATTAAAGTTTATGTTATATATATTATATGTAACATAATATATATAACATGTGCAAAAAGTTGGAATTTAATTAGAGAAAAATCGGGTAATCGATAAACATCGAAAATTCGGTTTTCAACGTACACAACACATGGAACATTTTTGGCACATCATACGACACGTATCAAGACACTTTTTACATATTTTATACATCTTAAAGTGTTCTAGAAAATTAAATTAAGGGCTGATTAGAATATAACATGTGTGTATTATTAAATGTGCACTATTTTACAAAGTTTGCAAAAATAAAATTCAACACATGCATATACATGTTGGACACGCCTATACAGCTGAGATGGAGCATATGTGGAGCCTTGTTGGCATATTGATTGGTCAAGAATCAATCATACAATGTTGGTGATTTAAAGAAAGAAGCTACAAAATGTAATTTTTCAAATTTTATCTCATTTGAAACACATGCTGAAAATTTCAGCATGTATATTTATAGCTGGTCGATTTTTATGCTTAATGAGCATATAATTTGAGTCTTGAAACATGTGGTAAATTGGAAGAAGAATTGGAAGTAATTTAAATAAGATATAAAGTCATAAAGTGTGATTATCTAGAATATCACACATGTTGAAAAATTTCAGCATGTCTGTGTATGCACATTGGCCGATTTTATGGTCACATTAGTGTCCAATTTCATTTCCAAAAATGATGAGAATATTTGCTACTAATTGGTGATTTATTTCAAAGAGAAAAATCAAAGAAAATTAGAAATAATTTGAATTAAGGAGCCATGTATCACATGCTGAAATTTCAGCATGTTAACTCCTCATTATGGCCGATTTTTATCACCTTGTTTGGAGAAATTTTATCTTGCTTAATTTGGGTGATAATCTTATGAGTTATGGCAACTATTTTATGATGATTTTGGCACATGTTTTTAGTGAAATTTTCAGATTTTCCAAGTCATCAAATGATGACAACATTCAACCAATCAATGCGTGCTAAGTAAGCAAAAGTTAAATGATCATCCAATGAGGAGGTGACAAGTAAGCAAGAGCATGTCACAATGATGCCACACATTCTCCCAAGGACTAAGAAAATAATTTTCAATAGAAGGAGGACCTATAGGAGGGACGGACATAAGCTTAAAAGGAAAGGAGATGAGCAAAACAAAGAAAAGAACAAGCATTGCAAATTCAAAGATAAAAAACGCCTAGCACTTCTTCTTCTACACTCTCTTTTTTTCTTTCTTCTTGAAAGCCTATTGTACTTATATTCATATTCTTGAATAGGCTTATCTTATACCACCACACATTTTATATCTTTGTAAAAGATTGATCAAGGTGTGATCAATCTTCAATCTTGCAAGGTGGTGGTGTTCGTGCGTATTGTATTCATCATACAAGATTTGTAAAGGGTTGGAGTTTGTGTGTAACTCCATCAACCCTGTGATAAGGTGTATTTGTGTTGTGTGACTAGTGTGAACCAAGGAAGGTGTTCCTCGAAGACTGGAGTAGGTTGTTTATAACCGAACCAGTATAAAATTCTCGGTGTCATTTACTTTCAGCACTTATATTCTGTTTCAGCACTGTTTACTCTTTTTGTTTACGTTCGTAAAAATAGTAAACGTTTTTCAAAAATTACGAAACTTTCCAGAAACATAGTCACACGTCTTAGGGTTAATTTGGCGTAAGTTTCAACCCTTTTGGACAAGTATAAGTCGATCGAACATCCAAAGTTCTGAGACTAGTGCAGTCTGATTTTAAGGCTTGCAAAGGTTGAGACTTTGAGTGTATTTGACTAACTTCCCGAAATAATTTTTCAAAACTGTTTCAACCCATTTAAATATAGCATATAAGGGGTTAGTGGTTAAAATTTCATAGCAATTGGAGTTAAGTACAAATAGGAATAAATTTTTCAAAACAGTCTACCGTTTCTGGCAGATTCGCGCAATCTGACCACCAACAATGTTTGAAGGGGTTAAAGATTGAATTCAAATCTGAAATTTTTAGGAGACACTCATAACATCTGATGCTAAGTTCTCTCAAAATTTCAGAATTTTTGAACACCTACAAACTAGTTTTAAAAACATTTTAAAACTAGTCCTGAAAACAGAATCTGTTTTCAGAAGTTGAGTTTTTGGTTTTAAACAATTTTAAAAACCACACTTTCCGCACCAACTATTCAACCCCCCCTTCTAGTGGTGCCTTGCAGACCCTACAAGTGGTATCAGAGAGCAGGAACACTCATTACAAAGGATCCAACGATTTAGTGAGATGGCAACCACAAATCTCAAAACCGAGCAAGAAGGTATGTCGAGCCAAAGACCTCCTCTTTTTGACGGTGAGTCGTTTATTCAATGGAAACTAAGAATGAAGGTTTTTCTTATGGCAATAGATATTGATCTTTGGTCGATTATAGAAGATGGTCCTTTTGTTCCATCTAAGTTATCCACCGTAGACGGAGTCACACTAGAAGTTGTTAAACCTACACAATAAATACAAGTGATGATAAAAAGAAACTTAGCATGAATGCTAGGGCTATGCAATTGCTCTTAAATGGATTAAGTAAGAGTGAGTCTAGTTATGTCTCAAACTGTTCTAGTGCACAAGAAATGTGGAGGATACTCGAAATGAAATACGAAGGCACGAGTCAAGTAAAAGAGTCAAAGATAAACATGCTTATGTCCACACTTGAATCGTTTAAACTATTGCCTAATGAATCTATTGTCGATATGGATCTTTGTTTGACTAACATCTACAATTCTTTTGAGTCTCTTGGTAAAGCTTTTACCATACAGGAAAAAGTACAGAAAGTCTTGCGGAGCCTTCCATCAGAGTAGGACCCTAAAGTAACCGCAATAGAAGAAAGCAAAGAAACGAACTCAATAAAGATGGAAGAGTTAATTGGATCACTTAAGGTGTATGAAAATAAACTCACCATACGGAAATCGGAATCATCTAAACAAGGTAAAGTTATTGCTTTTAAATCAAATGAATATGTCTCTACTTCTTCCGATCACGTAGATGATAGTGATTCTGAATCGGATAACGATGACATAATTCTATTGGCTAAAGGTTTAAGAAAATTTATGAGAAGGTCATTTAGAAACAAAAATAAGGGCACTACGACTAAAAGAAATAAGAACAAGACAAATGATAAAGATGTTAAATGTTATGAATGTGGCAAACTTGGACATTTATCATAATACTGCCCCAATAAAGAAAAGCAAACAAATAAATACCCTGACAAGGAACGAAACAAGAATAGACTCGTCTCAGAACCCAAGCAAAGGAAACGTGCTCTAAAGGCCTCCACTTGGAGTGATACATCGGATTCCGAGACTGAAACCGAAGAAGAGACTGCACAAGTATGCTTTGTGTCCAAAGCATCTACTGAGGTATCATCTGATTCTGATTCTGACTCTGAGCCTTCTTATGATGATCTTTTTAGTCAGTATTTAGAATTGCATAAATTCACTAAGACTCTCGCTAAGGAAAAGAAGCGATTAATTGAAGACAAGAAACAGTTAGAATCTTCTAACGAGAATCTTGTCGCTCAATTAAACGATTCAAAGAAAGAGTCATCATGCATCATTACTGCATTGAAGACAGAAATTTCATCATTAACCACTCAAAATAACGAAACGAAATCCGAGATTTCAAGTTTGAAATCAAGGAATATAGACTTAGAGAAAATGATGAAACGATTTGATACAGGATCTAACATGCTGCATCGTATTATATTATCACAAAAGCATGATAGTGATAAAACGGGTTTGGGATACGTCGATACCAATGAAGTATCCACCAAACCAACTAAGTTTGTTGTGTCTAAGAAGGTAGACACCCCAAAGCCACAAACGGCACCTAAGATGACGCAAAGACCTCTCCCTTCCTCACACCCCACTTCTTCTTCATATCATGCGAAATACAATTCTTGATCCTAGGTTGAAGAAGGAGATTGTCATACATTGTTTTAAAATTATTTTCGGCCCATCTGCATATCAAAACAACGTAGATGACATGGTAGCACTGTTGAAGGTCTTGTTTGAATAATACAGGGTTACACATACAAGTACAAGTAGAGGATCAACACATTCGTCGTCACAGGTTAGTTTGAATGTTGCTTCATACAGTAAGGATAAATGTAGCCTGTGTTGGGAAGGACTAGGGGACATCGGTTACATAAGCGACAATGGAACACCTAGTACTCTTTCAGAGGTGGATATATATCTGAATGAAAAGAAATTAAAAGCCGCACCAGATTTGAATGTGTTGTTGTGGTGGAAACTAAACAGTGGGTGCTTTAGTATTCTTTCAAGGGTTGTTCATGATCTTCTGTCCGGTCCGGTTAGTACTGTTGCCTCAGAGTCTACCTTCAGCTGCTGGATGCGTCGTAAATGATTAGCAATCCAGTCTATCAGTGGGGACTGTGGAGATGCTCTTGTGTGCCGACGATTGGGTACAACAATCGAGGAATGCATTGAAGGAAAATTATACTATTATTTGTAACTTTACTATTTTAGTTTACTTATTATGTTATAATACTTGTTGTAATTGTTCTTTATTTCTTTAGACGGACACGGATGATCTGAATGTATGGGAGGAGATTATATTACCAAATTGATTGTAAGCACTTTGTTCCATTGCTTGTGTGCTTTGTTATTATTTTTTTCATAAAGTGGGGAATGTTGTGTGATAGAACAACTTCAACATATTGATTGTTACTTTCTTTCATATCTCATATCTTGGAACTTCACGGAAGAAGCATGTTGTCTTGTTATTGACAATAATAATTTATTGTGGTATGATTGAGCTGTATGATTTAGCTTTTTCCGACTTGATTGGTGTTGCCTAAATCTGCAGATACTCCCCCTGATCTCTTCCACTCTATTTGAGATGTCAAAAACCGAACCAAGTTTCTTGAAGCAAAACTTTCAACCGAATATCAGGCCCGGGTTTTGACATTATCTGGGTCTTTATCTGTTCCTTTTCCCTTTTTGTTGCTTTGTTGTGGGTGAAATGATGGAACGTTTTCAGCCTGTCTTGATTCCTTAACAATTAAAACTTGCTTCTTCAATTGAAAGACAATATTTTTTTAATGGGCTGGGAATTTGTTCGGGGTTAGCTCTTCTTCTCCACCCATCCCGCTATGTTTCTGATGTAATTGGTTTGCATGGTAATAAATATAAGATCATGTTTTCTGCAAGTTATTCTGCAATTGTAGGATGCTGGAAATCGAGTCTGACAAACGAATCGAACATCCTGTCGAATATAACGAACGAACACCGACTAGGTCGCGAACAGGCTCGGCTCGTTTGATACCTTAGTGAGCCGATTATAAACCGTTAAATTATGTTCGTTTAAAAAGCCGAACAAGCTCGGCTCGTTCGACAAATCTGGCGAGTCAAGTTCGAAAAGGACCAAACTTGACTCGTCTGGTTCATTTACATGCCTAGAAATGAACCATGAAAGAAATGAGAAACACAGTTGCTAGTACGTGCGCATGCTTATCATGTTTCTGTTTTAAAATTTTAATCGGAATGGTTGTAATTATTTACGGTTTGACCGGTTCTTTTTTGTACATTAATTGATAGTAATCTTCTGTAGACTTAATAAGGAGTCAAGAAACCCTGCTTCTGAATAACTAGTCCAATCTTTTAATTATCTAATTACGACTTTTGTTTGCAACCAACTTGCTCAATTATATTAAATAGGAAATATTTTAAATCTTTTTCTCTGGAAAGTAAGGTGTATCTTTTGTAGTTTGTCCGGTTTGGTAATAAGAGGAATCACATTTCAAGACCATATTGTAAATGTGTTATAACTCCACGTAAAGTGATGTGTTAAGCCCATAAGTGAATAAATTAACATTATTACAATAATATAAATTTTTAGTTGTTAGGTAACATAATTTTAACAACAAAAAAAACCAACAAGTTCGAGTCTTCCTTTGTGAACAATTGAAATTACTAACCATATAGAGACTGAATCTCGCAAAATAGCTCCACGGTTCACAGTCTATCTATTCATTAGTTGGATGTTTTTGTGAAATACTTTCTCCGCTCCAAGAATATTTACACACATATACAAATACTTTTGTATACACATATTCGTATATATATACATATACATACATATATATATATATATATGTGTGTGTGTAAATACACATATATACATATATGTATGTTTGTATATATTGTGTGTATATATATATTTATATATATGTATGTATATATACAACAACAACATTACCCCATTGCGTTAGAAGCTCTCGTCTATGACGGAATATGGAGGATCGGATGTGATGGAGACAATCACTCCTGTACTTAGACGCAGTCGTTTAGTGTGTGCGTATGGAATAACAAAATAAACCAAACCCGGGGCGAGTCGAGGACTCTGTCCTTAAGACGTATTGCTCCGGTATACTGTGCCCAACCGTTGTGAGCAACCGTCTCCCAGGATACAACGGGTACCTGTTCAGTTGAGTGGCACTGCTGAACTTGAACTACTTCGAACCTTCAAATGTCCTGACTTCTTCCGGACGTGATGCAAGCCTCGAATGCTATGAATGCAGAATGCTATGAAATGCTAGAGCAAGGTGTGTGAATAAATGCACCCTTAGCCCTCTTTATATAGGGGAGTCGGTTGGAGAACAAGGTACCGTGACCGTTGGATCAAAACCGAAGTTTGATTTAGGCCGTTAGATGAAAACCTCCTGTCTAGATTAGGAAGGTTTAATCTCAGCCTTTGGATTGAAGATAGATTAGCAGGTTTAAACCTGGAGCGTTAACATTCGGTTGGTGTGGTTAGGACAGTTTAAATCTCGGCCGTTAGATTAAAGCTGCCTTCCCGGCCACCGTTAGATCAAACCAGATTGATCTTATCTTATATCGAATGATACCGTTTGAATCAGATTTAAACAACCGTTCGATTTAAACCATAATCGAACGCCTTATCAAACTTAACCGCGTTTTGTTTAAACGTAACCGTGCAATCGCATTTTCCATACACTTTGAGAATTAATTTCTCATTCACCCATTTCAATTTCTCCAACAATCCCCCACATGAATGGAAATTAATGCAAATGCATATGCAGACTCTAAGGAGAAGTCAGACAAGAAAATATTGCATCAGAAGAGGTAACTTATGGCTTTGAACCTTTCATAGTGATGTACCATCGGATTCACTCGGCTAAATAGTGACTTGATGTCTTGAACTAGCCAGCCTTTGTTGTGAACCTAGACAACGATACTCACACAACATTTTCTTTAACACCCTTTTGATTCTCATGGTTGTGTTCGTTTTGGCTATGAACAACCTGGTTTCAGAAAGTGTTTTAGAGAAATCTTGCCTCTTAGACTTTCTCATAGAAGCGGACCCACTTCACACTTACATAGGTGATTCCTATCAAGAGTATTTTGCCATACTCCACTTGACGCATAAAGATATAGGACATCATTAAAAGCCTTAGCTTACCCTAAACATTCTCTACAGACAGCACTTTTATGTGACGGAATGAGTAAGTGCTTACTGAATCTTCATAACTTAGTTGTCCCATTAAACCAAGATTCTGGGATCTCCAGTCAACAAGGTTGGGTTACCGTTACAAAGATTCTTGCATTATGGGCTTTAGTCCCATTCCGTTTGTCAATCTTGACATCTGATCTCTAGGCAAGCCTTTTGTAAGCGGATCTGCAAGATTCTCCATTTATTTTACATAATCAATGGAAATCACGCCATTAGAGATCAACTGTTTAATGGTGTTATGTCTCCGACGTATGTGTCATGACTTACCATTGTAAATGCTGCTTTGGGCACGTCCTATAGCTGACTGACTATGACATTGTATGCTAATAGGAGCAATCGGCTTAGGCCAGCAAGGAATATCCTCTAGGAAATTCCGAAGCCACTCAGCCTCTTCCCCAGCTTTGTCCAACGCTATGAACTCAGCTTCCATAGTGGACCGAGCTATGCATGTTTGTTTCGTGGATTTCCACGACACAGCAGCATCACCAACAGTGAACACGTATCCACTGGTGGACTTCAAGTCCTTACTGTCTGATATCCAATCTGCATCGCAATATCCTTCTAATACTGCTAGATATCTCGTGTAATGTAGTCCAAGATTCATTGTGTATTTCAGATACCTCATCACTCTGTTAAGAGCTTTCCAATGATCATCACTTGGATTACTGGTAAACCTGCTCAACTTGTTTACTGAACAAGCTAAGCTTGGTATTGTACAATTCGTTATGTGCATCAGACTCCCGATTACCTGAGAGTATTTCAACTGAGCTACAGGTTCGCCTCGATTTTTCCTTAAGTGTACACTTAAGTCAAACGGGGTCTTTATAGGTTTCACATCAACCATATTAAACCGTTTTAGAACAGACTCAATATAGTGAGTTTGTGACAGTACGAGTCCCTCGGTCATCCTAGAAATTTTAATTCCTAGAATAACATTGGCAACTCCCATATCCTTCATATCGAAGTTCCTCGTCAATATCTTCTTTGTGTTTAAGATTATGTCCCGAGTACTCCCCATGATTAGCATGTCATCTACATAGAGACACACTATTACATATGCATTCTGTGTGCTCTTAATATAGACACACTTGTCACACTCATTGATCTTGAAACCATTAGCTAGCATAGCTTGATCAAACTTCAAGTGCCACTGTTTAGACGCTTGCTTAAGTCCGTACATTGATTTAACGAGTCTACAAACCTTAGACTCTTGTCCTGGAACCACAAACCCTTCGGGTTGTTCCATATAGATTTCTTCATCCAACTCACCATCCAGAAAAGCAGTCTTCACATCCATCTAATAGATTTCCAAGTTATAGACTGCAGCAATTGCAACTAGCATCCTTATAGAAGTGATCCTAGTCACTGGTGAGTAGGTGTCAAAAAAGTCAAAGCCTTCCTTTTGTCGATAGCCTTTAGCTACCAACCTGGCTTTATACTTTTTAATAGACCCATCCTCTTTCAGTTTCTTCTTGAAAACCCACTTGTAACCAAGTGGTTTACTTCCAGGTGGAAGGTCAACCAACTCCCAAGTGTGATTTTGAAGAATTGAGTCTATTTCACTGTCGACTGCCTCTTTCCAGAATGGAGCTTCTGGAGTAGACATAGTCTCGGAAAAGTTTCTTGGCTTATTTTCTACCATATAGGTTAGAAAATCCGGTCCAAACGAAGTTGGCATTCTGGCACGCTTGCTTTGACGAAGCTCCTCATCTCCTTGAGGAGTCGCCTCACGCATTCGCTTACCAAATCTTGTTTCTTCTTGAATTTTGTCTTTCCTCGGAAAGACATCTTCAAAAAACACTGCATTCCTTGACTACATGACAACGTTTTCATGTATGTCAGGAATATCCGACTTGTGCACCAAGAACCGATATGCAATACTGTTAGTTGCATAACCGATGAATATGCAATCAACCGTTTTAGGCCCAATTTTCACCTGTCTTGGTCTAGGTACAGCAACCTTCGCCAGACACCCCCACACTTTCAAGTATTTGAAACTAGGCTTGTAGCCTTTCCAAAGCTCGAAAGGGGTTACATCCATCTTCTTAGATGGAATTCTGTTTAAAATAACGTTGACTGAGAGGATTGCTTTCCCCCACAAGTTCTGAGGTAAACCCGAACTTATCAACATATCATTCATCATCTCTTTTGGAGTACGGTTCTTGCGTTCAGCAATACCATTCGATTGAGGTGAATATGGTGCAGTCGTTTGATGAATAATGCCATGTTCTGAACAGAATTCATTAAACGGTGTATCATATTCGCCACTTCTATCACTTCGAATTGTTTTAATTCGTTTGCTAAGTTGATTCTCAACTTCATTTTTAGAATCCTTGAAAGCATCAAGGGCCTCGTCTTTGCTGCTTAGCAAATATACATAACAGTATCGTGTGCAATTGTCGATAAAAGTTACAAAAAACTTTTTACCGCCTCTCGTTTGCACAAATTTTAAATCACGCACATCGGTATGAATTAAATTCAAAGGTTCAGTGTTCCTTTCTATTGAAGGAAATGGCGCCTTTGCCATCTTCGCTTCAACACATATTTGACATTTTCCTTTATTATTAAAGTCCAGTTTGGGCAATAAGTCAAGATTAATCATACGTTGTATTGACTTGTAATTAACATGTCCCAAACGAAAATGCCATAAACAAGAAGACTCAAGCATGTAAGCAGAAGAGGAAGCAATTTTATTAGCCTCTATTGGCAAATCTCTTTTGGGTACAATAGTGATGACATTCAATTTAAACATCCTATTCGACAAGTACCCCTTCCCCAAATACATGCCATTTTTCGAAAGAATAACTTTATTAGACTCTAACACTAGTCTAAAACCATGCATGACTAGAAGAGATCCAGATACTAAATTCTTCCGAATATCAGGGACGTGCAGCACATTCTGCAGAGTCAGATGCTTCCCTGAGGTGAGCTTCAGAAAAACTTTGCCCTCGCCTTCAATCTTCGAATAGGCCGAGTTTCCCATGTAAAGTTGTTCATTGTTTCCAGGCTGGTACTCCGTGAACATCTCTCTGCTGGAGCAAACATGTCTAGCGGCGCCAGTATCAAGCCACCACTCACATACGTTCCCCACAGCATTGCACTCTGAGACTACACAGAGATTCAGATCATCCAATGCATCGACTATGTTGGCCTTTGCCTTGGTTTGCTTCTTCTTGGGCTTTCTGCATTCATTGCTGACATGCCCCTGAATGCCACAGTTGTAGCATTTTCCGGTGAACTTCTTGGCGATCTGCTTGCCTTTCTTGTTCACCCCGAGTTGGCCTTTTTTTTTCTTGGCCTCAGCAACATGGGCCTTAGCCTGACCAGAGCTAGATTGTGGCGCTCTCTTTGATCTACGATTGTCCTCCTCAATGCGGAGTCGAACAATTAGATCTTCCAATGTCATCTCCTTTCTCTTGTGTTTGAGATAGTTTCTGAATTCCCTCCACGAAAGAGGTAGCTTCTCAATCACTGCAGCCACGACGAAAGATTCACTGAGCAACATGCCCTCCTCTTCCATCTCGGCAACCAACGTCTGAAGTTCCTCAACTTGAGAAACAACAGTGCGAGAATCAGACATTTTGAAATCCAGGAATTTGCCGACAATAAATTTCTTAGTGCCGGCATCTTCCGTACGGTATTTCTTTTCCAAAGCCTGCCACAAAGACTTTGCGGTTTTATACGTGCAGTATAAACTATACAAGGAGTTGTCCAAACAACTCAGAATATGGCTCAAACAAACATAATTATTGAAATTCCAAGTTTCAACAAAATGTTGGTTTTGTATATTCTGGGTTTGGTCCTCCAGCGGATCCACCATAGGCGGGTCCTCAGTCAGGAAGTTCGCCAACCCCACAGCAGTCAAGAAGAACAGCATCTTCTGCTGCCAACGTTTGAAGAAGCTTCCACTGAACTTCTCCGGTTTCTCCACTTGGGCCACTGCAGGACCCTGTGCAGGAGGAGCATGTCTTGGCACCCCAGTAGTTGGTGCCATTGGAGCAGAGCTCTGAATGTCTGCGCCATGAACGAAGCCAGAGCTAGCGTTCTCCATCAGATTTCTATTCAGTTGATCAAAACGTATAGATCAGAACAGAATCAGATTTAAGAAAGGAGTAGAAGTAGACTGCAAATCAGTATGAACATTGCCTTCGCAGGAAATAAAAAAACGATACAGAAGTAATTGAATAAAAATACGTCTTAAGATTGTTGGAGACAATCACTCCTGTACTTAGACGCAGTCGTTTAGTGTGTGCGTATGGAATAACAAAATAAACCAAACCCGGGGCGAGTCGAGGACTCTATCCTTAAGACGTATTGCTCCGGTATACTGTGCCTAACCGTTGTGAGCAACCGTCTCCCTGGATACAACGGGTACCTGTTCAGTTGAGTGGCACTGCTGAACTTGAACTACTTGGAACCTACGAATGTCTTGACTTCTCTCGGACGTGATGCAAGCCTCGAATGCTATGAATGCAGAATGCTATGAAATGCTAGAGCAAGGTGTGTGAATAAATGCACCCTTAGCCCTCTTTTTATAGGGGAGCCGGTTGGAGAACAAGGTACCGTGACCGTTGGATCAAAACCGAAGTTTGATTTAGGCCGTTAGATGAAAACCTCCTATCTAGATTAGGAAGTTTTAATCTCAGCCTTTGGATTGAAGATAGATTAGCAGGTTTAAACCTGGAGCGTTAGATGGAAACCACATTCGGTTGGGGTGGTTAGGACAGTTTAAATCTCGGCCGTTAGATTAAAGTTGTCTTCCCTACCACCGTTAGATCAAACCAGATTGATCTTATCTTATATCGAATGATACCGTTTGAATCAGATTTAAACAACCGTTCGATTTAAACCATAACCGAACGCCTTATCAAACTTAACCGCGTTTTGTTTAAACGTAACCGTGCAACCACGTTTTCCATCCACTTTGAGAATTAATTTCTCATTCACCCATTTCAATTTCTCCAATAGGATGTACGCATCCTGTTAGAAACACACAGAGGTTGTTTCCCAATGACCCATAAATATGTGTATGTGATGTATACATGTATGTACGTATACATATATATAATATGCATCTATATACACAAGTTTGTGTGTGTATGTATGATTGGTATTGTTTTAAATGGGTTTTTCGTTTTCCTTTGTGGCTCGCTTCTGGCAGAACTTTTTGTGGAAATTGAGGAATCAAAAAGTTTAAGGATAAATACGTGTACGGTTGCCTCGATGCTCTCCTTCAATTTGTAATTGTCATCAATTGTTAAGTTGTAAAGAATGATATATGATTATTCAAGTTACTGCATAACAACAGCTCTCACGCCAGGACTTGTAAGATTTCACAGTAGACATGCCTTTGCACATCAATATCACAAATACTATCATTCAAGTATAATATGCAAGCACATTATCTCCAAAGAAAATTATTTAACAAATGTAGCAATTAAAAAGGTATATGCAACCAACACGTAAGCATATCTTTTTCAGCGAAGTTAAGTATCTTAGGATCGATGCTCAGTCGGAGTATCAGGTTGCCTTCCTGGCATAGCAGCTTGGACAGCAAGTACCTTTAGATATGCCTCAAAAATCCTTGATAGAAGAGGAAACTCATTCTGCAAACAGAATGAAAATAAAGGCTTTTTTACGTATACAAGTATTCTCAAACAATATATTTAACACACCCTACTTAAACCAGGTTGATCGCTAGCCAAAAGCAAAACAAGTAAAAGAAGCTTTGATTGGAAGAAATCCAATCTCCTTGGGGCACAATAAAAATTGGTCTATCTCCATATTTGGTAAAGTACGATGAAGATATTACCATGTCAATATTGAACCTTCGAATTGCACCA
Organism: Eustoma russellianum; assembly: GCA_036186865.1. Lineage (NCBI taxonomy): Eukaryota > Viridiplantae > Streptophyta > Magnoliopsida > Gentianales > Gentianaceae > Eustoma > Eustoma russellianum. Next base: position 15,615,284 of record AP025070.1, on the reverse strand, counting down.
TCAATTTGCGGAGCCAGACATAGGTCAGCCTGAAAATTGTAGCCAAGAATAATCAACCCTTTTCAGAGATGGATAGATAATGACTTCACTACAGAGCATGAAAGAATTCAATAAACGGCTAAGCAGATCACTCGACATATATTCAATAAAAAATGTCACATTAGGTTCACTAATTTTAGTGACTCGCAAAGAAAACATCGAGATTAAATAGCATACATAGAGATGAGCGAGAGATATGCACTTTTCAATCCACTAATAGTGATGAAATCTCCAGGTAAAAAGCTAAATTCTTGTGTTTGAATCACAAGGGCTAAAAATAAGGTTACAAGCCGCATCGTTATGTCTACAGCCTGGTGCAAATTAAAAAGCATGACAAAAGGATACTAACCAGAAAGATTTCATCTCCAGTGGCATATTTTCCAGAATAATCCTTCAAAAGGTTCTCAAGGGCTATCAAAATAAATTAGGACAAATTAGCTCATTGTTAGTGCGAATATACAAAAGACATCTCTCTTCCCCTTACATGACTGTTTTTTCCTATTTGTCCGAAGAGACACATGCAGGGGGGAAATGAAACTATGGAGAAGATAGTATGAAGAAAATATAATCAACTTTTATTAATTATAATACACACAGTTACACAAATTCGTGTACCGCTTTTTATAAGAGAGGATCAACGGTAACATGATAAGAAGAGAGAGAAAAGTCTAAAAATTAAGAGAACAATTCCTAGCGGTAATAAGAGAGGGATTTCAACACTCTCTCTCAAGCTTGATGTATACATTAATGCAACCAAGCTTGCTAAGTAGTTCATAAAATATCTTAACAGTGACAATTTTGGTCCAGATATCAGCTATTTGACGCTTGGAAGCTACATGTTGGATATTCATAATATGATCATCAATCTTCTCGCGGATGAAGTGACGATCAATCTCGATGTGATTTGACTTGTCATGTTGAATCGGGTTTTCAATCATTTGAATTGATGAGATATTGTCACAATAAATTTGAATAGGTAGAATAACTGTTTGTCTCAGATCCTTTCACACTCAATTAATCCAGAGTCCTTCACACAACCCTAAAGCTAGAGCGCGCAATTCAGCCTCAGCACTGCTTTGAGAGACAACTGATTGTTTTTTGCTGCGCCAAGTAACAAGATTACCCCATAGGAACGTTCCATAGCCGGTAGTTGACCGCATATTTGGTGATGATCCCCAATCATCATTAGTAAAAATAGCCAGGCTTCTATAAGCATTTTCCTGAAATACAAACCTTGACCGGAGCGTTTTTAAGATATCTAAGAATCCTCATAGCAGATTTGAGATGGTGAAAATAGGATTATGCATGAACTGACTCACATAACTAACTGCATAACAAATGTTTGGCCTAGTATGAGATAAGTAAATCAATTTCCCAACAAGTCTTTGGTAACTTAATTTATCAGATAATTCATTATCCATTGATTCAGTTTTAGCACAAGCATCAACTGGTGTGGAAGCATGTTTACATCCAAGCACACTAGTTTCAGACAGTAAATCAAGTACATATTTCCTTTGTGATATACTAATACCATTTGTGTTTCTTCCGACCTCCATACCAACAAAATATTTAATATGACCTAAATCTTTTAGTTCAAATACAGTATTTAATTGTTGTTTAATATCATTGATGCCCAGATTATCATTACCTGTTAAGATTATTACCTCCAACAGTTTTCATAGAATGATTCCTAGTAACTAATTCCCATGTTTTATTTTTGATAAGTGCATGCATCTCATCTTTAACCGCAGAACACCATGATGGGTTACTTAAGGCTTCATGAATAGTTTGTGGTAATTGATTAGAATCTAATACAGCAGTGACTGCACAAAATGAAGGAGATAATGCAGCATAGGAAATAAATTTACTCAGAGAATGCTTAGTACACTCCTTTACGCCTTTACGGATAGCTATAGGTCTATCATGAAGAGTAGAATCTAAGTGACTAACATCAGAACCTGGGACTTCAGCTGGTAATTCTGATGTATCAGACTCTTGCAAATCTAAAGTCAGAAAGTCACTAGGTGCAGATGATACCTTTTCTTGTATCTCGGTTGTAGAAGGGAAACCATAATTTTTAGCCTTCCTCTGATATACCTAAGTTACAAGTTTCCTAGTAATCTGATTGCTCCCCCTAAACTGTGTATTCTCCTTGGTACTTATAGTATCTGAAGAAGCTGGATTGCTAACAATAGGACACTCAATAGAAGAGTTAGTATCACAAGCAATGTCAATTATACTCCATAATTTTTGGTCATCAGTATAGAATGAAGGCACTGAACTCTTATTGTAGAATGCATTTTTTTGTCAATTTTAACATTCATAGTAACATAAATCTTTTTAGTGGAAGGATCATAACATTTGTAACCTTTTTGTGTATTGGAGTAACCAATAAAAATGCATTTGACAGCCCTGTTTTCCAGCTTACATCTCATATGGGAAGGTAGAAAAACACATGCACAACATCCAAAAACATTAACTGGCAATGTAGAAATCATATGAGAATGAGGATAACATGATTTAAACACATCAACTGTGTCATACCCCGTAAAATTTTAGTCCGGCTTTTAATAATTAGAAAACAATTTAGAATGTAATTTCAATAAAGGTATAGGTTATGAAGTTTAATTAGACAAAACATAGGGAGGAAATAGACAAAAAGGGAAATTGAGAGAACTTGGCCAAATACCAAAAGTTGCCCAACTTCCTATGGGGGAAGTTATACAACAATTATATAACCTCCCCATTATCCAGCCGTTGGTTAGTACACCAAAAGAGGGGAAGGAAACGCCTGGAGGAGGGAAGAGAGAAGAGAAAAAGAGAAAGGAAGAAGAGGAGGAAGAAGAACTTGCGGTCAACCTAGGTTCAATCCTTACAAAAATTCTGCAGTACATTCGTAAGATTAACTAGAAACCAAGGCAAGTAATCTCTATACGCTTTACGTAAATTTTGGTACTTTAGGCCCTATGTTCTTACAAAGAGAAAACTTGGATCACACATTAGTAGCTTTGGTTTGCTTATGTTAAATGCTTTACTATATGTAATTGTTGTTGTTGTTGATTGAGGAAAGCTATGTTCTTTGGGCCAATATTGAAACGGTTATGTTGTGTTCTTCGTTGTTAAATATGCCCATAAGAGTGTTGTACGTAATGTGTTTATTGTCTTGATATAAGTTCGTAAGTTTGGTAATTACACCTTAGTTGTTTTGAGAGTGTTTGCAAGGGGGAAGGATGGATGTTGGCTTGGTTGTAGACTTGTTGTGTTGGAAGGTGTGAAGATATCTAGAGAAGCTTGTGGATGATAGAAGGTTTAGAGTGGATACTAGTTTGCATGTTTAAGAATCAAATCATGATAGTTGTGTGTTAAGCATGATAAATCAAGGTGCTAAGATTGATCTTGAGGTGTTGAACATGAAAGGGGTTGAAGAAGGAAGGAGATGGGAGGAAGTTACTGCAGAAAAACTGCAGTTCTGAACCGTCAGAACACTTCGAACACCTACATTAGACGCTTCATGTCACATTAGGCGCTTCATGTCACATTAGGCGCTTAATGTAGGCGTTCAATGTGTCCCAAAGCATCCCCGTACACTTTGAACACCTACATTAGGCGCTTCATGTCACATTAGGTGCTTCATGTAGGCGTTCGATGTATACGTCACATCCCCGAACACTTCGAACGCCTAGTATAAGCACCCCATGTCCACATTAGGCGCCTCATATGGCGTTCGAAGTTTTTTTTGAAGTCTTTTTGACCCTTTAGGCGCCCTATGTATGTGTAGTAACTCTATACACTTCATGTGAACATGAAATGCAAGGGTGTTTGAGGTGTAATTGTGCTATAGATGGTAAGTTCGACTAAGCAAGAGTAAGATTGAATCCCAAAATGAATTAGTGAGACGAACGGACTTGGAAAGATACGAACGTGGAGTGTTTGAAGTGCAAGACCGTATACTTGATATGTATGATGTATGTGAGTATGTTACATGTTTGATAGGAAGTTGCATGAGCATCTTGCATCATGACATGGACACTTGCATTTGACTTGAGAATTGCTTTGCGAAAGAACATGTGTTTACAAGAGAAGTTTAAAGTTTCGAAAGGCAAACTATGGCTGCTGGTTGATCGCAGGGTATAAAAGTCACGCCTGCAAAAGCAGGGTATAAAAGCGTGACCTATGAATCAACAGCAGGGTATAAAATATTTTATGGGGCCGTGGGCCTATCAGCACGGATATATGATGTCTATAATGGGGCCGTGGACCTTTCAGCATGGGGTATAAAGTTATATGTTATGGGGTCATGGACCTTTCAGCACGGGGTATAAAGTTCTGTTTGCTGTGGACTGATCACCCACAGGGCATAAAGTTCTGCTATGCGAAGAATATGATAAGAAGAGTTATGAAATGTTTTGTGAAATGACACGCATGACATGTTTATGAAAGAGGACATATGCATGGGTGTTGTGTGTGGTTTTAAAGAAGTACATGGATCATGATACACGAAGCATAAGATTTGATATGCAAGAAATGTGACTAGCTTATGACTTGCTTATGTGAGATGTTGTTTTAGTACGTGTGTGTTCTCGTATCTGTGTATCATTTATGTGTTTTATCTGCTTTGAGGAATTCTTATAAAGATGCTATTTGCTAACCCGAGCACCTTATTTTGGGCAATGACTTATACACTGGTGACTCTTCGTGTGTGATCCCGTAAAATGTACAGACGGGTTACTTGCTGGCGATATTTTTGCTAAGAACAGTTACTCTATTTCCTTTTCAGTTGAGCCAGAATATGAACTGATATTCGTCGAGGACGATGGCGAGTGGGCTCAATGGGATGATGGACATAGAAGTAGATAGATGCTTAGTTACTTTCTTTAAGTTGGAAAACTTGATGTTTATTATGCTGTACTGGGGGATATGTTAGACAGTTGATGGAACACCTTTTATTTCTGTTGTATTTTCTAGTTACATCAATGATGTTGAAGTTTTAAATTTTACGACGTTTCCGCTGATTTATCTTACGACATGAATGATGTACGCTTGATCTGCTTTGACGCTTCGTAGTTCTCATTGTAGACTACGGCGGGTGCACTGGTTCCGATACCAGTATCGGGCCGGGACGCTACAAACTGGGGTTTGAAAAGACAAGACTCTAGATGATCATCAGTTAATGAGATATGTGGCAGTTAGGACTGTCTCACCCCAATACAACTTGGTAACATTATAAGTAAACATAATAGCCCGAGTAACTTCAAGCAAATGCTTATTTTTTCTCTCAACTACCCCATTCGTTGAGGCGTGTATGTACATACAGTTTGATGATGAATGCCCAGACCCGTAAGAAAGGACTGGATACTTTTGTCAAGATACTCTAAGCCGTCCAGTTATTATGGTCTTAATGGTAATATTAAACTGGGTTTGGACAAATGCAATTAAATTCTAAATAATTTTACCAGCGTTAGACTTATGTTTCATAAGGAATACCCATGTAATTTTAGTATGATCATCAGCAAAGGAAATAAACCATCTTGATCCATTTATATTACTCACTGTAGAGGGACCCCAAATGTCTGAATGTATTAGATTGAATGCACGAGAAGGAACATAGAGCTTTGCAGGATAAGCAGCTCTAGTCTGCTTGGCTAATTCACAGATTTCACAAGTAATACATGATGGATCAATATTCAAAAACAGTTTAGGAATAATTTTCTTAAGATACCTAAAACTATGATGGCCTAGCCTTTTATACCATAACAAAAGATAGTTGCTAGAGATACTAGTGGAACAACCAGCTTCAACACTACACTCAGCAACATAGCAAAAGTTTCTTGAACCTAAGACTATCTCAAAAAGATAGAATCCGATGTGGATTTTAGCACTGCAAATCTTCTCCCCTAAGTAGTCCCCTGAAATAGAACTTCAGAGGGTGAGAAGGAGGCAAAGCACTGATTGTCCATAGTAAATTTTCTAACAGAGATTAAGTGAAAATTTAAGTTAAGAATGTAAAGCACGTTAAGCTGTTTTAGCCTATTGTTGAGGATAACAGTCCATTTCCCTAGTATGTAGGTTCTGAAACCAATTGCCACTTTAACATATTTAGAAGTAAAACCAACATAATCACTAAGTATATTCTTGTTATGAGTCATATGATCAGATGCACCTGAGTCTATGATCCAATTTATGTGTTCAAGTACATCTACATTATCTGTATGAGCCATGGTGGCTACTGAGACAGTAGAAGTCTTCTTAAGTTGTTCTCCCAGTAACTTGAATATGGCATCTATTTGTTGCTGAAGATGTGGATTGGTTCCCTGACCCATTTGACCATGCAACTCATTTTGCATCTAAGTTGCCATGTGAGCCATCGATCCCTGAGATCCATTGTTCCTCCAGTGATCATTACTTGGAGGTTTCTATCTAGTATTTCGCTAGTTACTCCCAAAAGATCTGGTTGGTCTTTGTACTTTTGCATCAGGTCTACTGTAACAGTTATCAAACGAGTGACCTGAGCATTTACAATATTTACAGTAAGGTTTCCCACCTTAAAAAAGTCCTTTATAGGCAGCTAAGGCGGAAGGGTTCTGAACCTCTTCTTTTTCACGTTTCTCTTCCACCTCTTTTTCGTTTTTTATGATCCTTCATTTTCCTTTTCTCCTTCACGTTTTTCTTCACCTCTTCTCCGTTGAACTGCTTTCATTTCCCAGTTAGCTTTTGCTCGAAGCTCTCTGGACAAAGGGTGTGATACTTCTGCTTCTGTAACAATTTTGAGGGTTAAAAAAACACTGCAACAGTGACAACGTGATGAAGACTACAATAACGCAGTTTTTGAATTTTTTCTATTTCTTCTACACAATGTGCTCTGATACCATATGGAGAAGATAATATGAAGAAGATATAATCAACTTCTATTAACAATAATGCACACAGTTACACAAATCCGTGTACCTGTTTTTATAGGTGATGAGCAACGGTAACATGATAAAAAGAGAGAAAAGTCTAAAAATTAAGAGAACAATTCCTAACGGTAATAAGAGATTCCTAACGGTAATAAGAGAGAGATTTCAACAGAAATGAAAATTAATCTTATGTATAGAAAATTGTTTTGTCTGACGTACATAAGCTTACGAGGAAATTACCGTATTTAAGTCGTGTATCATACAAGTATTCCAAAAGAAAAGGAAGAGAGAGGAAGAAGGGGCAGAGCAAAGAAGTACACGGTTAGGTTTTATCTTTCTTTTTTGGGAGCAAAACGTTGTACCCAAACCCGAGGGCCTCTCCTACTAGTCTCATGATATTTTAGCTTAGTAAACGTATTGAACTCAAACCTTCACTAAGATTCATAACTAGCTAGCCATGGGAAAGTTTTGTCACGGTCTCACGTCAAATCATGTGAAGGATAAGCGTATGTACAGATAGATAACAAAACTAAATCTGAAACCAGCGGATGGTAAGCATTAAACAGTCAAATTGGGAAGCCATAGCAAGTAACGCGAAAAGAGAGAAAATCAATTTTTGAAAAGAAATATAGTAGTAACCTACACGAATTTTCATCCAAATATTTTTAAGCTATCACACCCAAAAAAGAACTGATGAAGCTGAAGTTTTGAGAACATTTGGAGTCTCAATTGATATTCAAATCGGAGCACATTAACATGAACGAAATCTTGAATTCATAAGCTTTTCGACTTATTTTATGAACAATTCTTGTAATAGACATGAACTAAAGGAATATATTCGGCATCCACAGGCACAATAGGGAAATCAACTTAATAAAAAAGAGTTGTCGCTACATAACAAATTCATGAATTGTGTACAACTTTCATCCTTTAAGCAATTACCATCGTTCAAATAACAATTTTCGTTAAGGCCCATGGAGCAATATGCACTGAAAGCCATCAAATGAAGTCGGTATCATCAAGTATCTCTGGACAAATTGTCACAAGTAGCACATGTCAAATACTACTGAAATGAAGGATCGCTATCGGTATCTTACCTGCAAAGCCTTTTTTTATATGTTGTAGAACCCAGGGGATGACTTCTTCACTCCAAGTTTTTCTTTAATCATTTTCTGGACAAAAGGACAGATATTTAAAACTGTAACTGCATGACATGATAAGATTGCAAGCTCGTATACTCACAAGGATAGGTAGATTCTGATATGGCTGTATGCTTGAACAAACAATATTTGCCGCCTGCACATATTAAATGCTATAAATTAATAGATAAAAAAGGTACAAGTTACACGTAAAGATTCAGCAACTTCCAAGAGCTAACATTTTGTTACATGGTCTTCAAAAAACGAAACATTGATTCGTTGTATATTTTTACCATGTACATTACAATGCTGCATGTTCCCTCACAACACACTAGCACATCATATCCCTATTATTGTGTTATTTATGCATGTACACATAGAGCCGGGGGCCTCACTGGAAGCAAACTCTTTATCCTTTGGGGTAAAGGTATTGTTTGGCTGCTGCTCACTCTCCACAGACCCTAACGATAGCTTTTGCTTCCGTTGGGATATATTGGATATGATTAAATACAAAGCAGCATGTAATGCAAAGTAGATCTTAATGACGTATTTAATCCGGTAAATTGACATGGGACGGTAGCCATTATAACAATTGCTTCTAACAGAAAATCGCCCACTATAACAAGTATCACAACCACCATTCCAACGGACTATACAATTGAGTTGATTCCATAGAATTACCTGATGATTTATAACTTTTTTCTAAAGATCACGGGGTAACAATGGATGTTGAGGAAACTTCTCCTCCAGGTACTGTAGGCATAAGTATGCATTCGAAAATTTATCCCACAAGCGTCAAACTAACAGAGCCGCTATGAAAAAGAACACATGGAAAAGAAACACACCGTCAAGATTGCTAAAGAGTCAGCAACCACAACATCACCGTCAACAAGAGCAGTACACATCCAAGAGGATTAAGCTTCAAAAACTCTGTTATCCCATAAAATTAATGCAACCATTAATATTGGTTCTCATACTCAACAAGTATTACATTCAACAAGATTATGCACGTACGAAATTAAAATTAAAAACATCTCGGAGATACTTAATTGACATTTGATTTTCATGTTAACTCTAAAAAATGACATGAAGGCAAGCCTTTACTCACAATAACAATTATTGACCCCATTATCATTGATCATGGAAACAAAAAAATGGAGGCTGCATATATTAAATCAAGAAAAATTATCCTTATACATAGCCAAGCAACCTCGGCTACCATTTTAATGCACATGTACATGCAGTTTATTACAAAGACATAAGATCAACTGTTTTCACTTCATGTCAAGCAGAGGGACGAAGAAACTAAAGCAAAATAAACCACATAAAGCAAATAAAGTAACAAAAATATACACAAAATAAACCGCAACAAGAAAGTTAAGGAAAGTAAACGACAGAAATCAGATAAGCCCCAAAATACAAGGATTAGAGAGAGGAAGAAAGCATAGAGAGTTGGACAGGAAAATTGAGTACACCAACCAGGAGATCTGTTTTCGTCTTTAAGTTAGTTCACTGCTTTGTACTCATACTCCAGTCCTGCTTAGTTTTATCCAACTTTAATCTTCCACAAGCTAACGGCAAGCAGAGAATTGAGAACAAACTTAAATAAAAAAAGAAAGAAAAATCAAACCTTTCAAATTGAGGGCGATCCGAACACAGAAAGAGCAAGAGCTACCCTAGGTGGAGTAGACCTGCAGCTTCTTTAATTCCTCGCCTCCGGTTGCCTGTTCAATATCAATTTCAATAATTAACTCCAAAATTTCCAATAGCAAACAAATTGCGAAGCAAATGAATGTGAGAGATGATCGGTATTGAATGCAGGCGATTAAACACACTCACCATAGTAAACAGGCACATAGATTTGAATGGACAATTAGGTGGATGAAATCCAGTTAATCCTTTGAATGGAGATGAAACTGGAATCATGGAAGATCAACCAGAAAAATTTATATAGTACAATTGTTATCTCGGACGGCAATTTTGTTTGTTTTCTCAACGTCTCCATCATGTTGACCAATAAAAAAACTACGACAAACTATTCCATTAAATATCAAAGTGCTCTTTCTGTTTGACAATGAAAGCTGCAACTCAACTAATGATTTTATAACTTTGGTGTGTGAATGACATTAGTGTTGGTAAAACCGATCCGGTTTTAAACAGAATAAAACAGTGGATAGTAATTTATTATTTACTGTAATTATCGAGTATGACAGTGAGATAAATACCGGTACAAAGTGAAATGAACTGATTCGGTTATACCCATGAAAGATGACAATGACCTCCTGGACAGTATTATCGTTCCACATAAAATACCAGGTTTAGACAGATGAGTCACAAATGGTCTCTTAAAATTCAACTTCCTTGTACAGAAATTACATGCACAGTGTATGTATCACAATTCATCGTAAAAGATAGATAAAATAAGAACACTGAGATTTACGTGGAAACCATCTCTTTGTAAAGGAAAAAATACGGGCATTGAGAACAACTTCCATAAATTTGAAATAATTGGAATACAAAAGACAACTCAAGTTTAAATTTAAACTTGAGAAATACAAGAGAATTAAAACACTCAATATTTTCTTACACTGGATTGGTATAATCTCACAATTCTCTTTTCTTCTATCTATTTTCTTTCACTCAGTTCTCTCTGAATAAGTTCTTGAATTGCTTCTTGCTTTGGTGTTGGTGTGTTTTTCTTCTGCCAAAACATTTTTTTTATAGGCAGGTAAAGATGAAGAAAAAATGTGCTTTACTATTCATATTGTGGTTACTTTTTATTTGTAAAAATTGGTATGCCACCAACCAAAGACAAACTCAATAGAGAAGTCTTCCGTTTATTTTCTTTTTTTCATCTGCGTGAATGCTATCAAATCTCCCCCTTCGGACTAGTGGCATACTCCGACTCTCATTGGGAGTCCATCTCAGCTTTCTTGGCGCACCAATTAAACTTATCATTTGTAAAAACATTTGTCATTATATCAACAGGGTTACATGGATCTTCTTGATTTGGAATTGTTCCTCCTCACTGGCATCCTGAATCCAATGATATTACACATAGATATGTTTCATTCTCACATGATACATTGTATTTTTGCTCAAATCAATAGCACTTTAACTATCACAGTATAATATATATTGTTGTGGTTTGAACCCTAACTTATGTAAAAATCGTTTCGTCCAAAGCATCTCTTGTCAGCTTTCATAGTTGCAATGTACTCTACAACAGTAGTCAATAATGATATCTGAAATTTTTAGGAGACACTCATAACATCTTAGGCTAAGTTCTCGCAAAATTTCAGAATTTTTGAAGACCTACAACCTAGTTTTAAAAACGTTTTAAAACTGGTCCTGAAAACAGAATTTGTTTTCAGAAGTTGAGTTTTGGGTTTTAAACAATTTTAAAAACCACACTTTCCGCACCAACTATTCAACCCCCCCTTCTAGTGGTGCCTTGCAGATCCTACAAAATGCATAAAAATTTTTAAAGAACATGTCATGCTGCGGAAAGCCTTTCCCATTAGTGGTAGACTGTTCCATGTGCGTTGTTGTACGCACATAATCAATTTGTTGGTCCAAGATGGATTGAAGGAGATTGGGAACATAATTGACACTGTTAGAGATGCGGTGAAATACTAGACTGCGTCAGAGTCCCATCTTCGAGGTTTTGGTACCATTGCGAAGCAATACAGTGGTTACAATAAGAAACTTATTTTGGATTGTCCAACTCGATGGAACATCACTTACAGGATGTTGGCCGCTGGTTTACCGGTGAAGCATGCCTTTATGAGATATGGTGATGTGGATAAAGGATTTGAGAATTTTGCACCAGCCATGCTTGATTGGGATAAAGTTGGTGGCATATGTGAATTTTTGAAGCTCTTCTACTCCATCACTAATACTATTTCTGTGGTCAAATATCCTACCTCAAGTATGTTTCTCGTAGAATTGGCTAGGATAAAAATGTCGTTGGATCAGAAGAAGAATGATCTCAATGAGGATATGTAGGCAATGGCTAAAGTGATGGTAGAGAAGTTTGATAAGTACTAGGGGAGTGTAATGTGGTGCTTTCTTTGGGTGCTCTCCAATTTTAAAAAAATTCTCCTCATTCTCCCTACTTTTTCCCTCTCACTCAAGACAACAATTTTTCTCTCCCTATTCCCTTTCACAACCGAGAACATCTTCAAGCTAGAGGAAGCAAAAATTCTCCTAATTTCAAGAGAAGAACCAAGCTTCCAAAGTGTAAGAAACTCGAGCTAAGGATCAAACCATCATTCTTAAACACCTTTTTCTTCATCCATTCTTCCAAAAGATTTAAACTTCTACTCATTTAGGCACTTGGGACGTGAGTTACACCAAGGAGGAGGAAGGAGTTCTCTAAGTTGGAAGAATATAGAATCTTCAAGGATTTCAAGGTTAAGTCCTCTTAAGAATTAATCTTAGCACTTCCTTAGTCTTCATATCTCAAAAATAGCTGTTTTTTCTCCATCTTGGACCCTTAGGCCGTCGGGTACCAAGGACAATGAAAGGAGGAAACTTTATTCCCTTTTTAAGGTCTAAGTTCAAAAACAAGGCAAGTATTCTTCTTGGTTTCTTTATGCATGTTCAAAAATAAGTCATCTATGTTCATCTACAAACTTGGAATATGCATTCATATGGTCAAATGATTTTTTTACTATGATCATGTAAAAAGTGTTCTTGCATGCTAAATATGTGAACACTTATGTGAAATTCTGACTAGATGCTTAATTGTCACCTTGATAACATTTAAAAGTGTCATGCATGTGTTGTTTATGATATGTTAAGCCTCATATGTGTATGCATGTCATATGTGAGGGAAGATTTGACATGCATGATCATTAAATGAAAATGTGTTGGTTGCATGATACACTTTCTTGAAAAAGTGTACTAAGGACCTCACTTTGCTTTATTTTCTTGTATATTTTCATGATGATCATCACATATGTGTTTCTCCATGATTTTTAGTGTGTATGCGTGTGACGATCATGATTTAGCATGATTGTGGTGCATCATAATTTGTGCTACAATGCATGGCCATAAAAGATTGTTTCTTTGATGATCATCATGTCATTTTATGTGTTTTCATCCAAAGATGGGGCTGTTTTGGGCTCCATTACTAGGCATGATTGATCACAATCATTTGATGTGTAATCTTGATGATCATGGCCTAAGGATATGTATTTTCATGGGTTTCATCCTCATATGTAATTGCATGTTATTTTCATCATGATCATCACCATGATCATGATTCTTATGATCATGATTGTGGTGAAATTATGATGCGTGCGTGGTGCGTGATCCACTCTCCACCTCAAGCCTCATCCTTCACAATGGTTTAGGCACAAAGGAGTTGGTCTCCTCCTTGCTTACCTTGCGTTAGAATCAGCCTAGTGAGCTTTCCTTTGCGTTGTAATAGTCGTTGCTTAGGCAAGTTGGTTCAACCCTCCAAGACGGTATTCCTTGGCAATGGCAATCACCCTAAAATAACAAGAAAACAAAGGCAGATTCTCAAGAGAAAAGCAAGAAAACGTTTTTTTTTTCATACTAAGACAAAGCTGAATTTTGTCCAACCCGTTTTACAAGCTTAAATAAGACTAAACGTGATTCTAACACCTATCCAAGTCAAAGGGTGCAATAAAAAACATCAATTATGGTCTCATGACCTGACTAAAATGTTGGAAACTTTAAGGGAGGTTAAAGAATTCAAATTCCAAGAGTTACACAAAAAGGCTGGATTTTAGGTAGAAATGACACCCTCGGTTGACTGGGTTTTTCTCTGTAGATGCAAGTCAAATTTGAAGAAGTTTCCTTCTGTTTTGGCTTTTGAATGACCCAATTCAGAGTGTACATGACTGAGTTATGCACCCGCAAAGTTCAAGCAATTTTCAGGTGGCTGGATTTTAGGCAAAAATGGCGCCCTCTGTTGACTAGACTTTTTCCCGCGAATGAAAGTCAAATTTGAAGACAAATCCTTCTTGAGAAATTTATTTTGACGTCTTAAACTTGACTTTTGTCTTGAATGACCTAATTTGGAGTTTACATGACTGAGTTATATGTCCACAAAGTTCAAGCAATTTTCAGCTCTTTTCAGCATACTTGGTCTAAAAATCTTTAAGCCATCTTCCCATGCCATGCACGCCCTTTGGACACCACCACCACCAAAAACAACAACAATCATACCCAGTATATCCCAATGACAGCAAAAACTATTGCTAGGGTATGGGGAGGGTGAGATGCAGGCAAACACTACCTCCATCCCAAGAGATAGAGAGTTTTCTTCCAGTGAGACCCCCGGCTCTATATATGCCTGCATATATAACATAATAATAGGAATATGTACTAGTGAAAGGATTTAATTAAACATAAATAGAAAGAATCCAATATTACAATGGTCATAACAGTAGATATGCACAAATAGTTGAAAGACAAAGACCAAAACAAAAAAAAAAGTGTCAAGTCAACCTAGAGACTATATAATCCTCTAAGTATGCTCTAAGGTGCCTCTATATCCTGCCTCCCCTCCTTAACCTTAATCCTCTGTCTCCATGAACTCCTATCCTGGACCATGTCCTCATAGATGTACAACTCTAGTAAGTCATGCTTAATTTGCTCATCCCATGTCAGCTTGGGCCTACCTTTACTCCTCTTCCCTTCTATACTGAGGCTTCCAATTTCTCTGGCGAACGCCGTTGTCTATCTCCTCTTGACATGCCCAAGCCATCTTAGTCTTCCCTCTCTTATCTTATCTGCTACACTAACCACCCCTAACATTTCTCTGTATACCACATTTCTTATCATGTCTAGCCTTCTATGTCCACACATCCACCTCATCATTCTCATCTCTGTCACTTCCATCTTCTACGACTGTGTCCTCTTGATGGCCCAACAGTCTGTTCCATATAACACTTCCGGCTGCACTGCTACCCTATAAATTCTTCCCTTTAATTTATTTATAAAATTCTTGCCACACAGCACCCCTGAGGCTGCCCTCCGCCTACACCAACCTGACTAAACTCAGTGTGCTACGTCACTCTATATGTCCCCATCTTGCTGTACAAATGATCCTAGGTACTTGAACTTACTTACCTTTGGGACCACTTGACCCTCAATGGTGAGTTGCCTATTCTCATCGTCGGCTGTGCCACTGAAGTTGTCGTGTAGATACTCAGTCTTAGAACGACTAATCCTTAGGCTTTTTCCCTCTAAAGTACCTCGCCACTTCTCTACTCTCATACTCAGATTATGTCTACTTTCTGCGACTAATACAATATCGTCAGCAAAAAGCATACACCATGGGGGCTGTCTCTTGGGTCGATTTTGACAACTCGCTCAGGATAACTGCAAAAAAATGGGCTCAAAGCGAATCATTGATGGAGGCCTACCTCCACCGGAAAGAAGTCCGTATTCCCTATAGGCGTATGAACGGTTGTTTTCGTCCTAGCATACATATCACTAATCATGTCTATATACTTCGTAGGAACCCCTCTTACATCTAGACTATCCCATATCTGTCTACGCAGCACACTATCGTACGTTTTTTCAAGATCGATAAAACCATATGTAGATCGCGCTTCTTCTCTCTATGCTTCTCCATCAATCTCCTTAAAATGTGTATTGCTTCCGTAGTTGACCGTCTTGGCATAAAACCAAATTGGTTTACCGTAACTTGAGTTTCTCCTCTAATTCTATTGTCGATTATTCTCTCCCATAACTTTATAGTATGACTTAGCAATTTAATCCCTCCTGTAATTCCCACAACACTGTGCGTCTCCTTTTTTCTTATATAGAGGGACCGCTACACTCCTTCTCCACTTATCTGGCATTTTTCCTATTTTAAAAATAAGGTTGAACAGAGTAGTTAGCCATCGAACCCCCTTCCTCTCCTAAACACTTCCACGCCTCAATAGGTATGTTGTCCAGGCCAACTGCCTTAGCTCTTCCCATCTTCTTAAGTGCTCTCTGTACCTCTCCCTGTATGATGCTACGACAATCGCAGTTATTATGTTGTCATTTTTTGGTAGTGATGCTTTCTCTTTCTTCGTGTTCGACCCTTCCGTTGTTGAAAAGGTTGTGAAAGTATGCTTGCCATTGCCCCTTGATGTCTTATTCTTTGACTAAAACATGTCCATCTTCTCCCTTTATAAACTTTACGACCTCTAGGTCTTGCCTCTTTCGATCTCTAGCTTTGGCAATCTTGAACGTACCATGCTCTCCGTCTTTTGTTTCTTACCTTTCGTACATCATTTTATAGGCTGCGTTCTTTGCCTCTGTCACCCTTCTTCGCCTCCTTATTGGCAATTTTGTATTTCTCCCTCACTCTCACTTTCTCCTCCCCGTCTGTGAAGCTTACCACCTCTTTAAAACTCTTTTTCTTACTCTTTATTTTTCGTTGCACATCCTCGTTCAACCACCACGACTCTTTATGTATGGTTGTCTTGCCTGTTATTATCCCAAGAGTTTCCCTCGCCGCGTGAGTAATGGTAGTCGTCATAGCCTCCTACATCTGGTTTGTGTCCTCAACTAGTGGATCTGATGTCGTCAAAATGACCTTATCTCTAAATAGGTTAATTTTTTCGTCCTTCAAACTTTTCCATCGAATCCTGGGTGGTAATTTTCTAACCCTCGTGCGTGGCTTTTGGCTCAAAGCTATAACTATGAGTAGTAAACGTTGTTGCGTCACTGCTGCCTCTCCTGGTATAACCTAACAGTCCTTCCACAACTATCGGTCTTTATGTCTCATCAGAAAATAGTCAATCTGCGTGTTACGTCCATCGCTGCTAAAAGTGATCAAATGTGATTCCTTTTTCTCAAAGAACGAGTTTATAATACCTAGGTCGTGGAGCACCGTGAGGTCTAGTAGATCCTTACCCTGCTCGTTTCTATCAACATAGCCAAACCCGCCATGTGCCGACTGAACACCATTTGTATCCTTTCCAATGTGGCCATTAAAATCACCTCCTATAAAAATTCGTTCCTCTCTAGGTATTGTCCTCAACACTACATCTAAACAATCCCAGAACTCTTTCTTCTCTTGTTCTCCTAGCCCCATTTGGGGTGCGTAGCGCAAACCACTGCCACCACCTTTTTGTTTAATACTAGCTTCAGCACCATAAGTCTATCATTATATCTTATCACATCGATCATGTTCATGTACAATTCTAACTTTACTAGAAATCCTACCCCATTCTTGGTCTCATCAGATCCTGCATAAAGCAACTTATACCCATTACACGCTTTACCTTTATTCCCCTTTCACCGAGTCTCTTATAGGCATGCTACATCTATCCTACGCCTCTTAAGTACATCTATTACCTCTAACAATTACCACTTAGAGTTCCTACATTCCAAGATGCTCTACGAAAACTATCCTCCTTTTCCTTCCTCTTACCTATGCCCCTCTTCCTTAGACATGGCCTTACATAAAAGTCATGACTCCTTCTATTAATGATTGCAACTAAACAAAAACTAAGATCTTGTACTAAAAGACTTTTACTGGGAACAGTCAGACAATATTTTGAAATCTAAATTCAAAGAATCTTCAAATTCCAATAGCTGAAGAGAAAATAATTTTGCTAGTTACAACAGAGGCAATTTGGATCTTGAACCCAAAAGCAAACAAATATGAAGCTAAAATCAACAAAACCCTATCTATGAAGCCAAAATGTATGGTCAATAACAATTAATCCTTATTAAGCCAAAACCTTCAAAACCTAAAAAAAGAAAATTAAGAATGAGAGAGACATAGAGAGAACTCACCGAATATCTGTAGAAATTGTCGATGAATACAGAGACGTCAGAGATGCACAAAGAATAATATATAAAACAAAACAATAAAAAAGAAAGTTTAGGATCCGAAACCTTACCAGCCTTTGTGTGAGTGATGAGGGAACAAGAAGGGACCTAACTTTAACTCCTTAACACAGCTTGGACAAGAAATGGGTGCAGCACAACCTTCCTAGAAGACCTTGCAACAAACCGCTTCTGTTTTGGTGTGTTGTTGAACGATCGCTAACAAATGGCTTCAACTCATCTAGGCAAGCCACAACCCTCCCAAATGATATTCACCCCAAGTATATAAACCTACAAACAAGGTTGTTCAAGCCTTGAAGGGATTCAAAAGCCCTTGAATCAAAGGAAGAACAAGAACATAAAAACTGTTCTGAAAAACAAAGTTCTCGGCAGAACTATTTTGTTTCAATATTGAATCTCCTCCGTACACGTTTTTCCTACCTATTTTATATACAGATATATCTTAGACAATCAGATAATATCTGTACAAAAAGGTCCAATGAAAATAAATGTCATCGATAGACACAATTACATAAATGTCATCGATAATTCGTTCTGGACGTATGTTATTTTCCAACCCAAAAATAAGCATCTCAGAAGTAGTGCGAATCATGCACAGGGATTCCATTTATATGCATGTCAAAGTTCAAAACATTTTCAGACAAAGTGTTATCATGTTCAATATCAACTGTAAGCGTGTTGTTAACACTTTGTAAACCACCAATTTCTGTCTCAAGTGAAGTATTTCTTATCAATTTTGATACTTCATATGGTTGAACATGCAAATCATGTAAAGGAATTTCAGTTTTATGCATGTCAGGGTTCAATTTAAGTTCACACAAACCATTACTTTCAAACACGTTGGGTTGCAAACCTTTTGTTGTTTTAGAATCCTTTTTCATTGTATGCAACAAATCATTAAGTCTAAGATTTCCTTTTCAAATGCATTCATGTTCACAATCAAATTGCTTAACTTATCCGAATCAGTTTGATCGTTTGATTTGTCACTTTGCAAATCACATGAGTTCTGCTCATGCCCATAGTTTTGATTAAAACGCCGAATGATCAGGTTCGAT
The DNA here is from genome assembly GCA_036186865.1 of Eustoma russellianum. Classification (NCBI taxonomy): domain Eukaryota; kingdom Viridiplantae; phylum Streptophyta; class Magnoliopsida; order Gentianales; family Gentianaceae; genus Eustoma; species Eustoma russellianum. The sequence continues at coordinate 15,596,324 of AP025070.1, read as the reverse complement.
TGAATAAGTTTTGCCTTTTCTAACACATCATGAAGGGATGAAAATGTCTCCTGCAACAAGCAATCAGCAATCCCTTTATCTAATCCGGCAAAGAACCTAATCATGCTTAGTTCCTCATGCTCATTAACATTAGCATAATGCAAATCATTGAGCATTTCTGTATAATATGCTGTAACATCTTTACTGTACTGAGGAATGGTTTGATACCTTGGAGTTTTACACTCCCAATATCTCACCCAAAGACCTTTCGTATGTCCAAAAGAGTCCATACGTAGGTTGAGTTCATCAAAGTCATTTATATGACATTGAACTCCCCAAATGGTTCTAAGCATCATGTTTGATCAAAACAATCAACCAAAGAAGTAAAAACTGTGAGGTAACCCAGTTAGATCACAAGCAAGTAAAATAAAATTATAACTTCAATAAAACGTGAATTTCTACTTTAAGCTGACAATTGAATAAACAACAATCTTGGACTATCTAAGATTCAAAGAAGGATAGAAGTCAAGTGATGTTTCAGGCTGAATCAAGAAAGCTAAGGGTTTGTTCAAGACAATCCTTTAACTTACTTTAAACTTTTATGCAAATTCAATTGTAAATAAAGTGAAAGCCAAGTACACATACACAAGTGCTCAGTAAGGGTTTGTTCTTGAAACTTTTTCAACAAAGATCAACACTTTGGGTGATGGTACTTTTTTTTTTTGCACAAATTTTGTTTCTAATTTCTTTTTGAGAATTTGGAACTTTTCTAATATAAGGCTATTCCCCTCCTCTTGTGCAATCTCTCATGCGTCTTACCTCTTACTTTTGTGACGTAGGTTGGCTTTTCTCTCAGTTTCTTTCTCAAACAAGCTCTATTTTCTTTTTTTGTGCTTTTTGGCTTGTTTGTTTGTGAGACTACTTCTCACAGCCTTTATGAGACATTGCTCACGTCTTTGGGTTTGCCTAAACAAGTTTTGGTTGTTCTTTTGTGAAAAAGTTCTCTTTACAACACGACTGAACGCTAATGAAGTGACAAGTATTTCACAATTTTGACAACCAAATATGAATGAAAGTCCAATGCAAGTTTGAAGAAGTGCAAAGACAACCAGATGATAAACAGGGTTTGCAATATAACAATGTGGGGCTGAAATTTAGACAACTTGATCCTAAGTAAGGACTTAAGTCCAACAATGCCTTTAATCAATCGAAACAACCCAAAGTAAATATAAATGCAAATCCAACGTTACAACTTGATGTTGACTCTTGTTTTCTTTCAAGTTTACTTCACTTTTTCACGGCTTTAAAGTCAATAAACGTTTGATTAAAAATTCAGGCGTCCTCGGAGCGCTTATCTTTGTTTAATGACTTAAAGGTGAGTTTGAGACGGCTTTGTTAAGTTTGCAAATGTACAGTACTTCGTCTTAACTTTTTGAATTCAAATGGTGGCAAAATGATACTTACACACGGCTTGATATTGGTCTTACTTAGTATAGATTCTTTCCTTGTTATTTTAAGTGGTTATGACACCGACAACTTAGAATGACACAGCTTGAACTTGAAACCAAAGTAAAACAGATTTATTGTGTGTGTTTGATCAAAATCAAGTTGAATATGCCACGGTTTGAACAGAATTTATCTTGCTATAGCCTTGTGTTGTTTGTTTAATCAAAACAATTTCGTAAAACTTGTAAATAGCATGCCTGGAAACAAGGTAATCAAATTATGTTTAAACAATTTGCCACAAGTTTGCATAGGCCACGATTTTTGACCAAAACAGAATATAAATCAATTACTCTTTGTGGTTTCTTTTTTCATATGAAAACTAGATGACAAAACAGATTTAAGCTCTATGCGGTCATGAAAACAGAAAATATGCATTTGTCTTTTTGACAATTTTCTGGATTTTTTTTGTTTCAAACAAAATGCTAAACAAACACCATCATAATGTTTTTAAACATCTAAAAGATGTCTAAACAAAGTTAAAACAGAAAACGATATGAAAAAAATGGAAGGAAAACAGATTACAACCATGAGTATGCAACTTAACACATAACAGAACACATTGACGCCCTTTTACTTTTTCTTGTTTCAAACTGCAACAAAACACCAAACAAATTCTCAAAACATTTCCTAACATCTTGAATTACGGTTTTGAACAAGATTTAGGTGCTGGAACATATTAAAAAAACATGATACACAGCAGACACAAACAGAAAAAATTCTGGAAACCGAACACTTAAACAACTATCCAACTATTTTTGTTTTTAGATTTTTAACCAAGCAACAAACATGTAAACCAACACTGACACAACATTTCTAACACCTTAATGGTCTGTTTGAACCAATTTTAGGTGCTGGAGTGTTAAAAAAACATACAACAACAATACACATAAACAGAATGTAAAACAGAAACTGAAACACAAATCAGTTTACAAAAAAAAGGATTGGAGTTAAAGTATACCTTAAGCTCTGATACCAATTGATGAGGGAACAAGAAGGGACCTTCCTTTAACTCTTTAACATAGCTTGGACAAGAAATGGGTGCAGCACAACCTTCCTAGAAGACCTTGCAACAAACCGCTTCCGTTTTGGTGTGTTGTTGAACAATGGCTTCAACACATCTAGGCAAGCCACAACCCTCCCAAATGATATTCACCCCAATTATATAAACCTAAAAACAAGGTTGTTCACGCCTTGAAAGGATTCAAAAGCCCTTGAATCAAAGGAAGAACAAGAACATAAAAACTATTCCGAAAAACAAAGTTCTCGGCAGAACTATTTTGTTTCAATATTGAATCTCCTCCTTACATGTTTTCCTTACCTATTTTATATATAGATATATCTTAGACAATATGTTAATATGTGTACAAAAAGTCCAATGAAAATAGAGCAAGAAAATTGGTTTAACAAGACTAGACAAAACCGATTAGAAATCTGAATCTATTCCAGCTTTGCGTTAGTTAGCCTTGATAATTGTTTCAGCTTCTTCAATTTGATTGGTAAGCTTAAGGAGAAGCTTAGGAAGCTTCCTTAGTCATCCTTGAAGGTTTGTTTTGAAGTTCTTGAATCTGATTGGTCAAAAATGTAGCTGAAAAACGTCCAGTAGTTCAGGAATGTTTAAGTTGTTATTTTGCTTACAAGCTGGTGCATAAGCTGTGTGCTTGACTTTGATGATGTAGCAGCTTGAAGAAGTTGCTGGGTGAGCTCCTTAGGCAAGTAGGTGGTGCACCTGGTTTGTTTCAAGGTGGTCCAAGCAGGATGGTGACATGAAACCAGGTGACAGTTCAACTTGTTCACAATCTGTCCAGTTTTTACACACAAACTGTTTTGAATTTTTTTTGGATCATCTTCCACTCCGAATTAGGCTTTCCAATACAAATAACATTTGTAGAACTTTTCTTGCAGATGAGTTTAGACACCAAAATCATCTGGTTTGGATCTTGGAAGTGTGAGTTATGGACGTTTGAAGTTGACCTGCTTCAGATGTGGACCTTTGAAGTTGCTGACTAAGCAGCCTGTTTTTGGAAAACGTTGTTTGAGCTTGATACAGGCCTCTTCTGGGGAGATGATACATTAGAAAGTTTTGGATAAACTTCTTATCTTTCACCTCCAACTTGAATCAGGTCAATTGGACTTGTGGTTGGAGAGATATGGCCAAAATACCAACAAGGTATCCAGCTGCCTGCTTGACTGTTTGAAATCAGCTTTGTGTTTGAACTTTGTATCCGTTTAATTCTTGCTTCCTTGAGCAGTTCAAAAATACACAAAACAACATATGCAACATATACAACACGCCCTAGGGTTTGTTAGACTATAAGAGACATTAACTTGCAGTTATGAATGGTCGGGTGACCCCTAAACGTTCATACAAGTGTGACATGTCTTAGAGAACTAACAAGTGAAATGTTTGACATGCTTGACATGTGGTCGATGCCTCATGGGAGTGCATCAGTGAGATAAATGTCAAGCCAACTAGATAATTGAGGGTAAAGAGAAGGCGAGAGGTATTCTTCTTCCTCTCTATGCTACGGCAGTATATCGATTTGTAAAATCTTGAATTCTTTATCGATGCAGTCTCGATCGATGGAGTATATGAGACTTTTAGTTTCTCTAAACAGAGGAAAGAAAAGATTCAAAGAATAGGGAAGACGGCCCTAGTTGCCAGTAACCAATTTGATGCCTCGCGAGTTACCGCCTCATTCAGGATTACGGCAAGAAAACAGGGCAAATTGATAAAGAAACTGTTGTAAAAATTGACGTTTGGCAAATGGGTTTGTCAAAAGTTGACAACCACCATACTTTGAGCTTAATTATGATTAGTGTTTGTTAATCAAAAACAAAAACTAATAATTTCTAAATTATCTACTTGACAAGTAGATGACTTTAGGCTTTTGAATCACTCGATTCCGATACCGGGTGAATGAGAAATTAATGCTCAAAGTTGGAGTGAAATTAGAAGGAAATTGGAAAAAGTGGTGATGTGGTCTCTTGAGGAGTGAACACATCACCCTTTAAGTGGAATACCACATTGGTCACTTGAGATGAATAAGCCACCAAATATAGTTCAAAATGGAGCTTTCTAAAATGTGCCCTTGGGCATGAGAAGTTTTCTGACAGAGTCAGGACGTAGCTCAGGCAAGGTTCACCACACACGCGCGCGCGCGCCCGCCCGTCCGGCCGGCCGGCCGGCTCGGGCTCGGGCTCGTGGCTCGCCCGCCTGGTTCTTATCTTTTTGGATAAATTTTCTTTTAAATTTTCTAGAAAAATAAATCAAGTGATCCAACGGTTGAAATAATTTTTGATCATAACCGTTGCAAGATCTAACGGTGTAGATCGTTGTCTATGCGGATCATGATCCAACGCCGATCGTATCTGAGAACGGTTTCTTCATCTAGATCTAACGGTTGTGGATCGTTGTCTACGCGGATCATGATCCAACGGCTGAGATCGTATATGTGCAGCAGTTTTTCATTCGACGGTCTACGTTTAAAACTGCTGCAGTTGACGATCTAACGGCTGTGGATGAAAACCGTTTGATCCGACGGCTGCGGTTTAATCTGGAGACCAACCGCCATTTCCTTCCCGCCTATAAATCGCCTCCTTCTCCAGCCTTTCTACACACTACACACTACACTCTGCACACTGCGATTTCACTGTGTTTTCCTTCTTCCATTTTCGTTTTCAGCATACTACTGCACTGTTACGTTTTCAGTTCCAGAAATCAGAGCATCCTGCAGGTTCGCCGAGTTCTTTACGTTACTGTGCCGTTTCGTATGAACTGTTTTCGGTTGGGCACTTCGTACCGGAGCAAATCGTCTTAAGGACAGAGTCCTAAGACTCGCCTCGGTTCTGCTTGCATTTTGTTAGTTTACACAAACGCACACTGTACACTTTTATGATTACAGTTTTCTAACATTCTTAAGACGATTTGATTTATATACTGTAATCTGTTTCGTTTTGCGATCGCAGTTTCTATTGTACGAAACTAATCGGTTTCGTGTTTTGTTTCTGTATTGCATTTACATAATCTGAAATGGAGAACAAAAGTTCGAACTCCTTCAATGGCATGCACCTTGGTCCGTCCGAGGAAGTGAACACTGCTGTTCCAGTTGCACCCGCTGCCATTCCTGCTCCTGTTCTGGTTGTTGGACAGGTTGAGAAACCGGAGAAGTTTGGAGGCAGTTACTTTAAACGTTGGCAGCACAAGATGCTGTTTTTTTTGCAACTCTGGGGCTGGCCAAAATGCTGACCGAGGATCCTCCAGTGGTGATACCAGTCGAGGATCAAAACGTGAATATGCAGAATAGCTTGATGGCTGAAGCATGGAAATATAGTGATTATGTCTGTTTGAGTCACATTTTAAGTTGTCTCGATAATACTCTGTATGGACTGTATAGTACCTTTAAGACTGCAAAATCTTTATGGTAGGCTTTAGACAAAAAATACAGGACAGAGGATGCTGGTGCGAAGAAATTTATCATTGGTAAATTTCTTGATTTTAAGATGACTGATTCTAAAACTGTTGTTTCTCAGATTGAGGAACTTCAGATGTTAGTGGCTGAAATGGAAGAAGAGGGTATGTCCCTTAGTGAATCTTTCCTTGTTGCTGCTGTGATTGAGAAGCTACCTCTTTCGTGGAGGGAATTCAGAAGCTATCTCAAACATAAGCGAAAGGAGATGTCCTTGGAAGATCTGATTGTTCGATTGCGTATCGAAGAAGACAATCGCAGATCTGAGAAGAAGTTTGCTCAATTTTCTGGTCAGGCAAAGGCTCATGTCGCAGAGGCGACGAAGAAAAATAAAGGCAAGTTGGGAGTGAACAACAAAGGCAAAGAGATTGCCAAAAAGTTCACAGGAAAATGCTACAACTGTGGCATTCAGGGGCACCGGAGCAGTGACTGTCGCAAGCCAAAGAAGAGGCAAGAGAAAGCGAAGGCGAATCTGGTCGGTGCAATGGAAGATCTGGATCTTTGTGCTGTTGTGAGTGAATGCAACATTGTGGGAAATCCACACGTATGGTGGCTGGACACTGGAGCTACGAGACATGTTTGTGCAAACAAGACAATGTTCACAGAATACAAGCCCGTTGATGGTGCACAGCTTTACATGAGAAATGATGCTTCATCAAAGATTGAAGGTGAAAGAAATGTTGTTTTGAAGTTGACTTCTGGAAAGTTTCTGACTCTGTAGAATGTTCTGCATGTTCCTGATATTAGGAAGAATTTGATCTCTGGCGCTTTGATGGTGATGCATGGGTTTAGACTTGTGTTAGAGTCTAACAAAGTTATTATTTCAAAGAATGGGTTGTACTTGGGGAAGGGGTATTTGGCAGTTAGAATGTTTAGGATGAATGCTATTACCATTGTACCCAAGAAAGAAAAAGTTGTGCCCGTAGTGGCTAATGAAAATGCATCTACTTCTGCTTATATGCTTGAGTCTTCTTTATGGCATTTACGTTTGAGACACGTTAATTACAAATCAATTCAAAGAATGGTTAATCTTGATTTGTTGCCTAAACTAAATTTGACTAAGAAAAAATGTCAAGTTTGTGTTGAAGCGAAAATGACTAAGGCTTCTTTTCCTTCGTTTGAAAGAAACACTAAAATGTTAGATTTAATTCATATAGATGTGTGTGATTTAAAGTTTGTGCAAACAAGTGGTGGTAAAAAGTAATTTGTAACTTTTATTGACGATTGCACTAGCTACTGTTATGTTTATTTGCTAAGTAGCAAAGATGAGGCCGTTAATGCGTTTAAGGATTATAAGAATGAAGTTGAAAATCAACTTAGCAAACGAATTAAGATAATTCGTAGTGATAGTGGTGGTGAATATGATGCACCGTTTAATGAATTCTGTTCAGAACATGGCATTATTCATCAAACGACTGCGCCATACTCACCTCAATCCAATGGTATTGCTGAACGCAAGAATCGAACTCTTAAAGAGATGATGAATGCTATGTTGATAAGTTCGGGTTTACCTCAGAACTTGTGGGGGGAAGCAATTCTCTCCGCCAATGTCATTCTAAATAGAATTCCATCTAAAAAGATGGATAAGACCTCTTATGAACTTTGGAAAGGTTATAAACCTAGTTTCAAATACTTAAAAGTGTGGGGGTGTCTGGCTAAGGTAGCAGTACCTAAACCAAGACAAGTCAGAATATGGCCCAAAACAATTGATTGTATATTTATATGATATGCAACAAACAGTAGTGCATATCGATTCTTGGTGCACAAGTCTGACATCCCTGACATACATGAAAATGTTGTCATGGAGTCAAGAAATGCAGTGTTTTTTGAAGACGTCTTTCCAAAGAAAGATAGAAATGATAAAGAAGCCAGCAAGAGTAAGCGAGCTCGGGATACAACGACTCAAGAAATTGACGAACCCCGTCAAAGCAAACGAGCCAAAATACCGACATCATTTGGACCAGATTTTCTAACCTACATGGTAGAGAATGAGCAGAGGACCTTTTCAGAGGCGATGTCAACACCAGAAGCTTCGTTCTGGAAAGAGGCAATCAACAGTGAGATAGAATCTATTCTTCAAAATCACACTTGGGAGCTGGTCAATCTTCCACGAGGAAGTAAACCACTCGGATGCAAGTGGATTTTCAAGAAGAAGTTAAAAGAAGATGGATCTATCGACAAATACAAAGCGCGGTTGGTAGCCAAAGGTTATCGACAAAAAGAAGGGTTTGATTTCTTTGGCACTTACTCACCAGTGACAAGGATTACATCAATCAGAGTGCTAGTCGCGATTGCAGCAGTCTATAACTTAGAAATCCATCAGATGGATGTTATGACGGCTTTTCTGAACGGTGATTTGGAGGAGGAGATATACATGGAACAACCAGAAGGGTTTGTTGTGCCTGGACAAGAGAAGAAAGTTTGTAAACTTGTTAAGTCTTTGTACGGACTTAAACAAGCACCAAAACAATGGCACTTGAAGTTTGATCAAGTAATGATGACAAACGGCTTCAGGATCAACGAGTGTGACAAGTGTGTTTACATCAAAAACACACTTAATGCCTCTGTGATAGTATGTCTCTATGTAGGTGACATGTTAATCATGGGTAGTACTCATGACATCATCTTGAATACCAAGAAGATGTTAACACGGAATTTTGACATGAAAGACATGGGGGTTGCCAATGTTATTCTAGGAATCAAGATTTCTAGGGTAACTGAAGGATTGATCATGTCACAAAGTCATTATATTGAGTCCGTTCTCAAACGATTCAATATGTTTGATGCAAAACCAGTAAAAACCCCACTTGACTTAAGTATGCACTTAAGGAAGAACCGAGGTGAACCAGTAGCTCAATTGAAGTACTCACAAGTGATTGGAAGTCTAATGTACATAACAAATTGTACAAGACCAGACTTAGCTTGTTCAGTAAACAAATTAAGCAAGTTTACCAGTAATCCAAGTGAAGATCATTGGAAAGCTCTAAATAGAGTGATGAAGTACCTTAAGTACACAATGAATCTTGGATTACACTATACAAGATATCCAGCAGTATTGGAAGGATACTGTGATGCAAACTGGATATCAGATTGCAAAGACTCTAAATCCACAAGTGGATATTTATTCACTGTTGGAGGTGGTACTGTGTCATGGAAATCCACTAAGCAAACATGCATAGCTCGATCCACAATGGAAGCTGAGTTTATAGCATTAGACAAAGCTGGAGAAGAGGCTGAATGTCTTCGAAATTTTTTAGAGGACATTCCATGTTGGCCTAAGCCAATTGCTCCTATTAGCATACACTGTGATAGTCAGTCAGCTATAGGACGAGCTCAATGCAGCATCTACAATGGTAAGTCACGACACATACGTCGGAGACATAATATCATTAAGCAACTGATCTCTAATAGCGTGATCTCCATTGATTACATAAAATCAAAGGAGAATCTTGCGGATCCGCTTACAAAAGCTTTGCCTAGAGATCAGATGTCTAAATTGACAAACGGAATGGGACTTAAGCCTATAAAGCAAGAATCTTTGTAACGGTAACCCAACCTTGTTGACTGGAGATCCCAGAATCTAGGTTCAATGGGAAAACTAAGTTATAAGGATTCAGTTAGCACTTACTCATTTCGTTAAACAAAAGTGCTGTCTGCAGATAATGGTTAGGGTAAGCTAATGCTTTTAATGATCTCCTATATCTTGATAAATCAAGTGGGGTATGGCAGAATACTCTTGATAGGAATCACCTATGTAAGTGTGAAGTGGGGCCGCTTCTATGAGAATTCAGAGAGGCAAGAATTTTCTAATACACTTTCTGAAACCAGGTTGTTCATGGCCAAAATGAACACAACCATGAGTACCAATAAGGGGTGTCAAAGGAAATGTTGTGTGAGTATCATTGTCTAGGTTCACAATAAAAGTTGATAGTTCAAGACATCAGGTCACTAACCAGCTGAGTGGATCTGATGGTATATCACAAAGAAAGGTTCAAAGCCAGAAGCTACCTCTTCTGATGCAATATATCCTTGTCTGATTTCTCGATAGAGTCTGCATCTGCATCTGCATTATTTTCATTCATGTGGGGGATTGTTGGAAAAATTGAGGTTTGGCAAATGGGTTTGTCAAAAGTTGACAACCACCATACTTTGAGCTTAATTATGATTAGTGTTCGTTAATCAAAAACGAAAACTAATAATTTCTAAATTATCTACGTGACAAGTAGATGACTTTAGGCTTTTGAATCACTCGATTCCGATACCGGGTGAATGAGAAATTAATGCTCAAAGTTGGAGTAAAATTGGAAGGAAATTGGAAAAAGTGGTGATGTAGTCTCTGAGGAGTGAACACATCACCCTTTAAGTGGAATACCACATTGGTCACTTGAGATGAATAAGCCACCAAATATAGTTCAAAATGGAGCTTTCCAAAATGTGCCCTTGGTTTAGGGTTTAGGGTAGCACTTGATCAAAATCACTTCACTCCTCAATATCAGTCCAATATATGTCTCAACTTGCTAAAAAAAATCTAAAAATGATCCAAAATCAGTCTCAAAATAGTTGATAATTGCTTGCACCAAAACGGTTTCAAATAGCCTAATGCACCAAACTTCTTCCAACCAAAGTTCCAAGAAAAGGTCACACAAACTTGAACAAAATAACTAAGAAACAAAGATATATTGAGACCAAAAGTGATGTATAAGGCTGAGCCAAGGAAGAAATAAGGGTTGCCCTTGGCAATTTTTTAGTTAACTTAGGCTTTATGCACAGAAATTCACAAATTGTATTCAATGTAAGCTATAATCAGAATGTTCAAATGTTTTTATGATGTATTTGGGCTTGTTTGGAGGCTAGAAAACCAATCTCAAAAGGGTAATAAGTATGGCACCAAGCAAAGCAAGCAAATTATCTTAATTGCACAAATTGAGTCAAAGTAGATGTACTTCTTGGCCTTTCTTTTTATCCATTTTTCTTGTGCCTTTTGACCTTTTTTCTTCCTTTTCTTGCTGTGTATGGTACAACAAGTCTCAGATCCTTTTTTGTTTTCTCTTTTTTTCTCTAAGGGCAGAATTGTAACTTTACTAGGTTGTCTTGAACACGTTTTTGTGCTGCCCACTCAACACACTCCCTTTGCTTGTTTTAGTGTTCCAATAGTGTAAAATGTCTTGGGGTAGGATAGTTTTTGTATTTGGGCAGGTTTGAGGGGGTGGGGTCTCAATTTAGGACTTATGGTGGAATTTTTTTAGTTTCTAGGCTGTTTTGGGGTTCTGGTTTATTGGGGTTTAAGAGGATGTCTTGGGCAGTATATTTGCGTTATAATGGGTAGTTGAGGGCGTTTTGGATGTGTGAGAAAGGGTGTTTGAAGGCTTTGGGGTGTGGGGGTTCAGATTAGGACCTTTTGGGTAGGACGGTTTGTAAGGTGTAAGGTTGGCAATTTCACACAGAACAACTGATTGATAGCAAATATTCAGTCACAATTGGAGTAAAATATGCACAAAGACCACAAGTAACTAATAGCTTCGATGGCAACAAGATTAATTGTAGCTAGGTGGCTTTGTATGGCTATGACTTGTATTTTGTGAGGCTGAAATATACTATCATGCAAAGTCCCTAAATGTTCAAGTTTGTTAAGCAAGCATAACAACTTTGATAGCAATTTTGATGGAAAAATCAGTTTAGGAATAGATTGAACAAGTTAAGAAATGATGGAATCTGCATGGTGGGTTGGCAGCAAAAGATGAATTCTTTTGTTTGCAAACATAGCTTCACGTTTTTTTGTGTGATACCAAGGCTGTATTTTTTATACAAAAGGGATCAGATAACGTTTGGATGGTGAAGGAATGGTGTTGAGAAATCAGATTGGTGGTGACTACAAGAATGACACAAAAACAAAATGATGAAGACGAAAAGAGTGACCTTGCTCTGATACCGAATTGATGCATGCGCGGTGCGTGATCCACTCTCCACCTCAAGCCTCCTCCTTCACAACGGTATAGGCACAAAGGAGTTGGACTCCCCCTTGCTTCCCTTGCGTTGGAATCAGCCTAGTGAGCTTTCCTTTGTGTTGGAATAGTTGTTGCTTAGGCAAGTTGATTCAACCCTCCTAGACGGTATTCTTTGGCAATGGCAATCACCCTCAAATAGCTCAATCTTCTTAACCTTGATTTTTAGTGCAAAACCAAGAAAACAAAAGCAGCTTTCTCAAGAGAAAAGAAAGAAAACATTTTTTTCATACCAAGACAAAGCTGAATTTTGTCCAACCGGTTTTACAAGCTTAAATAAGACTAAACCTGATTCTAACACCCATCCAAGTCAAATGGTGCGATAAAAAAACATCAATTCTGGTCTCATGATCTGACTAAAACGTTTGAAACTTTGAGGGAGGTTAAGAATTCAAATTCCAAGAGTTACACAAAAGGCTGGATTTTAGGTAGAAATGGCGCCCTCGGCTGAATGGTTTTTTTGTGGATGCAAGTCGAATTTCATTTAACCATGCAAGTTTGTAGGAATGTGGGTGATTAGTCATAGGAAAATTCAATTTTCTTACCCATTCGATGCTAGCTACATTCGCACAATAACCGGAATCAATGATCATAGTGCAAAATTTACCATTTATCATGCAATAGATATGGAAAATGTTTTCTCTGTATTGTTCATGCATCTAATTTCGGATATGCATTCAAACCTCTACACACAACAAGGAATTCCTTAGTGTCATAATCATCTAGTGCGCCTGGATTCTCTTCGGTTTCAGTTTCATTATCATGCTTAGATTCATTTTCATGCTCGGACTCAGTCGCATATTCATTAGTTTCCTCAATTAACATGACTCTTTTAGCATTATAACACTATTTTCCTATGTGAAAGCGACCTTGACATTTAAAGCATTTAATGTCCCTAAACATGTTGGAGAGTTCAGATGAATTCCATGTAGAGGCTTTTTGCTTGCCTATGTCATCTTGTTTTTGTCAAACCTTTGTGACGCACTTTGGTCACGTGTTTGGCCTCCTGTAGACCGTGAGCTTCCAGTTCCTGAAGACCTACTTGGAAACATTGAAGAAGTTTGATTAGTACGATAAGTGGAATTGAAATTGGAGGAACTACGTACCTTTAGTTGTTGCTCAATCTTCTCAGCCATGTGAACCATGGTCGTCAGGTCGAGGTAAGGTTGAAGTTCACTATTTTCCTATGTGAATGCGACCTTGACATTTAAAGCATTTAATGTCCCTAAACATGTTGGAGAGTTCAGATGAATTCCATGTAGAGGCTTTTTGCTTGCCTATGTCATCTTGTTTTTGTCAAACCTTTGTGACGCACTTTGGTCACGTGTTTGGCCTCCTGTAGACCGTGAGCTTCCAGTTCCTGAAGACCTACTTGGAAACATTGAATAAGTTTGATTAGTACGATAAGTGGAATTGAAATTGGAGGAACTACGTACCTTTAGTTGTTGCTCAATCGGGCCTTAGTTGCTTCTTCGTGTTCCTGCAAATTAGACCTTTCCAACAATATTTCTAATTCTTTGTAAAATTCGCCCACACTTTTGTAACCTTGTTTTAAGTTTTGCATAACTTGTGAAAATAGAACTCTCAAAGTTGTTTGGGATAAATCGTTTTCTCATTTCAAATTTCATTTCTTCCCAAGTGACAATTGGGGGTTGTCTTGTTTCAGCCCTATTTCTACACAAATTTGCCCACCAATTTAATGCGTAGCCGAAAAACTCGATAGAAGCGTACCTCACCTTTTGTAACTCACTATATTTGGTACAAGAAAAGATTGAATCTACTTTCGTTTCTCACTCCAGGTATTCTTTTGCGTTACTTTTACCATAAAACGTTGGAGTGCTTATTTTTTAAGAAAATCGTCATCTTGTGGGTGAAGGGGGTTATGTCGTCTTTGGTAACCACGGGGAGGGTGGTCATCAAAGTCATACTCATACTGTTCAAATGGATTATAATCGTCATTATACCTTCTCGGAGCATGTCTTCGTGGTTGTGGTGGAGGTACAAACCTTCTTGGCTCAAAGTGTGGTGGTCTATGGGTCTCCTTCTCAACTTCTTCTTGTTGAGACCGTTTTGCTTGGGGAATAGGAGTGGCCATGCTGGTTCCTTGACCACCACTTGTCTTTTGACTGCTTTCAACTTCGTCCTACCTGTGTTTGATTATTTCATTGTCGTGCATAAGTTGCTTTAACATTTCTAGCATTTGTTGCTGCGTGTTGTCATAGGACTCAACCTCCTTTGATTTGTTAGGCGAGGAGTGAGTGCTACTTTCCATCTCACACGTAAAGTGAACAAGAACAAAAGGAAAGAAAGAAAAGAAGCAAACTAACACAAAAACAAGCGAACGTTAACTGATTACTGAAAAACAAAATATGGGCACTCCTCTTTCTTTTATTTCAACTCTCTTACCCCTTTGTTTATTGTGCAACCTGAAGTTAATAAAGTTCAAAGTGATCAATTAAGAAAGGTTTTTGCCAAGTCTTCTCCAATCACAATGGTTTCCACTTGTCTCACCCCTTTTCTTTCAACTTGAACCAAAAAGTTTCAAAACGGAATCAAGAAAGACGTACACAAACTTGAACTTTTCCACTAAGATTCAAAGAATATGAGCAACCAAAATTTATGTATAAGGTTGAACCAAAGATGAACTAAGGGTTAAGCTTTAGCTAATTTTGATTCTATACTTTTATTATCCACAAAATGGTTCATATCAAGCAATAATCTAGCAGCCAAGTGTGTGATTGGTTCAAGAGGTTCAGCATATGGAAAATAAATGTGGGGGGTACGGTTGTATGAAAGATGGTACCACAAACAAGAAAATCGCTAAGTTGCACAAAAAGAAAATTTCAAGTAGTGTACTCACGTTTTGTTGCCCTTTTTGCCTTTCTCTTTTTCTTATGTTTTCTTTGATTTTCTTACTGAGAATTGTACGAGGAAGCCTCGGCTTCCAATTTTTTTGTTTTTTGTTCAGGGGCAAAAACGTATCTTCTCTCTTTTTGTCCAATTTTTTTTGAACAAATCCGTGCAACCATCTTTCAATTTCAACAAAGTACCCTCAAATATGTAGAATCAACCGTAAAAGTGTCTCAGTTTTAGTACAAAGAAAAAAGAAAAGGGATAGTGAAAGTTAGTTTTTTTCAAGGGTGGTTTGGCCGAGTTAGGGTTTTTGATCCAATCAAGGGTATATGGCTCAGTTTGTTCCCTAGAAAAGGCTTGTATCTGAGGGGAGATAATGTGATGTAGGGTTAGTTTGGATTTTGGGGTGATTTTCAGTTGGATTTAGGTGAGTATCCGAAAACTAGGGTTTTTGGAAATTAGGGTTTGGCTTGGGTGGTTTCAGCCGCTTATGTTAAATATGGTTTTGGGAAGGGCATTCACACGTATGATCAGCAAGATGAAGCATGAAATCAAACACAATATGAATCACAAGACACATACAATCATCATCAACTAAAAGCTTCGGTAGCAACTAGACGAATGGAGACCTAGGTGGCTTTGTGGGCAATGATCGTAGTTTTTAAGAAGCTGAATGTATCTTAGATGCAAAGAACCCTAACTTGTTCAAGTTTCAATAACAAAATTCAGAAATTTGACACCAAAGATATGTAGAGAGTGGAACTTGAATGATGAACAGCAAGAACTAATAAAACACGAAATTCAAGGTAGGATTCTTAGGGCATAAGACTTTTTTCATATATATATATTTGGAAAACACAAATGACGTGAAGAATGGGGTAGGATAAAGGACACATGACTGTACTTGAAGTGAGTGGACACAAACGAAAGGAAAACAAAAAAAAAAGATGGTGGAATAGAGTAACCTCGCTCTGATATCAATTGATGCATGAAACTATGGGCACCTTCACTTTCCAACTCCAAACTTCCTTCAATAGGTTTAGGAACAAATAGGACGACTTCCCCTTGCTTCCTTAGTGATGTAAACGACTGGTTCAAACGAAGAAGGACCAAGACTTCAAGATGGTTGTTGATCAGGCAAACCGAATGGCCCTCCTGGACGACACCTTAGAGCAATGACAAGACCTTCAAAATGCTCAACTTTGAAGGATATTAACCTAGGTTTATAATGCAAAACCAAGAAAACAAAGTCTCACAAGATATGGAGAAAAGATCAAATTTAATTCATGAATGTTCTAAGCTACCATCACACGGCCAAGGGCCTTATTTATAGACTGAATTTCGTCAATCTCAAGCCTTGAAATGACTAGATATTTTCTTAAAGAAACTACCTAACTAATGTTTAAAAACTGAAACTTGTTTGCAATTCAAATTTAAAACAAAGTCTAGCTAACATTTGAATTGTTTGTTAATTGCCTTCTCCTCTTCATCCAGCCGTGTATGGTGACTAATGAGTGTGTTGGAGACCTGATTTGATGTTGAGAAAGTGATTGGAGTTGAATTCAAAAGTTGGTTGAAGATTGAATCCAAATTGAGTTTGAATTTGAATTTAAATTTGGATTCAATTTTTGAGTTGTGATCCAATCCTCTCCTCCTTCAAATTTGGGCGTGTGTTTTAAGATTCCAAGGGTGGTGGATGACTAATCTTGCATCTTGAAATTCAAGTCTCAAATTGGTTGGAAATTAAAATTCAAATCATGTTTGAATTTGAATTCAAGTTTAACTTCAAGTTGATCTCAATTTTTGACTTCACTTGGGCGCCCTTTTTTCTTGATTGTTGGAGATAATGTTGAGCTAATTTTGAGAAGAGATTCCATCTTGGACAGTCTTTGAGGTTGTCCTTGTGGAGACAAACATTCTTCTCATGACAAACATTCCTTTTGTCTCCTTCTAGGGCACATGCCTTTAAAGCTAGCTTATGAACCTCCGTTTGGCACGAAACTTTGCATGTGCCTGCTTTCCTACAAGGCAAACACATAGAAACAACGATCACAAGTAAAACAAAATCAAAATAAAGAAACACACTCACACACTCACACAAGCAAGAACCTAACTTTCATAATGTGGGTTCAATAAGGTGAACCCAATAAGCCTTAGGTTCATCTTACACATGCCTATACAAGAAGGTTCCAACTTGATGTTCAAGTTCTCTAGCCTGCCGTCTTGCTATAGGACCAATGACCGCCTGATGGGATCCCTGATCCTCATCATGGATGCAAGTCAAATTTGAAGACACATCCTTCTTGATTTAGTTCACGTCCTGAACTTGACTTTTGGCTTGAATGACCCAATTTGGAGTTTACATGGCTAAGTTATGCATCCACACAGTTCAAGCAATTTTCAGCTCTTTTCAGCATGCTTGGTCTAAAACTCTTTAAACCATCTTTCCATGCCATGCACGCCCTTTGGACACCAAAATGACACCAAAACGAATCTTACAAAGCCAACAAAAGGCAACAACAATCAAGCTAGAATTGTATGAAAGCAATAACATGCAACTAATTAAAACACACAAAATGTAATCCATGAAGTGCAATCTAACTAAACACACCATAATGTCTTGCACATGTGTATGCATCAAATTACCACGCATAGTCTATATATGTTGAGATCATAAGTTTAATGCATCATCATGGTAGACATTCATGATAAGTTGAAGAGCTAGAGTGATGTGATCATCTTGCATATATGATGTCATGAAAAAGTTGAAAATCATGTGTATGTGTGAGGATATGTATTCGGCCACATGGCCATAAATGTATATCAAAAATGTTCTTGAGTATATCCTTGATTACATATATGTATGACATGTATGTTGTATATTATATATGGAACTAACTGAAGGAAGTTATAAATAAATAAATTGAAGATGTAATAGAATGTAACAAGCCAAACAAGGGGTGTTTTGTTCATTAGGGCTGAGAGCCTTAAAGGGACAAAATGGGGCTTTTTAAATTTCAAAAGGTATGGACAATGGGTTGTTTTATAAAGGTCATAAAATAAAATAAGTAATGGACCATTTAGGACAAAGAATTTAGTAGTTAAAGCCCAAAAAGTGGGCTGTTTAAAAGGCTAATACCGTGAGCCTATAAGAACGGAGAAATGGGCATTTCACCTAAGTTATGATATGAAACATGAGCCAAATAACGGACTTAGGTGCTGAAATCAGCCCAAAACCGAACTTTTATACATGCATAAAACGAAAATTTTTTTGAAAGAAAAGATGTTATCGCATTTTCACGAAATGTTTTACAGCATGAAATGTTTTAAAAGGATTTTATGTGTAACAAATCGTACCATGAGACGAATGATTCTAAGGACTTATGTATGTTATGTTTTAAGATGTTGCGTTATGTTTATTGTATGCCGGCCTGACATCGGGTCCTGGGGAGAGAATGTCAGGAGCATAGTTTTACATTATGGCCGAGTGTAACACCACGTTCGGGACTAGAGGTCTCTGCTATAAGGTGTCACCGTTAGATCCATGTACATATGATTTAACACCATGGTGGGGCCACTGGGATTCGTATTTTGTACATGAGACTATATGAGGAATCATTCGGTATATCGTGTGTTACCGTTCTTACGACATAAAAAGTGCTATGGCCAACTTACTAAAAATGTCATGTTTACGAAAGTTGCAAAGTGATATGATCATATTTTGTTTTAAAACATTTTATGACATATGAATCATTTAGAACTTGCATGAGCATTTGACATGAATCCGAGCCATCATCACTTATGCAACCTTTATCCGTTAGTATGATAGTAGGTTAGGCCGGATATAAGCATATGGGTTTGGGACTTAGCATGAGATGTAATTTGAGGAATTAAGATTGCATAAGTGATAATTCTTTGGAACATTGATAAATGAATTTTAAGACTTATTCTTTTACTCACATAGTTGGGACTTCACATGATTTATGATTTGAGGAACTAAGAATATACAAGTGGTAATTAAGTTCCCAGAATATTAATAAATTAATGTTTAAGTTTATCCTATTGCGTGCTGTATCTGATTATGTTACCTACCTTGTCATTTTCTTATTGTGAGCGGAGAAGGGGTATGTTCTTTATTTTACTGCATTTATGTTATTACCCCGCCTCCCATGCATAATCCACATGACGAACTCAGACGAAGATACTTACTGCACGATTCATTATCGCTCACTCTTTATCTTACCATCTTCTAAAGCCCCGAGACTCTTAGCTGGACTTCATAGATGACGACCCGAGGGTAGGATACCTTGTCCACTTCATTTTCTATGTCCTACACCATTTCTTCTTTAATTTAATTCCAAATACAGATTGTATCCCAACTTTATATTTCTATTTAATTAATTCACCTAAGTTATTTGTCACCTAGGATTTCTTTATTTATTTTAGTGCGTACTCAAAATTTTACATGTACCGATTAGCGTGGCACAATGATTTGATCGATTTAAAACCAATACACATATCTTTACAACTATGATTTCCTTTGTTCTCTTTTTCTACCAGTCCGAGGGTGCGGGTCGTAACATTATATGTATCTAAAAATATATGTATGACATATTAATTAAGTTGTTATATGAATGATATGTTAAATAAGTAAATTAAGAAAATGGTAGTATGTGACATGGCCAAAAATAGGCTGTTTTGGAAGGTCATAAAATAAAATGAGAATTGGACAAATTGATAAAGCTTTTAGTTGTTTAAGCCTAAAAAGTGGGCTGTTTTTAGGTCATTTAAACGGAGAGATTGAGAAAAGGGCAAAATCGGTATTTCACTTAAGTTTATGATATAATACTCGAGCTAAATGTTAGACTTAAGTGCTGAAATTATTAGATGGTCAAATGAGCCCAAAACCGAGCCTACATGCATGCATAAACGAATCAAAGTTTTGAAACGAAAAGATTTTCTCACGCGACACATTTTGACAGAAATGTTTCTATCATGTGATCTGTTTTAAAAGGATTTTTAAACAAACCATACCACGAGACGATTGATTTTGATGAAACAGTTATGTTATATGATGATATGATTCACATTATACGTTTTATGGTAACATGTAAGGTGGAGGATGTCAGGGGCATACAGTATGTTATAGTTACCCCATGCGCCGCATGACACTAGAACCTAGGAGAGGTTGGTGTCATGGGCATATATATATATATGTTCCCTGCCCTATTTGGCCGAGTGTAACACTTTGTCTGCGACAAGAGATCTCCGCCTTAAAGATGTTACAGTTATTTCCATATATGCATGATGTAACACCATGTTTGGAACATGGGATTCATATTGGTATATGCGACCACATGGGGAATCAAACGGTATGTCGTGTGTTATTGTTCGTACATGAAAAGTGGTACGGCCAAGTTTTGAAACAGTTTTGATATGAAGATTACGAAAATGTTATGGTTTGAAAAGTTTCTGAAAAACGAATCAGTTACATCTTCATTCGAGCATATGTATGTCCCCCGAGTTGCCCTATTGGATTCATCCTTAGAACTTCGGTATGTTAATTCAACCTAATAGAAAGTCTTTTGTGACATAAATATAATCGATTGGGACTTGTTATAAAACATGGACGGTAAGAAGGTTGAAAAAGTAATGGAGATAAAATGGTAAATTATATAAGTTCATTTGTGACTCTATTTATGCATTTAATACAGTTATACGATGTTTATGTTTCTTACCTTATCTGTCACTGTATTTGTAAACAGAGACGAGTTTCCTTTTCTTTTCTTGTACGGTATTTATTTTATCATCTCGTCTCCCATGCATGATCCACATGATGAATCCTGGCGGACATACTTGCTGGACGATTCGTTATCGCTGATTCCCGATTTTTACCATCTTGTAGATCCCTGAGAGCAGGATTTGGATTCAGTCGATGATGAGCCGAGGGTAGAATACCCATGAGGAGTTAGTGGGCCCAGCTATTGTAGCTTGTACTTATGTATATTTTGGACTTGTATCACGATCTTTTGTACTGATGAACTCTGATGTACTTGGATTTAGCTATGAGATATGTTGCAATGCAATTATGTTTTGTCTATTTTATGATGCTTCTGATATTTCAATACATGTTTATATCGACGGGCATATAGATGTTATTGACGCCTTGTACTTCTTGTAGTAAAGTACGGCAGGAGCATCATGCCGAGACCCTAGTTCGGGTGGGACGGTACAGGTGGCATCAGAGCCGAGACTCTAGATCCACAGTGGGCAACATAAAGTAAGCAACGATTGGGTTATGATCGTAAAACTAAAGTTGAGAAAATGGAGTCTAAGTGATGATTTCAGACTGAGTGCGACATCTTTAAATTAGATTCCATAGAATGGTTCAATAGTAATGACTAAAATAACCTTGTCTTCACTTAATACCGGATAAATTAGTTTTGAGTCATAACACTCAGACAGCTTCTCTCGGAATGCGAATAAAACACTCAAATTAAAATTTTAATTATGATATTATGTGAACTAATTATAGTGACATGATTGTTTTGATAGTATGGCATCGCGACCTCGAAGGAGACTGTGATCAGATAGAGACGCTCAGCCACCTCCCCCACAATAGGTACCATCAGCTACAGAGCTTGATGCACACATACGTGCAAGACATTATAGGTGTGTCTTAGTTAAATTGCATTTCATGCGTTGCATTTTGTGTGTTTTGATTTCTTGCATTTTCGTTTATTATCCTTTCTTTTACTTGTTTGATTCTTGTTATGTCTTTGCTTACTTTGTAGGGGCTCTTGGAGTTGCCAAACCCGTTTGGAAGTATTAGACCAAGAATGCTGAAAACTGCTAAAAATTGCCTGAACTTTGTGGGCGTGTAACTCATTCATGAAAACTTCAAATTGGGTCATTCAAAATCTAAATGTCAAGTTCAGGATGTACACTAAGTTTCCCAAGAAGGATTTATCTTCAAAGTTGACTGCATCCGGGGTAAAAAGGCCAGTCAACCGAGGGCGCCATTTCTGCCTAAAATCCAGCCACCTGAAAATTGCTTGAACTTTGTGGGCGCGTAACTCAGTCATGGAAACTCCAAAATGGGTCATTCAAAAGCCAAAATTCAAGATGAACACGTGAACTAAATTTTGCAAGGACACTTCTTCAAGTTCTGCTTGTATCCATAGGAAAAGGTGAGTAAACCAGAGGCACCACTTCAGCCTAAAATCCAACACCCTTGTTTATTCTGGGAGTTTGACCTCTTTAAGCCAATTGAATAGGTTCCAAACGTTTTGGACTGGCCTTAAGGCCAGAATAATTGTGTCTTATTGTACTTTTGACTTGGATAAGCGTTAGGATGAGTTTTCTCCTTATTTAAGCCATGTAAACCAATTTTTACGAAAAAGCTTGTTTGAAGAATAAAATTTCTGTTGCTTTTATCCTTAGAAGGCATCTTTGTTTTCTTGATTTCTCACTAAAAATCAAGTCTAAAAACCTTCAAAGTTTGAGCATGCTTGAGGGTGATTGCCAAGACAAGATGAATGCTGCCTAGGAGGGTGTTTATCATTTGCCTAGGCCACACCATTCTTCAATGATTGGTTGCTCATTTCAGCCTATCTAAAGACATTAGAAGCAAGGAGGAGCTTGGCCCCTTTGTGCCTAACCCATTGTTGGAGGAGAAACTTGGATAAAAGAGTGGGACCTACCCATGCTTGTATCACTAAGATTCGAGGACGAATCTTTTCTAGGAAGGAGGGATTGATGCACACTTACGTGCAAGACGTTATAGGTGTGTCTTAGTTAAATTGCACTTCATGCATTGAATTTTGTGTGTTTTAATTTCTTGAATTTTCGTTTATTATCCTTTCTTTTACTTGTTTGATTCTTGTTATGTCTTCACTTACTTTGTAGGGGCTCTTGGAGTTACCAAACCCGTTTGGATGTGTTAGACCAAGAATGCTGAAAACTGCTTAAAATTGACTGAACTTTGTGGGCGTGTAACTCATTCATGCAAACTTCAAATTGGGTCATTCAAAAGCTAAATGTCAAGTTCAGGATGTGAACTAAGTTTCCCAAGAAGGACTTATCTTCAAAGTCGACTGCATCCGGGGTAAAAAGGCCAGTCAACCGAGGGCACCATTCCGGTCTAAAATCCATCCACCTGAAAATTGCTTGAAATTTGTGGGCGTGTAACTCAGTCATGGAAACTCCAAAATGGGTCATTCAAAAGCCAAAATTCAAGATGAACACGTGAACTAAATTTTGCAAGAAGGACACTTCTTCAAGTTCTGCTTGTATCCGCGGGAAAAGGCGAGTAAACCAGAGGCACCACTTCAGCCTAAAATCCAGCACCCTTGTTTATTCTGGGAGTTTGACCTCTTTAAGCCAATTAAATAGGTTCCAAATGTTTTGGTCTGGACCTAAGACCAGAATAATTGTGTTTTATTGTACTTTTGACTTGGATAAGTGTTAGGATGAGTTTTCTCCTTATCTAAGCCATGTAAACCAATTTTTACGAAAAAGCTTGTTTGAAGAATAAAATTTCTGTTGCTTTTATCCTTAGAAGGCATCTTTTTTTTCTTGATTTCTCACTAAAAATCAAGTCAAAAAACCTTCAAAGTTTGATCATGCTTGAGGGTGATTGCAAAGACAAGATGAATGCTGCCTAGGAGGGTGTTTATCAATTGCATAGTCCACACCATTCTTCAATGATTGGTTGCTCATTTCAGCCTATCTAAAGACATTAGAAGCAAGGAGGAGCTTGGCCCCTTTGTTCCTAACCCATTGTTGGAGGAGAAGCTTGGATAAAAGAGTGGGACCTACCCGTGCTTGCATCACTAAGATTCGAGGACGAATCTTTTCTAGGAAGTAGGGATTGATGCGCATATACGTGCAAGACGTTATAGGTGTGTCTTAGTTAAATTGCACTTCATGCGTTGCATTTTGTGTGTTTTAATTTCTTGCATTTTCATTTATTATCCTTTCTTTTACTTGTTTGATGCTTGTTATGTCTTTGCTTACTTTGTAGGGGCTCTTGGAGTTGCCAAACCTGTTTGGATGTGTTAGACCAAGAATGCTGAAAACTGCTGAAAATTGCCTGAAATTTGTGGGCATGTAACTCATTCATGCAAACTTCAAATTGGGTCATTCAAAAGCTAAATGTCAAGTTCAGGATGTGAACTAAGTTTCCCAAGAAAGGACTTATCTTCATATTCGACTTGTATCCTTGGTAAAAAGGCCAGTAACCAGGGCACCATTTCTGTTTAAAATCCAGCCACCTGAAAATTGCTTGAATTTTGTGGGCGCGTAACTCAGGCATGGGAACTCCAAAATGGATGATTCAAAAGCCAAAATTCAAGACGAACACGTGATCTAAATTTTTTAAGAAGGACACTTCTTCAAATTCTGCTTGTATTCGCAGGAAAAGGCGAGTAAACCAGAGGCACCACTTCAGCCTAAAATCCAGCACCCTTGTTTATTCTTGGAGTTTGACCTCTTTAAGCCAATTGAATAGGTTCCAAACGTTCTGGTCTGGTCCTAAGACCAGAATAATTGTGTTTTATTGTACTTTTGACTAGGATAAGTGTTAGGATGAGTTTTCTCCTTATTTAAGCCATGTAAACCAATTTTTACGAAAAAACTTGTTTGAAGAATAAAATTTTTGTTGCTTTTCTCCTTAGAAGGCATCTTTGTTTTCTTTATTTCTCACTGAAAATCAAGTCTAAAAACCTTCAAAGTTTGAGCATGCTTGAGGGTGATTGCCAAGACAAGATAAATGCTGCCTAGGAGGGTGTTTATCATTTGCCTAGTCCACACCATTCTTCAATGATTGGTTGCTCATTTCAGCCTATCTAAAGACATTGGAAGCAAGGAGGAGCTTGGCCCCTTTGTGTCTAACCCATTTTTGGAGGAGAAGCTTGAATAAAAGAGTGGGATCCTACCTGTGCTTGCATCAGAGCTGGTACCACCGCTATAGGAGCATGTTTCACCACCCCCGATACATGGCCCAGGAAACGTCACTCAGGAATTTATTGGTGCACTGATACACCTTGCTCAGGCTGTCGAGACTGCACAGGCTGCACCACTACTCCAACCACCACAGTTGGTCAAATAAGCATTGGTTTCATTTTCAGGGAGCTTAAGAGATCATGAGTTCCGAGCTTTGAGGGAGGACCTGATTCGAATAAGGTCGAGAAATGGTTGGATGATGTCGAGAACGGGTTCGAGTTGATACTAAAAAGCCTGATGAGATGAAGACATGTATTCGGCCACTCCTGATTGGGGAAGCCAAACAATGGTGAGAAATTAATATCCATCCACTGCCCTGTACTGCTGCATGGATGAGATTTCTAGATGGGTTTTACAAGTCTTATATTGCCCCGCCAGTGATTATCCAAAGCATTAGGAAATTTGAGTCACAAAAGCAGGAACCGGGTGTCATGATTTCTGAGTATACTAATTGATTCACTACCTTGTGGTCGATATGTTCCTTCGACAAGAGACTCAAGTTATGTAAGTTCAAATGCAGCCTCAACTCTCGGATCCAAAATTGGACGGTGAATGTAAACCCCAGAATCTTTGGGGAGTTATTGAGTGCTTGCTACCGAGTGAAGCGTGTCATGTTGCGGCGAAACAAGACGGTCAGAGACTAAAGGCTTCGAGAGGATACTAATGATCGGTTCGGACAGCAAGCCAAATATCAGTGGAGGGTAGGTGAACGATCTCAATAGCGATCTCCCTTTTAAGCATTTGTCACAGCTTCGGTAGCAGCGATGTCCACTGGCACCAGCTATTCTGAAATGTCAAAAGTGTCGGAAGCAACATAATGGTGAGTGCCGTATGAAGACCGGTGCATGTTTCGGATGCGGTAAAACCAGGCACATGATCAATGATTGCCCGAAGAATAGGAATGGGCCACCATGAGATGCACAGCAGTAGAGAAGGCAACCACAAACTGAGACCTAAGTTCATGATAGGACAGACACATAAGTTCCCGATGACCCGGATAACGTAACAGGTACGTCTAATTACGTAATTTAATCACGATTATCATTACTAGTGTTAGAACCTTGTCTATTGACTAAGTGCGAATTGTAACCACTAAGAGACGATTTAGTTTAGTAAGATGAGAATTTCTAAGGAATGATTTATTGATGATAGGAACAACGAAGTCAGTAACATATCGGATAATGAGTGATTATCAAAATAGGTCAAAGATATTAGGTTCATTAGTGAAATTGATCTGTAGTGATGAGCGCACCATAATTTGGTAAAGAACGTGGAATAAGAAATTATTACATTTTGGATAAGTAAATTTAACACAATAGCGCAAATGTCAGGAGTGGTTGACTCGAACTGAATAGGTTGAATCGAAACAAGAGTAAGCATGAACAGAGAATGGTTGACATACGAATGGGGATCTAATTGAGCTAGAATTAGCATTGAAATAATTAAGTTAAGAAGGGTGGTTGATAAGAGTAGCGCAGTGGAAGAGCAGGAGTTAGAATGCCCTGAGTGTTTAATTTTGGGGTACTCTGTTAGAATTGAGCAATCTAGGTTGAAGATTTTATCCTGAATACCCGATCAAAAAGTAGTTTTCAAAATGTATGATTTGATTTGGAAAAGAAAAGATACATGTTCAAATTGTTTCAAATTGTTTAATTGCGATTATTATGTTTCAAAGATTTTAAAATGATTTTAACCTTATATTTTGCAAACAAGTGTCATTTATGCAGGTACATATAGAGCGAGGGTCTTACTGGAAGTAAACTCTCTACCCATTGGGATAGAGGTGTTATTTGTCTGCCGCTCACCCTCTTGAGACCCTAGCGATAGATTTTGTTACCGTTGGGATAAACTGGGCATGATTAATTGATTGACTGACTTTGCAAAAAAAAGTATACACTCCTATAGTTTTATGTTACAAAAATAGAATGGATATTTTGTAACTAAATAATATTGTATTCCAAATTATAGCCACTTAAACTAGGATTTTAGAAAAAATTACCCATACTTATAGTTAGTATATTAGGTTGACAATAATATTAGTGACATATACTAAGGAAATGATTTAGTAGAGGTGGCTGATTACGACTCCATTTACAAGTTTCGAGAACGAAACTTTTTATAAGGGGAGAAGAATGTTATGACCTGCACCCCTAAGCCCTTATAAAAAGAAAACAAAGCAAATTATGGTGATTTAGTTAGAATGTATCAGAAAAATTTTAGTACACACTAAATTAAATAAGTAAACCCTAGTGACAAAATAACTTAGGTGAAATAACTGAATGGACATAAAATTAGGATACAACTAATTTCTACACTTCAATAAAAGAAAAAGGGAAGTAGGACATAAGAAAAATAATGTAGCCAAATTTTGTCCTATCTAACCACCCATACTCCCACTTCACCCCCTCACCCACTTGATCGCCCATCTCACAAACAAGACAATAAATTGTCTTCCATTTTACTCCACCATCTTATTCTTTTCTTACACATAATTTCCCTCCACCACTCACCATTCATACATTCTTACAATATTACCACTTTTCTTCCAACATTCAAAAATAACCCTTTCTTATTCTTACCATCAAGCATCTCGTAAGAAAGACAAGAAAATGTCTTACAAGCTCATTTCCCCATCCACTAATCTCTCATGCATGTCTTACACCCTTACATCTCCCTCTTCCCAAACCCAAAAATCATGATTAATATTTTTCTCCCCACTACTCAAATTTCGGCCATCACCCAAAGAAAAAGGCAAGACAATTTCATTTATTCATCTCACTCCTCATTTCATCAAGTCCTCTACAAAATAATACTCCCCATTCTCTCCAACCTCATTCTCTCACCTAAAACAATTTTTTCTCTCCCTCACAACGCCTCAAAACCATGGCTTAGACAAGGAAAGAAGAAGAAAAATTCTTCAACTTTATGTGAAGAAGAAGACTTTCAAGTGTACGAAATTAATTCTAAGGTGATAACCTACACCACCTATCCTAGTTATATCCTCTTCTATTTGTCATCTAAGTGGCTTCATCTTTTCTTCATTTTAGCCTGTATACCGTGGGTTCCAAGAGCAAGGAAGGAGGAGTTCTTAAGTTGAAAGAAGAGGTAAGAACCTTCTAAGGTGAGATTTTTCTTAAGATTGACATGGAAATCTTTGAGCATTCGTCCTCCAAAATAACCCATTTCTTCTCCTCTTTTGGCCTTTAGTCCATGTGTGCTAAGGGTAGTGGAGAAGAAGAAAATTTTTCGTTCTAAAGTCTAAAGTCCAAGGAAAAGGCAAGTATTCTTCTTGCTTTCTTCATGCATGTTCATTTATAAACTTGGATCATGCATGCATATGTTCAAATAATTTTTCCACTATGAACATGTAAAAAGTGTTCTTGCATGCATCTTATGCGAAGTCTTATGTGTGATTCTTGAATGTAGGCATGCTTAAGATTAAGATGATATGTAAAAGTGTCATGCATCTGAAGTTTATGATATGTTGAGGCCTGATATGTGTATGCATGTCACATGTACAGAAGATTAGGCATCCATATCTCATTTCCTAAAAAAGTGTTGGTTGCATGTTACACTTTCTTGAAAAAGTGTACTAAGAACCACACTTTGTTTTATTTTCTTGTATGTTTTCAGGATGATCATCACATGTGTTTCTCCATGATTTTTAGTGTTTATGAATGTTGATGGTTATAATTTAGCATGATTGTGGTGCATCATAATTTATGCTATATTGTTTGGCCATAAAAGATTGTTTCTTTGATGATCATCATGTCATTTTTATTCCAAACCATCCTTAAGTGGGCTGTTTTGGGCCACCACTGTAGGCATGTTACATCACCATCGTTTTGATGTGTATTCTTGATGATCATGGACTAAGGATGTGTATTTTCATGGTTTCCATCCTCATATGTATTTGAATGTAAAGTTGATTATGATCATCATCATGATCATGTCTCTTAATATTCATTCCTATGATGGAAATTAACATGCATGAGTTCAAAAGTGTTGGGAGTCAAAAACATAATCCGTGATCATGAAGAAAATGCATAAGACAAGCATGTTATATGTCATATGTCACTACATCCAAGGTATATGTTTATGCGCATGACATGTTAAAAGTGCTGAATGGTACAATCACTATACCTGTATATAATGATGTTTAAAGTGAAGAAACATGTGTGGTATGGCCAATATGTATTTCGGCCAAGTGGGGTATCCAAGTACCAATAAAATTGTTTTTATGTTTTTATGTTTACAATATTATATGTATCTAAAAATATGTGTATGACATATTAATTAAATTTTTAAATGAATGATATGTTAAATATGTAAATTAAGAAAATGGTAGATGTAAATATGACTGAAAATGGGCTGTTTTGGAAGACCACAAAATAAAATGAGAATTGGACAAATTGAGATAAAAATTTTAGTGGTTTAAGCCCAAAAAGTGGGTTGTTTTTGGGTCACTAAACCGAGAGTTTGAGAAAAAGGCAAAATCGGTATTTCATTAAGTTTATGATATAATACACGAGCTAAATGTTAGACTTAAGTGCTGAAATTATTAGATGGTAAAACGAGCCCAAAACCGAGCCAACATGCATGCATAAACGAATCAAAGTTTTGAAACGAAAAGATTTTCTCACACGACATATTTTGACGGAAATGTTTCTATCATATGATACGTTTTAATAGGATTTTTAGACAAACCACATGAGACAATTGATTTCAATGACACAGTTACGTTATATGCTGATATGATTCACAGTATATGTTAATATGTTGTGATTGGAGGCCAGCCTGACATCAGGTGTAGGGTGGAGGATGTTAGGGGCATACAGTATGTTACAGTTACCGCATGCACCGTATGACACTGAAACCCAGGAGAGGTTGGTGTCATGGGCATATGTATGTTTCCTACCCTATTTGGCCGAGTGTAACATTTTCCAGAACAAGTGAACTCCGCCTTACAGATGTTACAGCTATTTCAATATATGTAGGATGTAACACCATGTTTAGATCATGGGATTCATATCGGTATATGTGACCATATGGGGGATCAATCGATCTGTTGTGTGTTATCGTTCGTACATGAAAAGTGCTACAGCCAAGTTCTGAAACAGTTTTGATATGAAGATTACGAAAAGGTTACGTTTTGAAAAGTTTCTGAAAACTAATAGAATCCAAGTTGTGGTTGAGGAGATATGAGCGAAATACAAACACTACGCCGTCCTGGTCCTATCCATCTATTTCAACTTTGTGTTGCTTCATGCTATGGCTTCATTCTTCCTTCAAGTGATTTGTAATAACCTTGTACAAACAATAACATAACATATACAAGATATGTAGCATGCCCTAGGCTTGTCTAATACATAGTTAAGTACAACCATTACAAGATTCACCTTAACCATTTCAAAACGTTACAAAGAATGTAAATAACATTTAACTATGGTGGAGAGGACTTGTATGCTTCTCTGGATCTCATCATTCTCTCTCTCCCGAAAAGGATTCATCCACGAAACAATTTCTGAATACAAGAGAAGGAACATTCCACCACATGTCATGTTAGTCACACACTTAGAAATATGTGAAATGCTTCTTGCTTACATGTTTAGGATGCATCATTAGTTTAATGAAAACATGATCAATGTAATAGCATCCCATACACATAAAAACACACCATTCAGCATCTTTAGATCCAAAATAAGATAGATATCTTTAATGGACAAGATTAGAGCATTTTCATAGTGTAAGCATAAGACATCTAGCTTATCATTCATGCAACATTCAAACCTTAAACTTTTGAACATTAGCACATAACCTCCAGGGTCATACACATAAGTGATCCAAAGTAAGGTAATCATTAAATAGATCACAATCACAACATCATTACACGTTACATTATGTATAAAAAGGAGAATAACATGATGTAAAAATGTTTACTTCAAAGGGTTGCTTTTCACGATGTCATGAATGAATTTCTTGGGCTGTTTTTCTTTTCTATTTTGCATGTGTTGTCAATGTGAAAATTCACTTTGCATTCCATGTATATCACCATGTAAAGCTTCTTCATTCTCAATCAAAATCTTATTATCAATTTCAAATGCATCTTTTTCCACATTCAAATCAGGTTCACTAAGATCTTCACATGATGGTACAGATTGTAAACCAAGAACTTCAATAAGATCATTAAGTTAATCATCAAGCAATGCATTCAATTCATCATCAATTTCAAGTTCCTTATCCACACAGATTTCTTGCACACAAGTATGGTTATCATTTAATTTCCTTTGTGTGTGGGTGGATGTTTCAGAATTAGCAATAAGAACATGTTCATCACACAATTCTTTATCAACAAGGGTTGTCTTTTCAAGACTTGTTCTTCCTCAAATTCTCTTTGTATAGGATCATTCTGGTTCTTTTTCATTCTTCTCTTATCTTGAAGCACTTTGTTAGGAGGTAAGGCATAAAACTTGAATAACTTGCTGTTGTACTTGAATGAACACATGTTCAGATGACCATCATATGTAATTCTTCTATCATATTGCCATGGCCGACCTAAAATGATATGAATTGTATACATAGGCACAACATCACACAAAATGACATCCTTGTAACCTCCAATAGACAATGAAACTAAAACACACTTAGAAACATGCAACTCACCATCATCATTTAACCAAGAGAGTTTATATGGTTATGGGTGGTTAATCAATGGTAAACTTAGCTTCCTTACTAGTTCAGCGCTAGCCAGATTAGTGCATGATCCAAAATCAATTATCAATTTACAAATCTTATCTTTTATCATGCAATGAATGTAAAAGACATTATCTTTATGTTCAGCATGATCCACATATTCAGGGGTTGTGTTAAGGATTCTTCTAACCACTAAGAACTCTTTAGATGCAAGATCATCATCCTTACCAACAATTTACTCACATTCTTCATTTTCAGGGTCTTGTTCATTCTTAGTTTCCTCCTCATCTTCATCAGTGATATACTCATCTAATTCTTCAATGAACATAACTCGTTTAAGGCTATGACATTGTTGTGCCATGTGGCCTTTTCCTTGGCATCTAAAACATTAGATATCTCTATCGTAATAATTGGATTATAAGCATTACCTTCTATGACCCTTTGCGTACCTTTGGCCATGACTGGTTGTGCTTGTGGCGGACAACCTTGAGTTGGTTATGTCCTTCCTTGTACAGCTTGTTGGCCACGGTTTTGGTAAGATTTTTTCCAAAGCCTCAACTCACTTGTTGACCTAGACTGCACTCTTGCACTAGAAGAAGTGTTAGCTTTAAAACCAAAAGATGAAATAGGGGGATTTTACCTTGAGTTGGCGTTCAATCTTCTCTGCCAAATGCACCAATGATGACAAATCTGCATAGGTACCTAGCTCAACTTTGTCAGCTACCTCCCTGTTCACCCCAGCCAAGAATCCTGCCATTGTGGCTTCTTGAGGTTCTTCTATGTTGGCCCTAATCATCAAAAGCTGCAATTCCTTAAAGTATTCATCTACACTTTGAACTCCTTATATATGGCTTTGTAGATTTTGGTAGATGTCTCTCTCATAATGCCGTGGAACGAATGTTTTCCTTATTTCTCTTTTTAACTCATCCCAAGAAGAGATGGTTGGCTCACGTGCTCTCTTTCTAAAGTTTTGGTTCTGATCCCACCACACAAAAGCATACTCCATAAATTCAATTACTGCATAGTGTACCTTAGTCCATTCTGAATAGTTGGTACAATCACAGATGGGTCAACCTTTTTTCCCAATCCCAATAGGCTTCAGGGTCACTTCTGCCATAGAATATCGGAATGTTCAATTTAGTCTTAAGGAATTCCTCTTCTTGTTGGTTAGGTCTAGGTATCCTACAGTTTTGAGGGGTATGGTAGGCTTCTTCATTGAATTCGGGGTAGTCATAAGTAGATTCTTCTTTATGGGTTAAAAGGTACATTAGAACGAAATGCTCTTCTAGGTTCAGAGGTTACCAAGCTAGAGATCTCTTGTCTTTCAGACTGTTCTCTCCTACCATTTTTTGAACTCTCCCCTTTGGTAGGTTGATCAGTTGAGTGCTTTTTAAGATCTTCAATATCACGTCTCAACATTTTATTATCATTCATTATCTTCTTTAGCATGTGCACAATTTATGGCATGCTTGGTTCCATTCTTTCCTCCTCCAAGGGTCAGCTGGATGGTGTTTGTGGTGTTCTTTCCATTGTAAGCTGAAATAAAACAAGCAAACAAATAAGGAAAAAAACATACAGAAAGACAAAAGAGGGCTGTTACGTTAGTTTTAAAAAAAACAGCGTCTGTTCTCCCTCTCTCTTTTCGTGGTCTCTCAAGTGTTTCCTTGACAATCTAAAGTTAGGAACAACCAATAAGACAACCGAGTGAACAACACTCTTAAAATCTGAAATCTTGCACACCAAACTTCAAATTTCAGCTTGCAACTCCTTTACTCCAAATAGACACAAATCCAAATATGTTAAACAGCAATCTTGGACTATTCTAGAAATCAAAGAAGGTAGAAACGAAAAATAATGTCAAAGGTTGAGTCAAGAAAAGCTAAGGGGTTACTCTAGGCAATCTTTAACTTAGCTTAAGCTTTATACAATTCAAATGCAAGAATGAATGAAAGTAGAAGCAAACAAGTGTTCAAGGTTCTTATAGGATCTGTTTGACTTTTGTTCTTTGTAAATAAAAAAAACGTTTCTTTCCTTGCACTTGGTACGGTTTTGGCTGCAAGTTTTCTCTGTGTACACCTTTTGCCTTCTTTTGAACTTTGGTGTGAGTTTGGCTTTTCAAACTGAAGTTTATTTTTGCTCAGGATTGGTACAAGGTCGTATGTGTATACAAGCTGTTTTGGCCTCTTTTTTGTAGGATATGAACTTTCAGAGGTAGCTTAGCCTAGCTTTGTTCAAGATGAACAAAGTATAGCCTTTGCTTGATTGAAAATGGCTTAGCAAATCTGAACACAAGGTATGCCACTAAGTTCAATCAAACAAGCAAGTAAATATACACAAAGTCTTTAAGGCAAGCTAAAAGCTTCGAATACAACAAGAATGTAGTAAAGACTTTTGTAGCAATATAAGCAAATGGGCTGCAAAATAAGTATAGCCGAAATGAACTCTAAACTAAGAACTGAAAATCCAATAAAGGGTTTAAACAAGTGAATCCAAGTACAAACATTCAGCCAACTTTGAAGCTTTTGTTCTTTTTTTATTTCCTCCAAATAAGATGTTAAACGTTCAGCCAACATTGAAGCATTTGTCCACCAACCTTATTTCCCCAAGTTGTACAATAAGCTTTTAACTTTGAACATATTTTTTAAATTATTTTCTTCAAATGAGATGTTAAGCGTTCAGCCAACGTTGAAGCATTCGTCCACCAACCTTATTACTCCAAGTTGTACGGTAAGCTTTTAGCTTTGAGTAGATTTAACAACTTGCAACATAAGAGAGGCACTCGGCTGAAATCAAAGAGAAACAATGTCTTTCTTTGGCGTTTTTGGCTTTATAATATGAAGATCAAACAAGAAGACATATGGAATTATAGTTCTCAATGGGAAATACAAACTGTCTTTGTTGGTGTTTGATTAATGACACAAAGAAAGTAAAAACAAGTCCACGGCTTTGGAATAAAAATGCAAGAGTAGAAATTTTTTTAGGAAGTTTTCGGATTTAATGACAAAGAAGAATGAAAAAAGGACTCAATAAAGATATTCAACCTTCTTAATGATAGATTGAATGACACTAGAGATGAGAAGAAGAAAAAAAACAAAAGTTGACACAAAATAAAATGGATATGTGAGATAAAGAGGAACCTGAGCTCTGATGCCAATTGATACGGGACTCCATATGGGCTGGATCATTCTTTAACTATCAAGGATCTTCTTTTTTAAAATGGTTTAGGCACAAGAACTTACAGCTCCATCTGCTTCCCTTTTGATGAAGAATCACCCGGTTTTGAACAAACTCGTCTAAAAGGTTCAACACATATTCAATAGCCTCCCGCCTGGTTGTTTCCCCTCTTCGTGAGCACTCCCCACAAGGTTGTTCAAGCCTTGATTGTGCCTATCCTTGATTCTAAGAAGAAATCAAGAAAACAACAAAGGTTTCTCAAAGAAACTTGTTTGAAATTTTTGATATCAAAGTGCTGAGATTTTACAAAGGGTTTGAGACCTATTTATAGACTAAACTACACATTAAAATATAGTTTTTAACCTAAATATTAGCCAATGAAAACAATGGCTCAAAAGTAAAAGAAATCTATGCTTGCAAGCAAAAGAAACGTTCAGCTTTTCTTCTCGGCATAATTGTGCAGTCCTTTTTCAACTTGGTTTGAGGTCTTGTTTCTGATTGGATTAAAAAAGTGTCTTCATGAAAGTTGTAGGTAATTACAAGAACTCCAAATTTGGCTTTTGAATCATCTGATTTGGAGCTGGGATGAAGGAGATATGACGTTTTGAAGTTTCAGCTGCTTCCGAGTGTGGACCTTTGAAGCAAGCTGCTGATTTAGCAGCTTCAACGTCATGGCGGTTTTTGAGCCTGATAATGAATGAATCTGAGAAAGTGCAGAACTCCAAAGTTGTAGCTTAATCTCTTAGATTGAAGCTCCAACTAGAAAGAAGGGAATCCAGGCTGTGGTTGAGAAGATATGGGAGAAATACAAACACTGCATCAACTTGGTCATGTCCATCTATTTCAGCTTTGTGTTTGCTTCATGCTATGGCTTCATTCTTCCTTCAAGTGACCTGTAATAACCTTGTATAAACAATAACAAGGCATATGCAAGATATGTAACATGTCCTAGGCTTGTCTAATACACAGTTAAATACAACCATTACAAGGTACACCCTTAAACATTTTAAAACGTTACAAATAATGTAAATAACATGTAACTAAGGTGGGTTAGGACATGTATGCTACTGAATCTCATCAAAGGTAGATTGAATGATACTATAGATGACAACAAGAATGATCAAACAAAATTCGGGCATAATGTAAACATAGGTGAGTTAAAGTGTAACCTTTGCTATGATACCACTTGATGAACTATTGAACATGAAGGGGACCTTCCTTTAACTCCAAACATAGCTCCAATCAGTTAAGGATGGATGCAAAATGAATCCAATCTCATCAAACTTCCATATCCAATCTGTTTGTAACCGCTGGGTGGGAATCAAACTTCACAAGTTATCTCAAGTCATTTAGACAAGAATTAACCCTTTTAAATGATATCCCTTCCAAGTATATGAAGCATACAGTTAAATGGTTCAAGTCTTGAATGGAATCAACCCTTGATTCAAAGGAAAGCAAGACAAAGTCTTAAAGAACAAGCTCTCGTCTAAGTGTATATGAAGAAAATTATGGTTGAGTTTTTACAAAGAGAACTGAGGTATTTATAGGCTAAAACTAACTTAAACTATAATATATAAACCTAGCCAATAGACAATGAGATCAATGGCTGAAAAGTGTACCTTGAACAAGCTTGCAAGCAAAGGAATAAAGATTCTGTTTTATTGGCAAAATTGTACCTCCGATGGAACGGCCTTTGCAAGTTGTTTTTGAACCCTTTCCTCTGATTGGAACAGCTGTACATCTCTTTTAGGATGTCTTTTGATGTTCCTTACAAGCAGATTGGGCGTCCTGCCCCTAATTGGTTGAGTTTGAGGCTGATTTAGCAAATAGGACAAGTTGTGTGTTCCAAATTGCTCCGTGTTATTTGGTGGTTCCTTCCAATATGGTTTACCTAATTTTGTCTTCATGAACATTGTAGATAATTACTATAAATTCAAGTTTTGCTATTGAACCATTTGATTTGGAGTAGGGATGAAGGAGATAATTAATAGAAAGTTCAGGTGCTTGCAGGTGGGGACCTTTGGAAGCAGGTGCATCACCTGCCTGCTTGTGGGAATGATATTTGAGCTTGATAAAGGCCTCTTCTGGAAAAGTATATAACAGTAAAGTTGTATCTTATCCTCTTTTCTTTCACCTCCAACTAGAATCAGGTCAATTGGAGTTGTTGAGGAGATATTGATGAAATATCAATAGTATGTCATGCTGCCTACTTGCCAAACGTTATTTCAGCTTTATGTTTGAACTTTGTCTTGACTTCAATTATTCTTCTTTGACCTAAATGATACGGTCCAAGGTACCTATCATGAGGATGTGCCACCTAAAGGTCCTATAACAAGAAGTCAAGCCAAACAACTTGGTTTGAAGTTGGAAGCTTCTTGTTTAGGCATGTGCAAGATGAACATGAAGTTCATTGGGTTTATTTAATTAAACCAACTCAATAAACATTTTTCTTATTTTAGGTTTCTTGTATTTTTGTTTATTATCTCTTTCTTTACTTGTTTGATGCTTGTTATGTATTTGTTTGCTTTGTAGGGGCTGTTGGAGTTGCCAAACCCATGTTGAAATCTAGACCAATTATGCTGAAAAGAGCTGAAAATTGCATAGAGCTTGTGGGCGCATAACTCATCCTTCCAAACTCCAAATTGAGTCATTCAAAATCCAAATGTCTAGCTCAGGACATGAACTAAAATTTTCAAGCAGGACTCTTCTTCGAATTCATACTACATCCGCAGGAAAAGATGAGTCAACAGTGAGCGCCACTTCACCCCGAATTCCAGCACTCTTGGACTTTGACCTTCTTTAAGCTAATTGAAGGCCTCCAAACGTTTTGGTCTACCCTAGGATTAGATTATCTGTTCTTTATTATGTCATTTGACTATAATAATGGATAGGAGGAGTTTTGTTCCTTTTAAAATTCATGTAAAACAAAAATTGGATTCGGCTTGCTTTTGAAATGAAATTTTCGTTCCTTTCTCTGTTGAGGAGCTGCACTTTGTTTTCTTGATTTATCACTAAAATCAAGTCTAGAAACCTTCAAGATTTGAGAGCATGATTGAGATTGTCAAGATATAAAGGGTGTTTATCATTTGTCTAGTCCACACTATTCTTCAAAGCTTGGTTGCTCAATTCAGCCGACCCTAAGACTTTTGAAGCAAGGAGGAGTTTGTCCGCTTTGTGTCTGACCCATTGTTGGAGGAGAAGCTTGGATAAAAGAGTGGGATCCTGCTTGTGCTTGCATCAATTTGGTATCAGAGCAAGGTCACTCTTTTCATCCTTCATCATTTCGTTTTTTTTGTGTCATTCTTCTAGTCACCACCGATCTGATTTCTCACCACCCTTCCTTCACCATCCAAAAGTTTCCATCCATTCCACTTATATAAAACAACAAGAAAATCAGAACAACCTTGGTTCACATCACAAAACCGTAGAGAATAAGTTTGGAAACAAAGGCCTTCATCTTTAGCACCCCCAACATATCATAGGGTTTTTCCATCATTCTCAGCGTGTTCAATCTACCTCTAGACTAATTTTCTATCAAAATTGATATTAAAGTTCTCATATTTGCTTAACAAACGTGACATCTAGGGACTTTGCATGATAGTATATTTGAGCCTCACAAAATACAAGCAATAGACATAAAAAGCCACCTAGTTTACAAATAATCTTGTTGCCATCGAAGCTATTAGTTATTTGTGGTCTATGTACATATTTTATTCCAATTATGACTGAATATTTGCTATCAATTGGTTGTTCTTGTATGAAATTGCCAACCTTACAAACTCATTATCCCCAAAAAGTCCTAATGTGTTCCCACACCCCATGACCTTCAAACACCCTTCCTGACACATCCAAAACGCCTAAAACTACCCATATAAGCCAAATATACAGCCCAAATACGTTCCCTTAAGTCCCAACCATTCAGAAGCCCAAACAACCTAGAAACTAAAAATTGCACCAAAAGTCCTAAATTGAACTGACGCGGATCAAAAACCCTATCATAATATCACTAGCCATATAACAAGAGCAAAGCTAAACAACTTGATCTTGATATTGCAAGCTTCTTGTTTGGGCATATGCAAGATGAACCAAACGATCATTAGGTTCATTTACTTGAAAACAAAGACGTTTAGGCAATCTTGCATGTGTGTGCGTTTTCTAGCTGTTTATCTCATTTAATTCTTGTTTCATAACTTTGCATTACTAATGATTCTCGTTTTCATAACTTTGTCTTGTAGGAGAACTGTCACCATGAAAAGGATGATGACATCTTGAAAGACAAAAAGAGAATGTTCAAAAGAATGTTCAAGGGTATGTTCAAGAGAATGTTGTCGTAGAGAGAATGTTTGTCCCAAGAAATATTTGTCCTATGGAATGATTGTCTTAAGGAATAATTGTCATAATCCCTTCCCCAACAAATATACGGTTTGAAAGGCCACTTCAAGATCAATTCTCCAACTAGATAAGGACAAGCATATCAACTTTACAAACATCAAAAAGGGGCCGGCCACAAGATGATAATATGAAGATAGATTTGAATTCAAACTTGAATTCAAATTAAAAGGCAATCCAAGTTCATATTCAGTCAATTTTTGAATTCAACCCCAAGCTTATCACAACTTCAAAACTCAATCAGCAAGTCTCCCAAAGGCATCTCCAAAACTCGGCTGAATGGGATTCACAAGGATCAAGATTGAAGACAAGATAATTGGTTTAAACCTTAGTTCAAATTGTAGCTTGTTTTATTCAAAATTTTGATAGACTTTTAAGATAGAGTTTTATGCTTTTAGTATCTCATTAGCTAGCAAAATTCAGCATAAGAAGGCCTCATTTGCTGAGTGTAATCAGCTTCCATTCAATCAAAAAAATTAAACGTTTGTTTTCTCTCCAAATTGTGCGACTTTGTTTTCTTGATTTTGCATCAAAAATCAAGGTTAATAACTCTCAAAGGTGATAGTTTTGAGGGTGTTTGCCAATGCTGAGAGTGTCGTCTAAGAGGGCCTATTGAAGGTTTGTCTATCAACACACGCTTGAAGTTTTGGTGATTGCTCGAACCAGCAACTTTCTACAAAACGGAAGAAAGGAGAAGATCACTTTTTGTGCCACCTTTGTGAGAGAGACGTTGGAGATGGTAGAGCAGATCCATCCATCACGTGCTTGCATCAAATTAGTATCAGAGCGTAAGTCACTCAATTCCACCAAATACCTTGTATTTTTTTTCTATTTCTTATTCATTTTCATTCTGATTTTTGTCCATTAAACTTCATCACCACACGTCTTTTAAAGTCAAAATTACAAAAAAAAACTTCATTTTCATTCCCAAAAGCCCGTAAGTTCTCAAGTTAAACAAAACTGAATTTTGCTTCAATTGAGGTCTCATATCCTTATTATTTGTCTTATTCTACTGAACTTTTATTAACAACTTGAACATATAGGGTCTTTGCTACCGAAGCTATTGGCTGATTTTGATTTTAATTTTATGCGTCTTAATTTTCATATTGTGACTAAATTCATGCATTGATTTATTGTTCAAGTGTTGATCATAGCCCATACAATTCAGAATTGCGAAATTGAATCCTAAATTGTCTATTACACCCCATGGCCCAAAATACCCTTCACACCATCTGCACCAACCATTAAAACAGCCCATAAACAGCCTCATTTGAGCCTTCAAACAAAACCTCTAACCCAATTTTCACAAACAAAAATCAGACTACAAAATCTCAATTCGTTTGAACATAAAAACCCTAAATTACGCCCTAGCCGGATCGTTGCAAAACACAGCCCAAAAATAACCCAATTATACCCCAAATCAGACCTTTCACACCTCAATTAACCCCTTAAACAAAACCCCCAAGACAATTAAACCAGTTTCGATTAGAATCACAAAAGCCCAAATCATTCAATTTGAAAATCCTAACCCTAACCCAAATTCTATACAACTTCAATTTTCCTCATTTCCAGGGTCATTTTACTGTAATTAAAGTTACCATATTGTAATTCATGGTCAGCTACACATTCTGTCCAAAAACAAAATTTTTTAGTGCAAAAGTGTAAAATTACCGTTTTACCCCTGGCCAAAAAATCTGGAATTTGATCACGGTGAAAACAGAAAGGAAAGAAAGAAAAGAGCAAATAAAAACAAAAGAAAAAGTGAGAAAAGAAGTGGGGAAAACGTGTGACAAAGTTTGTTATCATTTATGCAATTTGACTATTTTGTGCACCTTGCAAAAACCTTGAGAATTCTGGCCTTACCCTACCTATCCCGCTCCCTATACTGAACCTCATATACTGATTACACACTTGAATGTTTGATTATTGCATGCTTTGAGCCATTTGGTGATTTTAACTGCATAGGATCAAAGTTGACTAAAGATTGCCCCAGTAACCCTTAGTTCTTCTTTGGTTCAGCCTCTGACATCATTTTGGTCTAATTACTTCTTTGAATCCTAGTTGAGTCGTTCAAGTTAGTATAGGTCTCAATTGAATCTGTTTTGGTGTGATTTGGTATCTTTTTTGCAGATTATGAGTTTAGCAAACTGTTTGGATACCTCTCGGATTGTGATGATTCTGAAACGTTTTGGAGTCATTTTCCATACTGTTTTGAGGTCACTTAGGTGCTGGATAGTCCTGTTTTTGTCCAGCAATAAGTTGAGAAGAAACCAAACAGTTTTGGTGCCGTTTGTGTCATTTTTGTGCCCTCAATTTCACAACATTTTTGCTACTGTTTGGACCTATTTTTTCCTTTATTTAGACATTAAATACACAATAAAACAGCATGGTTGAGTTCAGCAAGTGTTGGAAACAATTTGGACAAGTTTGGAGCAAAATTGTGCACAGGAGTGCAAAATCGGTTTATTGAAGAAGACATGGCATTAACATATCTTTATTGCTCTCTTTGACCTTTACTAGCCTCAAATTGATCAAGAAACAAGGTGATAAGAAAGTAAAAAGAAAGTTAGAAGAGTGCATAAAAATTCTATTTTCATTTACCCATTTAGATTCTTTGTTTTTGGCGTATTGTTTTCTTTGTTGTTTCGGATTTTTTTAGGTTTAGGATTGATTCTACAAGTCAACATTCAGCAAGTAAATCAAAGGAAGTAGAAAGACCTAAGGCTACATTGGAGCAAGTCACCCAAATGTTTCAAACTGTCCTGAAAAATCAAACGCTGAACAGAGCTGAGTTAGACGACCTACATGAAAGGTTGAACAAAATTGAAGGCCAAGGAACAAGTAGGACAGTCCCTACACAACAAAAAAGAAGGCCTACAAAAGAAGAACGCGAAGCAGAAAG
The DNA here is from genome assembly GCA_036186865.1 of Eustoma russellianum. Lineage (NCBI taxonomy): Eukaryota > Viridiplantae > Streptophyta > Magnoliopsida > Gentianales > Gentianaceae > Eustoma > Eustoma russellianum. The sequence goes on along the minus strand of AP025070.1, from coordinate 15,554,355 downwards.
TCAAAGACAACCTACTGTTGAACCAAGAAGGTTTGTACGGCAACCACCCCCAAGAAGAAATCCACAGAGAAGGTATAATGATGATTATAATCCATTTGGACATGATGAAAACGATTACGTTGACTACCCTCCCTGTGGTTACCAAGGACGCCACAATCTCCTTTGTCCCCAAGACGATGATTTCTTAAAAACTAAGATAAGCATTCCAACGTTTTATGGTAAAAGTAATGCAGAGGAATACTTAGAGTGGGAAACAAAAGTGGATTTAATATTCGACTCGTCGTCTATGTAGTCCAAGTCCTGATCCTGAAGCTCTATAAGATTGTAAAATGTAGAGTGAGTGATAACGAATCACCCAACAAGTATTTCCGCTCAGGTTTGTCATGTGGATCATATATAGGAGATGGGGTAATAAAATAAATACAGTGAAATAATAACATAATGCATCTCCATTTCACAATTACAAAGACAGATAAGGCAAGTACATCAATATCATGTAAGCATGTAAAGTGCAGAAGGTAAAATCACAGAAGAATTATAGCATTTCATGTTACCTTATTCATTATTCGTTCAATAAGCTTTTAACCTTTGTCTAATGTCAAACCCCTTTGGGTTATGTGTATACCATATTCTATCCATTCCCTTAAGTCGACTGACGGTCTAAACCTGTATCTGGTAAGGTGACTTGGGTAATATGCATATGCTCGTATGAAAAAATGACATGAATCATTTTTCAAAAACTTTTCAAAACATAATTATTTTGTAATCATTGTATAAAATCTGTCTCAGAACATGAATGTAACACTTCTCCTCATATACGAACGGTAGCAAACGGCACACCGACTGAATTTCTCATATAATCCTATGTACCAAATATGAATCCCAATGGTCCAACCATGTTGTTATATCACATAGATCGAATGGTGATGCGTTATGGCGGAGGCCCAGGGTCTCAGACACGGTGTTACACTTGGACAAATCAGGTTGGAAAACTATGTGCCCATGCACCAACTTCTCCTAGGTTCCAGTGTCGTAATGGCCACCGGTAAATGTAACATACTGTATGCCACTGATATCTTCTCTCCTCTACTTGATGTCAGTCCAGCCTCTAATCATATTACATGAGCTGTAAGAACAGCAAATCATAACATCATAAACATAAGCTGCGGAAATAACGAATATCATTGTAAATCTATGTCGATGGAATCAGTCGGCGCATGGTATGGTTTGTTGACATCTTTCAAAAATGTTTCACGCGATAAAATCATCTCTGCCAAACATGTTGCATAACACTCTTTTAAAACGTTTCACGTGATAAACATTTCCGTAAACATGAACACTATGATAAAACGTAGCGTTTTATAGCTTTGTTGCGTGTATGTATGCATGTATGCTTGATTGTGGGCTAGTTTGATACAAATAAACATTTCAGCACTTAATGCCAATGCTTGGCTCTTATTCCATATCGTTATCTTATGTATCATACCCATTTTGCCCCTGTTTGGGCAGCCTCGGTTTATCCTTCAAAACATTCCACTTTTGGGATTTTTAATCACTAATTTCATTCTTTTAATTTGTTCTACTTTCATTTCCTTCCATTCAGCCCTCTTTTTCAAGTGTTGTGAAATTTTATGAAGTCTATATTGCTCTTTTTATACCCCTCGGCTAAAACAGCCCCGTGTTGTCTTAAACCTTTCTTGTCATTCCCATTTTTATTTCTTTAGCACTTTCTTTAGATAAATTCATGAATAGTTTGTATTATACATACCATTTCATATATGTAAACATGTAGATACTCACGAACATAATTAGTATGCACTTATGGCCATAGGGCTGAATACATGAGCACACACATGCACCAATTTTGCAACTTGTTCATTATGTCATTAATGTAGAATGGCCTATTTCCTTGACTCTTCCACTTATCATGCATTTTCATTCATTGATGCGTGCAACTCGTGGGCTCCAACAATTCCACCTTCCAAACGTCCTTCACAAAGGGTTAGGCACAAGGAAGAAGACTTCCCCTTGCTTCCTTAGTGAACAAAACGTATGAATTAAAACGAGCAAGACCAACACTTCAAGATGGTCGTTGATCAGGAAAACCAATAAGGCCCTCCTGGATGGCACCTTTAAGAAATGGCAACACCTTCAAAATGCTCAACTTTGAAGGAACTTAACCTAGGTTTTTAATGCAAAACCAAGAAAACAAAGTCTCATACAAAGTGAAAGAAATATCAAGAATTCTTATGCATCAAAAGTTGTTCCTAACATTCGGCCAAAAGGCCCTATTTATAGACTAGAAAATGTGCTCCTCAAGCCTTAGAATGGCTAGAAATTATTTCAAATAATGCTAGCTACCAAATGTTTAAATTTAAAATCTGGTTGAAATTCAAACCAAGGTAAATTCTAGCTAAAACTTGAATTTGCTTGTAGAAAGCCAACTTCTCTTTTGCAGCCGTGTATGATGACTAAATGGAGGTGTTTGAGACCTGATTTGATGATGATAAAATGGTTGGATTTGAATTCCAAGGTTGGTTCAAATTTGAATTCGAATTGACTTTGAATTTGAATTCAAATTTGGGTTTTACTTTGAATTATGATCTCATCTCCTCCTTGCTTCAAGAATGGTGTGTAGATGGCTTCAATGTGGCTAAGATGATGAATTCAAATGTTGGTTGAAGTTTGAATTCAAATTGAGTTTGAATTTGAATTCAAATTATGGTTCAATTTTGAATCGTAGACTCATCTTCCTCTTAGCCTCCAAGATGGCATGTGGAATGGACCAAGATAAGGCTGAGAATTTCTTGAAATATAAATCTCAAATTGGTTGAAACTTGAATTAAAATAATGGTTGAATTTAAATTCAAGTTTGAATGCGATTTAATCTCCATCTTTGAACTTCAAGTTGGGCGCCACTATGGAGATAATTTAAGCTGGATTTTGAAAATGGAATTCCATCTTGGACACATTTGAATTTTTCTTTTTGGAGGCAAACATTCTTCTCAAGACAACATTCTTTTTGTCTCCCTTTTTGAAGCACACACCTATAATGCCTTTTTGAGCTTCCATTTGGCATGGAAATTTCATGTACCTAATTTACCTGCAAAGAAAACACAAAGCAAGGATCCCAAGAAAACAAGACATACATTTGTTTATTTTATTGAAAGACGCCTATATGCATGAAAAATGATGCTGGAATGCAACCTAAGACTAAGACAAACTTTGTCTTGTATTTTGCACACCTTGGACCGCATTATACATGCCACATGATTCTACCATGATGAGACATGAAACTTGTTGTGACATTTAAAGACTCATGCAGGGTAATTTCTTCACAATCATAAACATAAGAATCATGATCATGATGAAACTCTCTTGCAAATACATTTGAAGATGTAACACATGAAAAGACCCATTCTTAGGCCATGGTCGTCAAGAATACACATCAAAATGATGGTGATGAATCATGCCTAACGATGGAGACCTAAAACAGCCCTATCCTTGAATGAAAATCCTTGAAATGTGATGATGATCATCAAAGAAACACATTTTGATGGTCATGCACAATAGCACAAATTATGGAGAATCATAATCATGCTAAATCATGTCCATCAACATGCAAACACCCTAAAAACCATAGAGGAGAAAATATTTGATGATTATCATAAGTACATACATGAAGATGAATCAAAGTGAGGGTCTTAGTACACTTTTTCAAGAAAGAGTATTAAGCTACCAACACTTTTCATGAAAATGAAACATGCATGGCTATCTTCCATTTCTTATAATATGCCTAAACATATGTGGCTTAACGTGCCATAATATTAACATGCATGGCACTTTCTTATACTCAAATGATCATAAACATAACCACATTTAAGTACTACACATAAGACTTCATCAAATTGGCATGCAAGAACACTTTCTTCATGTTTATGGTGAAAACATCATTTGAACATATGCATGCGTGATCCAAGTTTATATAAGAACATAGATGACTCATTTGTGAACATGCATGAAGAAGCTAAGAAGAATACTTGCCTTTTTCTTTGAACTTAGGCCTTAAAATAGAAAAATTTCTTCTTCCCTTCTACACTTGGTATACTCGGTCTAGAGGCCGAAATGCAAGAAGAATTGTTTATTTCTGGAGGATAAACACTCAAAGATATCCAATGTAACTCTTAAGAAAGTCTCACCTTTGGAAGTCTTTCAAGTTTCCTACTTTCCCAATTTAGGAAACTTCTCCTTTGCCCTTGAGAGACTTTCGGCCTAAGTGAGAAAAAGGAAGGAAAAGTTGAATCTTTGGAAGGTTAGGTGAAAAGATTGATGCTTAGAAGAAAGGGTATGATTCTTACCTCAATATTTCCTTTACTTGTAAACTTGTTTCCTTCACTTGAAAACTTGAAGAGTTTCTCTTCTTCTTATGCTTGGGAACACATGGTTTGTTGGAAGATGGAGAAGGGAGAGAATTTTAGCTTAAAGAGAGGAGAAGAAGTAGAGAGAAGGAGGAGAAATGGTTTGAAAAAAGTGTAGTGGAACGAGGAGTGAGATGAAATTGGAAGAAGTGATAAGGCTTTCGGACCCCTAACTTTGCCCCAAAAGCTAGCTTGTAAGGGAAGGTTTGAACCCAACCTTATACACCAGTCCAGGATGCACTTTGAGGCCGATGTGGGACGCATCATCCCCACCCTCTTCAGGACCCGACTACCTCAATCGGCGTTCTACCGAACCCTACGAGACACCGGCCTGACCAGAAGCCCAGAGCTGTGATACCAAATGATAAGGCTTTCGGACCCATAACTTCACCCCAAAAGCTAGCTTGTAAGGGAAGGTTTGAACCCAATGTTATACACCAGTTCAAGATGCACTTCGTGGCCGATGTGGGACGCATCAAGAAGTCTTCCTTCTTTGGTGGTGTAGCCGTGTTTAAGGGTTGAGTGGGGGAGAAACCTCATCATGAAAAGAAAAAAAGAGAGATGGGATGGGTCTTAAGAATGCATGAAAGGGGATTGGTTGTGAGGATGGCACAATATAAAGAATGAATAGGTGAAGGAAGTGAATTGGAAGAGAAGAGATGCTTGCTTTCTTTTTCCCCCCTTATGTGGCCGAAATTATGAGGGAAGAGAGGGAGAAAGGGTGTCTTGCCATGATGAAAATAATTTTGGGAGTGGAGAGAAGGCTTTTTTGTGAATGATGGAGGAAGAGATTGGGAAATGTGAGGAAAGGAATTGTGTTCTTCCTTCCCTTATAAGAGCCAATATTCTTGTGGGGTTGGGGAGAAATTTTCAGCATGCTTGGTTTAGGGAAAAGAACATGGTTATGTGTCAGAATTGTAAGTTGCATGTTGTTGTTTGGTTGGAAAATTGGAGAAATAAGGACTTTTCCTTGCTTTTTCTTACATTATGGATGATGGCAAAGTTAAGAATGATTGATTTGAATGTTGGAAGAAAAAAGAGATGTTGTAAGAATGCATGAATGGTGAGTGGTGGGAGAAAATGAAGTGTAAGAAGGAATGACTAAAGTGTCTTGGAAAAAAGGAAGAAAATGAAAAGAAACAAGAAAATATGATGGTTTTACATGTGAGGGTTGGCAGTCAAGTGGGGTGAGGGGGTGAAGTGGGGTATTTTGGAAGAATTTGAGAATTAATAGGAAGAAAGTGGGTATAATTTGTCGACTTAGAATTTTTTCCAACTTGTATACGAGATTTAATGAATATGAATGGATAAATAAAAATGTTCTTCCACTTGTGAGGGTAGGGTGGGACGGCCTAGGAGGGGTATGGGGGGTTATATTAGGATAAACTTGTCCACTTTATTTTGATATCCTAATTTAATTTCCAATAAAGCTGTGTCCAAATTTTATATTCTTATTTACTTACTTCTCCCATATTATGTTACTTAAGAAACGCTTTAAATTTTACCTAGGTTATTTATCGCGTAAGATTCCTTCTTTATTTTAACTGTGTTACTGCGTATCGCGATACAACAATTTTGCTTGATTGCACCCTACTTCCCTTATAATTTTCTGTCTTTCCTTCTTACTCATGATGCGGGGGTACGGGTTGTAACACCCCCACCACAAGAACCAAGACAAAATCATAGGAGACAAGTGCAAAGGGACTATTAAGATAACTCCTACAACTCTTTTGAAGAAGACGATTATGAGGAGCACCATGTACATGTCAACAACAGAAGAGGAAATAGACATCACCAGTAAGAAGATGAGTTCTTAAGGGTAAAATGAACATACCTCCTTTCCACGGTAAGAGCGAATCTGAAACTTACCTCCAATGGAAAAAGAAGGTGGATATCATCTTTTCTTGCACAAACAACACTAAAATCCAAAAGGTACATTGTGCTTCTATTGAATTTGTTGATTATGCCTTATATTGGAGGGGTCAAACTTAATATTTGAGAAACAGGATTGGACAACATCCCATCTCAACATGGGAAGAAATGAAGTTCAAACTTAGGAAAAGATTCATCCCTGACCATTATGAGAGGTCAATGTTTCAAAAATTACAAGCCCTGACGCAAGGAAAAAAGTTTGGATGAATATTTCAAAAAGCTTGAGATGTTAATGGCAAGGGCTAACACGGATGAACCACCCGAGACCACAATGGCTAGGTTCCTTTAAAGGCTGAGGAGGACATTGCACATAACATGCAGCTTACTCAATATGGAGATTTGACTTCGATGGTGCATATGGCTGAAAAGGTTGAATGTCATGCAAACTCTAAACATTTGAATTTAGTTTTTAAGCCTAACTGCCTTTCATTTTCTAGAATGCAAAATAGGTCAATCTAAGGTCGTCAAACACGGCCTTATAGTGGACATAATCGAGGAGGACCCTCTTGGCAAGGAAAAGAAGGAAGCCTTGCACCATCCAGCTCAAAAAGTGAGCATAAAGGCAAATGAAAGCTCATGAAGGTAAATCCTCTAACTTTCCTAGTGGCTTTAGAGAAATCAAATGTTTTCGATGCCAAGAAAGAGGACATGTGAGTAGAGAGTGTCCCAGTGTAAAACGAATCATGTTAATTTAAGAAACTAACGAATATGTCACAGAAGAAAAAGATGAGCATGAAAATGAACTTGAACATGAATCTGACCATGAAGAGAGTTTAGGAGAGGATGAAGAATATGAAAACAAGTAATTCTTGTTGCTAGAAGAGCTTTGAATGCATTCCACAAAGTAGATGAGTATGAACAGCATAAGGATAACATTTTTCATATTCATTGCATGATAAAAGGGAAAGTTTGCATGATGAGGATCGGGGATCCCATAAAGAGGTCACGGGTCCTATGACAAGAAGGAGGGCTAAAGAACTTGGACATCAAGTTGAAACCTTTTTCTATAAACATGTTCAAGATGAACCTAAGGTTCATTGAGTTCACTTCATTGAACCTACACTATGAACGTGTATGAGTGTGCGTGTGTGTGACCATTCTTTGTTTTAAAATTTGTCTAGTTTTCTTGTGATCCTTGTTTTTATGTGTTTGCTTGTAGGTAAATTAGGTACCTGGAAATTCCAAGCCAAATGGAGGTCCAAAATGGATTATAGGCGTATGTTTCAAAAAAAAGAAGACAAGAGGAATGTTTGTCATGAAGAGAATGTTTGTCTCAACAAAGACAAGTTCAAATGTGGTCTTAGACGGAATTCATGTTCGAAAGAAGCTCAAAATATCGCAACAACAAAAAAACGGGGCAGCCACATGGAGTCCAAAAAGGAAGACCAAAATTGAATTTAAACTTGAAATCAAATTCAACCATGATTTGAATTCAAGTTTCAACCAATTTGATACTTAAATTTCAAGAAGATTTCAGCCACAGTCTTCAACCATCTACACGCCTATTTGGAAATCAAAGGAGGATAAGCCAACAACTCAACAAATTGAATCAAGTTTGAATTCAAATTCAATCTCAATTTGAATTCAATCTTCAACCATCCTTTGAATTCAATCCCAGCCATTTTATCATCATCAAATCAAATTTCCAACACCTCATTATTAAAGATACACGGCTGGGAAGGATGTGGGAATGATAAATCAACAACCAATTCAAGTGCAGTCAAATTCAAAACTCAACTTGAATTCAAACTTCACCCAACTTTTGAATTCAACTTCAACACCATCCTACTCATCAAATCAGATCTCCATGACCTCATTTGCTGACCAAATACATGGCTGGATCATGGAAGGGATCAACCGATTTTTAGCAAGGAAGTTTCTAGTTTTTTGAATTCAAACAATTAGCAAATTTCTAGTTCAATTCAAATGTTTTTCTAGCTATATTTTTAGGTAAAATCTGGTTATCTTTAGGGCTTTTAGAGCGCATCAAATTGGTATCAGAGCGCAGGTTACTTTATTCCACCATCTTCTATCATTTTCTTTTCGTTTGAGTCTATTCATTTCAAGTCCAGTCTGAGTTCTTCTTCTACCCCATTCTTCACTTCATTTGTGTCTCTCACGTATAAAAAATGTCCAAGATTACTTTGAATTCTTTGCATTTTGTTATTTATCATTCAAGTGTCTTTGTTGATTCTTGTTGCTGATCATTCAAGGGTCACGTTTCTTTACACATCTTTGGCATCAAATTCTGAATTTTGTCAATCAAACTTGAACAGGTAGGGTTTGTTGCATTTAGGATCCATTTAGCTTTCCTTTTAACACTACAACCATCAACCCATAAATCCAGCTCGGTTTCAAATCATCTTGTTGCTACCGAAGCTTTTAGTTGGTGATGATTGTATGCATCTTGTGATTCCTATTGTGATTGATTGTCTTGCTTTAAAACCAGCTATTCATACGTGTGTGTCTTCACAAGTCACTTTCAACCCCATCAAAACCACCTATTTTCCCACTGCCCAAAAACCATTCTAAGATCAATCCTAAAACCCATCAACTAGATCCCAATATACCTTATTTTATTCTTAACAAAAAGCGCTAAACCAATTTTGCCAATCAAAGTCAGAATCAAAGTTCCCAACTCATTCAAGTTGAAAAACCCTAACCCTAACCCTAATTCTGTCCAACCTCAATTACCCTCACTTCCTAGGATATTTTGCTGCAATTAAAGGTAGCACACTGCCATTCAAGGTCATTGCACTACTCTGCCCACAAACAAAAATTCTTAGGGCAAAAGCGTGAAATTCTAGTTTTGCCCCTTGGTCAAAAAAGAAAAAAAGAATATGAACTTTCATTACATTGAAAACAGCAAGAAAGGAAAGAGAAACAAAAGAAAAAAAGAAAAGAAAAAGGGGAAACATGTTTTTGCATCACTTGAAATTGTTTGGTGCAATTTGGCAGCCTTGGGTATCATCTTTCATTTTACTATACACGAACCATCCTCCTACATTAATTTTCCTTATACCGCTCTTTTTGAACCGATCGCACACTTGGAAGCTCGATTATTGCATGACTTGAACCATTTTGTGGATAGTAAGTGCATAGAATCAAAATTAACTAAAGATTGCCAACGACAACCCTTAGTTCATCTTTGGTTCAGCCTTATACATAAATTTTGGTTTGCTTAATTTATTTGAATCTTAGTAGAAAAGTTCAAGTTTGTCTCTATTTTGTTTGATTCCGTTTTGATACTATTTGGTGCACATTGGGAGGAAAAGGTGAAAACAAAGGAGATCATTGTGATTTGGAGAAGCCTTGACAAACACTTTCTTAATTGATTGCTTTGAATCTTATTAACTTCATGTTATCTAAGAAGCAAAGTGGTAAGAAGGTGGAACTAAGAGAAAGACGAGTGTTCATATTTTGTTTTTTACTAATCAATTAGCGTTTCCTTGTCTTTGTGTTAGCTTGCTTCTTTTCTCTTCTTTTCGTTTTTGTTTTATCACTTTAGGTAAAAGATGGAGAGCAGCACTCATTCTGCATCTAGCAAGTCAAAGGAGGCTAGGACTGTTGACAATACACAACAACAAATGCTTGAGATGTTAAAGAAACTGATGCATGACAACGAGGGTAATCGAAAATAGATTGGAGGATGTTGAAAGGAGCCAAAAGACGAGCGATGGACAAGGCACAAGCAGGGCCGTTTCCATGCCACAAACACAGCGACATCCACCTGGAGAAGTTGAGGATGAAAACCTTAGACCACCGCACATCGAGCCAAGAAGGTTTGTTCCTCCAACGCAACCAAGGAGGTACGCTCCAAGAAGATACCATTTGAGCACGATGATTATGACTTTGATGACCACCCTCCACGTGGTTACCAAAGACGCCAAAACCCCCTTTTCCCACAAGATGACGATTTTCTAAAAAACAAAAATAAACATGCCAATGTTTTATGGTAAAAGTAATGTAGAAGAATACCTAGAATGGGAAACAAAAGTGGATCTAATCTTCTCTTGTACCAACTACACTGAGTTAAAAAAGGTGAGGTACGCTTCTATTGAGTTTTAGGGCTACGTATTAAATTGGTGGACAAATTTGTGTAGAAATAGAACTAAGACGAGACAACCTCCAATTGTCACATGGGAAGAAATGTAATTTGAAGTGAGACAACGATTTATCCCAAACAATTTTGAGAGTTCCATTTTCACAAGTTTTGCAAAACGTAAGGCAAGGTTCCAAGAGTGTAGACGAATTCTATAAAGAATTAGAAATCTTGTTGGAAAGGTCTAACTTCAAGGAACCCGAAGAAGCAACCAAGGCCCGATTCTTACATGGTCTAAACAGGGATTGCACAACGGGTTGAACTTCAACCTTACCTCGACCTAACAACCATGGTCCAGATGGCTGAGAAGATTGAATAACAACCAAAGGTACGTAGTTCCTCTAATTTCAATTCCACTTATCGTGCTAATCAATCTTCATCAAGGTTTTCCAGCAAGCCTTCAGGAACAGGAAGCTCACGGCCTGAAGGAGGCCAAACACGTGATCAAAACACAACACAAAAATTTGACAACTGTGTGTAGGGCGCAGAAAAGCGAGATGACCGAGCCTAACAAAAGGCTCCTACATGGAATTTTTCTGATCTCTCAAACAGGTTTAGAGACATTAAACGCTATAAATGTCAAGGTCGTGGTCACATAGGAAAAGAGTGTCCTAATGCTAAACGAGTCATGTTAATTGATGAAACTAATGAATAAGTGACTGAGTCCGAGCATGAAAATGAGTCTCAGCATGATAATGAAACTGAACCTGAAGAGGATCTATGTTACACCCCGTGACTTTTAAGCACGATTTTCAATACTTAGAGGTCAACCTTAAATACAACTTAATTAATTTTGTAGGTTATGAGACTTAGTCACCCAAAACATAGAAGAATAAGAAAGAAGTGTTCAAAATAGAATTAAGGTAATTAATAGAAATTACCTAAAGGTCCCTACTAGGAGATAGGGGGAGTTATAGAAATTTAGTATAACTCCCCATCTCAGCAGAAGGGGACGTTTTCCACACCAAAGAGGAGAGGGAAAACCGCAAGAAAAAGAGAGAGAAGAGAAAAGGAAAGGAAGAAAGAAGAAGAGAAGAAGGAAAGGAAGGAAAAGGCCATTTTAGGTTCAATTCTTATCAAGGTTCTGCAGTAAATCCGTAAGGTTAATTAGAAACCAGGCAAGTAATCTTTCTATACGCTTTACGTAAATTTGGATACTTACGGCCCTATGTTCTTACAAAGAGAAAACACGAATCACGCATTAGTATTCTTGTCTTGTCTATCTTAAATGCTTTGCTATATGTAAGTCTTGTTGCTAATTGTGTAAAGTCTTGCTCTTTGGGCCATATTTCTGAAAACAGTTGTGTGGTGCTTTATTGTTTGTCAAGCATGCCCATAAAAGTGTATATTTTGACGTGCTTATTGTCTTGCTCTACTCTTATGTTGATTGTCTACACTTAGACGTTGAGAGTAAGTGCAGGAAATTGGGAGATGAGTGATGACATTGCTGTAGTCTTGTTTTGTTGGGAAAGTTGATGAGATCTTTTGAAGGTTGTGAATGATTGAAGGCTAGAGTGGATATTGCTAGGCATGACTAGGCAACAATTCATGTTTAGATGTGTGTTAAGTAAGATGAATCTAGATGTTAAGATGGATCTTTAAGTGTTGAAAATGGAAGGGTTGAAGAAGGAGGGTGTTGGAGAGGAAGTTACTGCAGAAAAACTGCAGTTTGGCATCGTCAGAACACTTCGAACGCCTACATTAGGCGATCTATGTCACATTAGGCGCCCTAATGTAGCGTTCAATGTGTCCTGAAGCTTTCCCGTACAGAAAAATTGCAATTTAGAACCGTCAGAACACTTCGAACACCTACATTAGGCGCTTTATGTCACATTAGGCGCCTAATGTAGCGTTCAATGTGTCCTGAATCATCCCCAAACACTTCGAACGCCTAGTATAGGCGCTTTAAGTCACTATAGGCGCTTCATGTAGCGTTCCAACTGTACTGGAAGTCTTTTTGACCCTTTAGGCGCCCTATGTATGTGTAGTAACTTTATACACTTCTTTTGAACATAAAATGCAAGGGTATTTGAGGTGCAATTGAGGTGTAGATGGTAAGTTTGATTAAGTAAGCATAAGATTGAATTACAAGTGAATAAGTGAGACGAACAGACCTGACGAAATACAAACAGGGAGTGTTTGAGGTGCAAGACCGTATATTTGATATGCAAGATGTATGTGTGTGTGTTACATGTTGATTTGAAGCTACTTGTGCATCCTGCATCATGACATGGGCACTTGCATTTGATTTGAGATTAGCCTTGCAAAAGAACATGTGATTACAAGAAAGGTTTAAAGTTTTTGAAAGATAAAATGGCTGCTGGTTGATCGCAGGGTATAAAAGTCACGCATTGCGAAAGCAGGTTATAAAAGCGTGATCTGTGAATCAACAGCAGAGTATAAAGTATTTTATGGGGCCGTGGACCTATCAGCACGGAAAATAAAGTTATTTTATGGGGCCGTGGACCTATCAGCACGGAAAATAAAGTTATTTTATGGGGCTGTGGACCTTTCAGCACGGACACATGATATATGTAATGGGGCCGTGGACCTTTCAGCACGGATATATGATATATGTAATGGGGTCGTGGACCTTTCAGCACGGGGTATAAAGTTATGTTTGCTGTGGACTGATCACCCACATGGTATAAAGTTCTGCTACGCGAAGAATATGATATGTAAAGTGATGAAACGTTTTGTGAAATGACATGCATGACATGTTTATGAAAGAAGACATATGCATGGGTGTTGTGTGTGATTTTAAAGATGTACATGCATCATGATACACGAAGCATAAGACTTGACATGCAAGAAACGTGGTTAGTCTATGACTTGCTTATGTGATACGTTGTTTTTAATACATGTTGGTTCTCATATCTGTGTACATATATGTGCTTTATCTATTTGACGAATTCTTATTAAAATGTTATTTGCTAACCCCGAGCACCTTATTTTGGGCAATGTTCTATACACTGGTGACTCGACGTGTGTGATTCCGTAAGGTGTATAGACGGGTTACTTGCTGGCGATAATTTCGCTAAGAACAGTTCCTCTATTCCTTTTTCAGGTGAGCTTGAATATGAGTTGGTATTCATCGAGGACGATGGCGAGTGGGCTCAATGGGATGACTGACAGGGGAATAGATAGATGCTGGACTACTTTCTTTAAGTTTGGAAACTCGTTGTTATTATGTTGATCTAGAACTTATGTTGGTTAGATGAACAAACACCTTTTATTCCGCTATAGTTTTCTGGTTGTATGATTTACGATGAAGGTTTAAATTTTCTGACGATTACGCTGGTTCTTTTATCTTACATTATGAAGGATGTACGTTTGATCTGCTGACGCTTCGTAGTTCTCCTAGTAGGCTACGGCGGGTGCACTGGTTCCGATGACGGTATCGGGCCGGGGCGCTACAGGTGGTATCAGAGCCTAGGCTTCAGATCTATCTCGGAAACTTAGGTTCATGATCTTTTAGACACCTAAACTATGATTCTCCTTTAAGGTTGATCTTTAGTTATAAGTGTTGATCTCTTTAGTGGTTAAGTATGATATGGATTGGGTGTGTGCGAGCGCGTCTTATTATCTAACTTTGTATTAATAGTTGTACTACACACCTCACCTATTAGTACGCATTCGAGCCTTCAGTAACCTTTTTGTATTTACTGAATGCTAATGAAATGTTAACCTTTCAGCGAAATATGCCTCCAAGAAGAGATAACACAGGCAACTCTGGCATTGGACAGGAGAACCAGCCACCACAAGTTGTGTTACCCCAGGTGCTCACTGACGCACTGACGGTGATTGCACAAGGATATGTGCAGCAGCATCAGCCTCTGCCTCCACCACCGCCACAGCATAACATCCGGTTCTTTTATGGGGAGATGAGAAAGATGAGGGTGTCGGAGTTTGGAGGATGTACGGATCCTGAAGAGGCTCAGCACTGGTTGGCTGAGGTAGAGAAATGTTTTCGGCTGGTGCATGGTACCGAACGAGATAAAGGTTGAGGTGGCACGCCCTTTCTAAGTGGCAAGGCTGGCGAATGGTGGGAAGGAATGGTGTTGAGAATGACCCCACCAATCTCTTGGACACAGTTTTGTGATGTTTTCCTGAAGTACTACGTACCGGAGACTGCAATATTGGACAAGATAAGAGCATTTGACAGATTGAAGCAAGGAAGGATGACGGTGTCCGGAGTATGCAGATCATTTTCATGCTTGGGTAAGTTTGCCCCTGTGATCATGTCTGATAATCGTCTTAAGATGACGAAGTTTGAGAGGGGTTTTGACTCGAGGATACAGTCGACGATAGTGAATGCAGGGATGAAAACTTATGAGGATATGTTAGATGCGTGTTTTCGTGTGGAGAGTGATTTTCCGCCGAGTAGCGGCAAGAGCAGCTAGCGCTGGAGGGTCGGATAGAGGCAAGAGGCCAAGAGATGATGTGCGAGTTGGTGGAAGACCCGGACGTTGGGTCAAGATTCCGAAGAGAGGCCCGGTTGGAAACTTTCAGGGAACCCCACCCCAGAACCCGGTGGCCCAGCAGGCTATAGGAGTATGTCCACACTGTAACAGGAACCACGTCGGAGAGTGTAGGAAAGTGGCTAGAGCATGTTTTCGATGCGGTCAAGTGGGCCACATGGTTAGAGACTGTCCGGAGATGAAGAAGAATAATCCTGGAGAGGCAGCTCAACAGCCAAGAGTGAAGCCTCGAGCAAATGCTCGTGTACATTTAATGACGGACACGGATGTGCAGGAGGCTACCGATGTAGTACCAGGTATCATTTAAACTAAGTTTGAATTCATATTGAATTAAGTGTTTTCATGCTTAACTCTTGTGTAAAACGTCATATGGGCCTTAGGTGCAGTTTTAGTAAATAAGATGCCTGCCAATGTACTTTTCGATAGCGGCGCAAGCCACTCCTTTGTAGCAAGAGATTTACTAAGCACCTTGGCAGTTTTCCTGAATGGTTAGAAACTCCGTACCGCGTTCAAGCGGCCGGTGATCAGATTATGGTTTCACACCAACAGTATCGAGATTGCGAATTGGAGTTTGAAGGACAAACATTCCCCGCCACACTGATCCCTATTCAGATGTATGACTTTGACGTCATATTAGGAATGGACTGGTTAGCCAAGAATCACGCTAATATTGATTGTCGGTTGAAGCAAGTGACAATCAAGAATGCTAAGATGGAGGAGGTAATATTTCAAGGTGATGCGGAACGAAAGAAGGTACCCAAAAAGGTGTACGTGTCGGTCACACAAGCATGCAAAGCCTTGAAGAAGGGTGCCGAGGGATTCCTAGTGTATGCCATGGATGTTACTCAGGAGGTACCATCTATTGAGCAAATTCCGGTGGTCAATGAATTCCTTGATGTGTTTCCGGAAGATTTACCAGGAGTACCACCCCCGAGGGAAGTTGAGTTCGAGATCAACTTGATTCCAGGAACAGAACCTATTTCTAAAGCTCCTTATAGAATGGCTCCGGCAGAAACTGAGAGAGTTGAAGGAACAGCTGCAGGAGTTACTGGACAAGAAGTTTATCCACCCTAGGTGTATCGCCTTGGGGAGCACCTGTTTTTGTTTGTAAAGAAGAAGGATGGTAGCATGAGGCTTTGTATCGATTATAGAGAGTTGAATAAAGTTACCATCAAGAATAAGTATCCCCTTCCGCGAATCAAAGATTTATTTGATCAGCTCAAAGGTGCCAAGATCTTCTCGAAAATCGATCTCCGATCAGGATATCATCAGTTGCGAGTGAAGGCCGAGGACATCGCAAAGACAGCTTTCCGCACAAGGTATGGTCACTATGAAATTTTAGCGATGCCATTTGGATTGACAAATGCCCCTGCGGCTTTTATGGATCTTATGAATACCGTCTTTCGAGAACAGTTGGATAAGTTTGTAGTGGTATTCATAGATGATATTCTTGTGTACTCTTCTGACGAGCAAACTCACACTGACCATTTGAGAACCGTACTAGGCATTTTGAGGCAGAAGAAACAACTTTATGCAAAGTTTAGCAAGTGTGAGTTTTGGTTAAGAAGTGTGGCTTTCTTGGGTCATATGATATCAGAAGAGGGGATTGTTGTTGACCCGAAGAAGGTGGAAACCATAACTGAATGGCCCTAGACCTACCAATGTCACCAAAGTGCGAAGTTTCTTGGGTCTAGCAGGTTATTATAGAAAATTTGTTGAGGGATTCTCGAGAATTGCCATACCTCTCAGTCGCCTTACTCAAAAGAAGTCCAAGTTTGAGTGGACGGCGGAATGCGAGCAAAGTTTCACGGAGCTTAAGAAGAGATTAACGACAGCTCCAGTATTGGCTCACCCTCTGGAACGGATGGATTTGTGATTTATAGTGATGCGTCAAAGAACGGGTTAGGTACGTAAATTATAGTATAAGATTATGATCTTGTATACCCATTAAGTAGACTAACACCTTGTTTGTAGGTTGTGTTTTAATGCAAAACGAACGAGTCATCGCGTATGCCTCAAGACAGCTAAAGCCTTATGAACAAAACTATCCCACACATGATCTAGAACTTGCCGCGGTTGTGTTCGCCTTGAAGATTTGGCGGCATTATTTGTATGGAGAGAAGTGCGCAATATTCACGGATCATAAGAGTCTAAAGTATTTGTTCTCCACAGAAGGAATTGAATATGAGGCAGCGGAGATGGTTGGAATTGCTAAAAGACTATGACCTAACTATTCATTATCACCCGGGAAAGGCTAATAAGGTAGCCGACGCCTTAAGTAGGAAGTCCAGCCATGCGCGGCAATCACCATTGGAAAGAGAGATGGAGGAGTTTGGTTTGGATTTGATTAACTCTACAGTGAACGTTTTGACAACATTGACTATCACACCGAGGTTGATTGATCGGATAAAGGAGGCTCAGAAGGAAGACAAGGCTCTAAGTGAAATAATGGAAAGGGTGAAACATAGTCAAGTTGAAGGATTTCGGACCAAGGAGGATGGGAGCTTATGGTTCAGGGAAAGATTATGCGTTGCCGGATGTTGACGAACTTAGGAAGGAAGTTTTACAGGAAGCTCATAATTCGAGGTTATCAATACATCCTGGTAGCACCAAGATGTATAGAGATCTCAAGCGATACTATTGGTGGTCTGGGATGAAAAGACATATTGCGGAATTCAAAGAGAGGTGTTTGGTGTGTCAACAAGTCAAAGCAGAACACCAACGACCCGGTGGATTGTTGATGCCGTTGGAAATCCCGGAATGGAAATGGGAACATGTCACAATGGATTTTGTAGCGGGTTTACCAAAGACAAGAAGTGGATGTGACATGATTTGGGTCATTGTGGATAGTTTAACAAAAGTCTGCCCATTTCCTACCCGTTTCAAGTAAAGCACCTCTTGACAAGTTAGTGAGTTATATATGGACAGTATTGTTAGTTTGCATGGAGTCCCGGTAAGTATAGTGTCCGACCGAGATGCACGGTTCACTTCTAAGTTTTGGACAGCATTCCAAGAAGCCATGGGTACAGAGTTAAGGTTGAGTACGACGTATCATCCCCAAACCGATGGACAGTCCGAGCGGACTATTCAAACCTTGGAAGATATGCTAAGGGCTTGCGTGTTGGATTCAAAGGGAGTTGGGACGAATGGTGAAACTGATGGAGTTTTCTATAACAATAGTTACCACAGTGCAATTGACATGGCTCCTTTTGAAGCGTTGTACGGAAGGAAATGTAGGTCTCTGGTTTATTGGGACGAAGTGGGCATGAGGACCATCACGGGACCTGAGCTATTGGAGCAAACGCTAGATAAGGTGAAAATCATCCAGGAAAGACTCAAGACGGCTCAGGATCACAGCAAGAGTTGGGCAGATTCCAAACGACGACCATTGGATTTTGACGTGGGTGAAAAAGTTTATTTGAAGGTATCACCTACCAAGGGTGTCATGCGGTTTGGAGTAAAAAGCAAGCTAAGCCCTCGCTTTATTGGTCCTTATGAAGTACTTGAGAAAGTGGGAGCCTTGGCTTATAGGTTGGCATTGCCTCCAGTGTTGGCGCAAGTTCACGATGTATTCCACGTGTCACAATTAAGAAAGTACGTGGCGGATCCAAGTCATGTACTTGAAGCTCAACCTTTGGAACTCAAGGACGATGTTACATATGAGGAGGTACCCGTGAAAATTGTGGACCGAAAGGATCAAGTGTTGAGGAAGCGAGTGATCCCTTATGTAAAGGTCCAGTGGAGCAATCACACGGAGCGTGAAGCCACTTGGGAGCTCGAAGAACAAATGCGGGGAGAAGTATCCTCAGCTCTTCGACTAAGGTACGTAAGTTTCGAGGACGAAACTTTTTGTAAGGGAGGTGGAATGTTACACCCCGTGACTTTTAAGCACGATTTTCAATACTTAGAGGTCAACCTTAAATACAACTTAATTAATTTTGTAGGTTATGAGACTTAGTCACCTAAAACATAGAAGAATAAGAAAGAAGGGTTCAAAATAGAATTAAAGGTAATTAATAGAAATTACCTAAAGGTCCCTACTAGGAGATAGGGGGAGTTATAGAAATTTAGTATAACTCCCCATCTCAGCATAAGGGGACGTTTTCCACACCAAAGAGGAGAAGGAAAACCGCAAGAAAAAGAGAGAGAAGAGAAAAGGAAAGGAAGAAGAAGAAGAGAAGAAGGAAAGGAAGGAAAAGGCCATTCTAGGTTCAATTCTTATCAAGGTTCTACAGTAAATCCGTAAGGTTAACTAGAAACCAAGGCAAGTAATCTTTCTATACGCTTTACGTAAATTTTGATACTTAAGGCCCTATGTTCTTAAAAAGAAAAAACACGAATCACACATTAGTATTCTTGTCTTGTCTATCTTAAATGCTTTGCTATATGTAAGTCTTGTTGCTAATTGTGTAAAGTCTTGCTCTTTGGGCCATATTTCTGAAAACAGTTTTGTAGTGCTTTATTGTTTGTCAAGCATGCCCATAAAAGTGTACATTTTGACGTGCTTATTGACTTGCTCTACTCTTATGTTGATTGTCTACACTTAGACGTTGAGAGTAAGTGCAGGAAATTGAGAGATGAGTGATGACATTGATGTAGTCTTGTTTTGTTGGGAAAGTTGATGAGATCTTTTGAAGGTTGTGAATGATTGAAGGCTAGAGTGGATATTGCTAGGCATGACTAGGCATCAATTCATGTTAGATGTGTGTTAAGTAAGATGAATCTAGATGTTAAGATGGATCTTTAAGTGTTGAAAATGGAAGGGTTGAAGAAGGAGGGTGTTGGAGAGGAAGTTACTGCAGAAAAACTGCAGTTTTGGCATCGTCAGAAACACTTCGAACGCCTAAATTAGGCGCTCTATGTCACATTAGGCGCCTAATGTAGCGTTCAATGTGTCCTGAAGCTTTCCCGTACAGAAAAACTGCAATTTCGAACCGTCAGAACACTTCGAACACCTACATTAGGCACTTTATGTCACATTAGGCGCCTAATGTAGCGTTCAATGTGTCCTGAATCATCCCCGAACACTTCGAACGCCTAGTATAGGCGCTTTAAGTCACTATAGGCGCTTCATGTAGCGTTCCAACTGTACTGGAAGTCTTTTTGACCCTTTAGGCGCCCTATGTATGTGTAGTAACTTTATACACTTCTTTTGAACATAAAATGCAAGGGTATTTGAGGTGCAATTGAGGTGTAGATGGTAAGTTTGATTAAGTAAGCATAAGATTGAATTACAAGTGAATAAGTGAGACGAACAGACTTGACGAAATACAAACAGGGAGTGTTTGAGGTGCAAGACCGTATACTTGATATGCAAGATGTATGTGTGTGTGTTACATGTTGATTTGAAGCTACTTGTGCATCCTGCATCATGACATGGGCACTTGCATTTGATTTGAGATTGGCTTTGCAAAAGAACATGTGATTACAAGAAAGGTTTAAAAGTTTTGAAAGACAAAATGGCTGCTGGTTGATCGCAGGGTATAAAAGTCACGCCTGCGAAAGCAGGGTATAAAAGCGTGATCTGTGAATCAACAGCAGGGTATAAAGTATTTTATGGGGCCGTGGACCTATCAGCACGGAAAATAAAGTTATTTTATGGGGCCGTGGACCTATCAGCACGGAAAATAAAGTTATTTTATGGGGCCGTGGACCTTTCAGCACGGATACATGATATATGTAATGGGGCCGTGGACCTTTCAGCACGGATATATGATATATGTAATGGGGCCGTGGACCTTTCAGCACGGGGTATAAAGTTATGTTTGCTGTGGACTGATCACCCACAGGGTATAAAGTTCTGCTACGCGAAGAATATGATATGTAAAGTGATGAAACGTTTTGTGAAATGACATGCATGACATGTTATGAAAGAAGACATATGCATGGGTGTTGTGTGTGATTTTAAAGATGTACATGCATCATGATACACGAAGCATAAGACTTGACATGCAAGAAACGTGGTTAGTCTATGACTTGCTTATGTGTTACGTTGTTTTAATACATGTTGGTTCTCGTATCTGTGTACATATATGTGCTTTATCTGTTTGAGGAATTCTTATTAAAATGTTATTTGCTAACCCGAGCACCTTATTTTGGGCAATGTTCTATACACGGGTGACTCGACGTGTGTGATTCCGTAAGGTGTATAGACGGGTTACTTGCTGGCGATAATTTCGCTAAGAACAGTTACTCTATTCCTTTTCAGGTGAGTCTGAATATGAGTTGGTATTCATCGAGGACGATGGCGAGTGAGCTCAATGGGATGACGGACAGGGGAATAGATAGATGCTGGACTACTTTCTTTAAGTTTGGAAACTCGTTGTTATTATGTTGATCTAGAACTTATGTTGGTTAGATGAACAAACACCTTTTATTCCCGCTACAGTTTCTGGTTGTATGATTTACGATGAAGGTTTAAATTTTATGACGATTCCGCTGGTTCTTTTATCTTACATTATGAAGGATGTACGTTTGATCTGCTTGACGCTTCGTACTTCTCCTAGTAGGCTACGGCGGGTGCACTGGTTCCGATGACGGTATCGGGCCGGGGCGCTACAATCTAAGCGCACTAGATGATTTTGACACTAAAGAATTTCTTATTGTGAGTATGGCACTGATTGCATATTCGTAATTAGATGATCACGAGCAACATAAAGAAAACATTTTCCATATCCACTGCATGATAAATGGTAAAGTGTGTGCTATGATCATTGATTCCGGTTCATGTGCGAATGTGGCTAGCATTGAGTTGGTAAGAAATTTGAATTGCCTATGACTAATCATCCGCATCCTTACAAACTTGCATGGCTAAATGATTGTGGTGAAGTTAGCGTAAGTAAACAAGTTTTGATTTCTCTTAGCATTGGTAGTTACAAAGATGATGTTTTATGTCATGTTGCACCAATGCATGCTAGTCATATCTTACTTGGTAGGCTATGGCAATTTGATTGACATGTGACATATGATGGTTATTTGAATCGTTACTCTTTCAAATTGAATGGCAAATTGTATAAATTGCATGCACTTCCACCACACAAAGTCCACGAGGATCACCAACGCATGTCTAAGTCTAAGACCAACCCTAAGGAAAATGAAGCCGAGAGAAAATTCGTGGAATGCATGAAAAGTGAGAACAAAAAACAAGAGGGCAAGGGAAAAGAGGTAGTACCCATAGGAGTCACTGAGTCCAAAAGGAAGTGTGGGTATTTTGCAAAGAAAAGAGAGGTCACACAAGCCCTTGATAGCCACCAAACAGTCCTCATCCTCATACCTAAGGCGTGTCACCTTTCCCGAGAAGAACTCCCACCCAAACTTGTCTACCTCAATTACGTCCCTTATCCAAGAGTATGAAGTTCTATTTCCCACCGAACCACCATCCGGTTTACCACTTGTTAGGGGAATAGAACACCAAATCGATTTTGTCCCAGGAGCTGTGTTACCGAATCGTCTAGCCTATCGAGCCAACCCCGAAGAAACCAAGGAAATCCAACGGCAAGTAGAGGAGCTCCTAGAGAGTGGACAAGTTCGAGAGATCCTAAGCCCATCAGCCGTCCTAGTCATTTTAGTACCCAAAAAGGATGGAACTTGGGGAATGTGTACCGATTGCCGAGCCATAAACAAAATTACCGTCAAGTATAGGTACCACATACCTAGGCTGGATGATATGTTGGATATGTTGCACGGATCTAAATTCTTCACCAAAATCGACCTTAAGCAAGGGTACTTCCAGGTACGCATTAGAGAAGGAGACGAATGGAAGACTACATTTAAAACCAAGTTTGGGCTCTATGAGTGGTTAATGATGCCCTTCGAGCTCACCAACACCCCTAGCACCTTTATGAGGCTAATGAATGAAGTCTTACGCGCGTTCATAGGACGATTTGTTGTTGTTTATTTCGATGATATCCTAATCTATTCCCAAACCATAGAAGATCATCTTGACAACATTCGGGCCGTTTTTGACAAGCTTAAGCAAGAACAACTTTGCGTCAACTTTAAAAAGTGCTCTTTTTGTTTAGAACGCATAGTTTTCCTAGGCTTTGTCATTTCAGCTGATGGAGTAGAAATGGATGAGGAAAAGGTTAGGTCAATTGTGGAGTGGCCTATACCTAAGACTATAGGGGAAGTTCACAGTTTCCATGGACTTGCAAGTTTTTATAGACACTTTGTCAAAGATTTTTCTTCCATAGCTGCACCCCGAAATGAAATTATGAAAAAAGGTGTGCCTTTTAGGTGGGAAGAGCCACAACAGCAGGCATTTGATGAGCTTAAACGTAGGCTAACCACTGCACCCATACTTAGGCTACCAAGTTTTGACGAGACTTTTGAGATCGAGTGTGATGCAAGTGGAGTGGGTATAGGCGTAGTTTGACCCAAGGTAAGAAACCCATAGCCTATTTTAGTGAAAAGTTGAAAGGAGCTACATTGAATTACTCTACCTATGATAAGGAACTTTATGCCCTCATGAGATCCCTACAAACTTGGCAACACTATCTTCAACCTAAAGAGTTTGTGATCCACACTGACCACGAAAGCTTTAAGTATCTTAAAGTGCAGGGAAAGTTGAACAAGAGACATGCCAAATGGGTAGAGTACATAGAACAATTCCCTTACGTGATTAAGTATAAACAAGGAAAGGACAATATAGTCGCTGATGCCCTCACTAGGAGATACACATTAGTAACTACATTATCCTCACACTCCTTAGGGTTCTAATCACTTAAGGAATTGTACCCCAATGACCATGACTTTGGCACCATTTTCAAGGCTTGTAAGGAGGCACCATTTGGGAATTCTACATACATGAAGGTTATCTTTTCAAAGAACATAAGTTGTGTGTTCCCTAATCATCCCTACGAGAAGCATTGACTAGAGAAGCCCATGGGGAGGGTTAATGGGTCATTTCGGAGTGTTCAAACCCCTTGAAACTCTTAAGGAACATTTCTATTGGCCCCATATGAGAGTAGACGTCGAGAGGTTGTGTGGTAGTTGCATCACTTACAAACAAGCCAAATCCAAGTCCCAACCACATGGCCTTCACACGCCTTTACCCGTCCCTGATTCCCCTTGGATTGACATTTCCATGGACTTTGTTTTAGGACTTACTAGGTCTCGAGGAGGGCGTGATAATATTTATGTTGTGGTTGATCGATTTTCAAAAATGGCACATTTCATTGCATGTAGGAAAGTTGATGACGCCACACATGTTGCAGATTTGTTCTTCAAAGAAATTGTGAGATTGCATGGCATGCCACGTACAATTGTAAGTGATAGAGATACGAAATTTTTGAGTCATTTTTGGCGTGTTTTGTGGGCTAAACTTGGTACACAATTGTTGTTTTCAACCACTGCACACCCGCAAACTGATGGCCAAACTGAAGTCGTTAATCGTACTCTTTCTCAACTTTTGCGTGCCATTTTGCAAAAACATATTAAACATTGGGAAGATTGTTTACCATATCCACCTGTAGCACCCTGCTCCCGAACCCTAGCATCGGGAACAATGCGCTCGCTGTTAAGGAGAATACAAAGCATCGAATCAATTTCCATCATGTCCGAAAAGACGTAGAAATTTTTCGCACGGAAACGAAATACAATAACATAAAGTTTTCTTGATAAATAAAATTCTTTAATACAATAACGAATCCAATCCTGACAATAACGTAAGTCTGAAAATCTAGACAAGGTGATGTTCAATGAGATCCCAATAAAATAAAGACGAACAGTCGCAGGGTCTTCTTATATCCTAGGTGTGACCATCAGTCTGCCCATACTAGGAGTGTCCATCACGGTACCTTGCATAGCCCATTTGAAATCGTGTATGGCTTTAACCCCTTGTCTCCCCTTCATTTGATCCATATTCCCGTGCATGAACGTCCAAGTCTTGATGGTAAAAAAAAGCCGAAAAGTTAATGAAACTGCATGAACAAATTAAAACACAACTTGAAAAGTAAAACAAAGCTTATGAAAGACGAGCTAACAAACATCAAACACGAGTTTTGTTTAAACCTGGTGATTTAGTGTGGTTACATTTGCACAAAGACAGATTTCCCAATGATCGAAAGTCAAAACTGTTCCCCAGAGGAGATGGACCTTTCAAAGTTTTGAAACGCATAGGTGACAATGCATACATCCTTGATCTTCCTGAAAGGTATGGTTCCATTTTGCCTACTTTTAATGTCGCAGACCTCACCCCTTTCACTGATGACCTTTTTGATTCGAGGATGAATCCTTGTGAGGAGGAGGGGATTGATGAGGATCAAGGGTCCCATCAAGAGGTCAAGGGCCCTATGACAAGAAGGAGGCAAGAGAACTTTGTCATCAAGTTGGATTCTTCATGTATAAGCATGTCCAAGATGAACCTAAGGTTCCATGGGTTCACTTCATTGAACCCACTCTTTGAATGTTGATGCATATGCGTGTGTGCTTTATTTATCTTGTTTCTTGTGATCTTTGTTTTATATGTTTTCTTTGCAGGTAAATTAGGTACATGGAAATCCAAAATGAAATGGAGGCCCAAAATGAGTAAGCTAGGCATGTGTTGCAAAAAGGGAGACAAAAGGAATGTTGTCTTGAAGAGAATGTTTGTCTCCACAAAGATAAATTCAAATTTCTCCAAGATGGAATCTCTTGTTCAAATTGAAATCAAAAATCATCTCCAAAAGCAAAAAGGATGATGGTCAAATCATATTTAAATTCAAAGCTAAACTTGAATTTAAATTCAACCATGATTTGAATTCAAGTTTCAACCAATTCAAGGCTTACATTTCAAAAAGAATTTAGCTATTATCTCAGCCAACCTACATGCCATTTTGTAGGATAAAGGAAGGATAGATTCCAATTCAAATTGAATCTAAGTTTAAATTCAAACTCAAACTCAATTTGAATTCAAACTTCAACCATCATTTGGATTCAATTTCAGCCACCTTATCAACATCAAATCAGATTTTCTAATCTCCATTCATCAACAAAGACACAGATGGAATGATGGGAAAGGATATACAAGAGCCAAATTCAAAGCGAACTCAAATTCAAACTCAACTTGAATTCAAATTCAACCAACTTTTGAATTCAACTTCAGGCCTTATCCTACTCATCAAATCAGCTCCTCCAAGGCATTATTTGACTCTCATACATGGCTGAACATGGAGAGAATGGGATCTTGCAAGCATTTCAGATCTTAGCTAGAATTTGTTTTAGTTTTGAATTCAAATAATTTTCAATTTTCAAACATTATTAGCTAGATTATTTTGAAATAATTTCTGGTCATTTGAAGGCTAATAGGACGAGGAATAAGGCCTATAAATAGACCCCTTTGGCCGATTGTAAACATAACTTTTGATGAATAACAATTCTTGATATTTCCTTCACTTTGTGTGATACTTTGTTTTCTTAGTTTTGCATTAAAAACCTAAGTTAATATCCTTCAAAGTTGACCATTTTGAAGGAGGGCCATATTGGTTTGCCTGATCAACGACCATCTTGAAGTGTTAGTCTATTCATTTGATCCACATATTTTTTTCACTAAGGAAGCAAGGGGAAGTCTTCTTCCTTGTGCCTAACCCTTTGTGAATGGCGTTTGGAAGGTGCAATTGTTAGAGCCCACGAGTTGCACGCATCAGCTAGTATAGCAGATAAGATAAAGGAAGGAAAAATGAGATAGTTTGGGCAATTGAGAGCCTCATTGTAGAGGGGAACAAGAGTAAAGGCAGGTCCAAACTGACTTGGTATAAGCAGATTAGGCACGACCTGCTAAATTTGCACCTCTCTGAGGGCATGGTCCAGGATAGGAGTTCATGGAGAGATAAGATTAAGGTTAACGAGGTATAGGTCATATATAGGGACACCTTAGAGTATATTTAGGGACATAGATAGGCATATACACTATCTACGGTTTAGGTTGACTTTGCATTGTTTGCTTATGTTTTACCTTCGTCTTGCAGTACATGTACATATACACGTTATGTGTATTTTAATATCTAAAGCCTCCTCTTTGTATTTTCTGAATTCCCTCACTAACACACTAACACATCATATCTCTATTATTATGTCATTTCTGCACGTACATATAGAGTCGGGGGTCTCACTGGAAGTGGACTCTCTATCCCTTGGGACAAAGGTATTGTATGCCTACCACTTACCCTCCCTAGACCCTAACGATAGCTTTTGTTGTCGTTGGGATATACTGGGTACGGATGATGATGATAATGATGATGAGTGATTCGAAGTCTAAGAATCGAGAGGATAAAGTAGTCACTAGTGTGTATATCCTAGAGAGGGCATCAGCAACTATATTGTCCTTTTCCTTGTTTGTACTCAATCACATAAGGGAATTTTTCAATAAACTCTATCCACTTGGCATATCTCTTGTTCAGCTTCCCTCGTCCATTAAGGTACTTTAGGCTTTCATGGTCAGTGTGGTTCACAAACATTCTAGGTTGAAGGTAGTGTTGCCAAGTTTATAGGGATCTCACGAGGGCATAAAGTTCCTTATCGTAGGTAGAGTAATTCAGGGAGGCTCCTTTCAACTTCTCACTAAAGTAGGCTATTGGTTTCTTTCCTTGAGTCAATACAGCTCCAATACCCACTCCACTTGCATTACATTCAATTTTAAAAGTCTCATCGAAGTTGGGTAACCTAAGGATGGGTGAGTGGTTATCTCTGTTTAAGTTCTTTGAATGCCTGTTGTTGTGGCTCCTTCCACTGAAAAGACACATCTTTTTTGACAATCTCATTTAGGGTTGCAGCTATGGATGAAAAAACTTTGACAAATCTCCTATAGAAGCTCTCAAGTCCGTGGAAGCTACGCACTTCCCCTACAATTTTAAGTGTAGACCACTCCACAATGGACCTAACCTTCTCCTCATCCATGTCTATTCCTTCAGCCGAGATGACAGCCTAGGAAGACAACTCCTTCTAAGCAAAAAGAGCACTTCTTAAAGTTGGCATAGAGTTGTTCATTTTTTAGCTTCTCAAATACAGCCTTAATATGGTCAAGGTGATCCTCAATGGTTCGGAAATGGATTAGGATATCATCAAAGTAAACCACAACAAATCTTCCTATGAAGGCTCGTAAAACTTCATTCATCAACCGCATAAAGGTACTAGGGGCATTGGTGAGCTCGAAGGGCATCACTAACCACTCATAGAGCCCAAACTTGGTTTTGAATGTTGTCATCCATTCATCCCCTTCTCTTATCCGTACTTGGAAGTACCCTTGTTTAAGGTCAATCTTGGTGAAGTATCTAGATCCATGCAACATATCTAACATATCATCCAGCCTAGGTATGGGATACCTATACTTTACAGTGATCTTGTTTACGGCAATACAGTCAGTACACATTCTCCAGGTTCCATCCTTCTTGGGTACTAAAGTGGCAGGGGCGGCTGATGGGCTAAGGATTTCTCTCATTTGTCCACTTGCCAGGAGTTCCTCTACTTGCCTTTGAATTTCCTTGGTTTCTTCAGGGTTGGCTCTATAGGCTGGTCAGTTGGGTAGGACAGCTACTGGGACAAAGTCTATCTGGTGTTCGATTCCTCTTATAGGTGATAATCCTGATGGTTGGTCGGTGGGAAATAGAACATCATATTCCTGTATAAGGGATGCAACAGAAGTAGGTAGGTCGGGTGGTAGGTCTCCTACTGAAAGGTAACACACCTTGGAAATCAGGATGAGGACGGTTTGGCTGTTATAAAGGGCTCGTATGACCTCTCTTTTCTTTGCAAAATACTCCTACTTCTTTTTGGAATCAATGATACTTATGGGTACTACCTCTTTTCCCTTATTTTCTTGTTTCTTACTTTGAATTATCATGCATTCCACAAATTTTTGCTCAGCTTCCTTTCCTTAGGGTCGATCCGAGACTCAGTCATATGTTGTTGATCTTCATGGACCTTATGGGGTGGGAGTGCATGTAAATTACACAGTTTACCATTCAATTTGAAAGAATAATGATTCAAATATCCATCATATGTCACATGTCTATCAAATTGCCAGTCTACCAAGTAAAATATGACTAGCATGCGTTGGAGCAACATCACAGAGAATATCATCTTTATAACTACCAATGCTAAGAGAAATCAGAACCTAGTTACTAACGCTAACTTCACCATAATCATTTAACCATTCAAGTTTGTAGGGGTGAGGGTGATTAGTCATATGCAAATTCAATTTTCTAACCAATTCAATACTAGTCACATTCGCACAAGAACCGGAAACGATGATCATTGTGCACACCTTACTATTTATCATGCAATGGATATGGAAAATGTTTTCTCTATGTTGTTCACGATCATCTAATTTCGGATATGCATTCAAAGCTCTACGTACAACAAGGACTTCCTTCGTATCATAATCATCTTGCGCGCCTAAGTCCTCTTCGGGTTCAATTTCATTATCATGCTCATATTCATTTCCATGCTTGGACTCAGTCACATATTCATTAGTTTCCTCAATTAACATGACTCTTTTAACGTTAGGACACTCTCTTCCTATGTGACCATGACCTTGACACTTAAAGCATTTGATGTCCCTAAACCTGTAAGAGGGATCAGATGAATTCTCTATAGAGGCTTTTTGTTTGCCTCTGTCATCCTGCTTTTGTGTGCCTTGCGCACGATTGTCAAACCTTTGTCACCCACTTTGATTACGTGTGTGGGCTCTTGTAGGCTGTGAGCTTCTAGTTCCTGAAGATCTGTTTGGAAACTTTGAAGAAGATTGATTAGTACGATAAACTGAATTGAAATTGGAGGAACTATGTACCTTTAGCTGTTGCTCATTCTTCTCAAGCATGTGGACCATGGACGTTAGGTCAAGATAAGGTTGAAGTTCAACCTTCCAGGCAATCTACCTGTTTACTTTATATAGGAAGCGGGCCTTGGTGGGTTGATGAGGGAACAAAAGGGACCTTCTTTTAACTCCTAAACACATCTACAACAAGAAATGGGTGCAGCAAAACCTTGCGAAGAAGACCTTGCAGCAAACCATTTCTGTTTTGGCGTATAAATTTAACACGGATAACAAATGGCTTAAATGCATTAGGCAAGCCTCAACCCTCTCAAATGATATTAACCCCAAGTGTATAAGCCTACAATCAAGGTAGTTCAAGTCTTGAATGGATTCAAAAAGACTTGAATCAAAGGAAAAACAAGAACATAGTTCTTGACCAAGAAAGCTTTTGGCTATTCTGAGTATATCTCAAATAAAGTTAACATTATACACAGTTTTGCCCTAATAATTATAGGTAAATTAAGCTAGAAGACTAAGATATTTGTACATGTAAGGTCCAATCAGAATTAAGGAAGAAAAACTAGTTAACTAAGCTAGGATAGCAAGGAAACTCATCGGTGCGGTTTTAGGCAGTTTTCAGCGGTCTTTAGTTTGCTTATGCAACTTGTTTAAAGCATCTTGAATGTGATTTGACCATCCTAAAACCTTCCTTGAGCCTATTTTTGTCAAGTGGTGCAATCTGGACAGTTTGCCTTCAAGGAGGTGATGCACCTACTTGCTTGGCCTTGTGACCCCCTCCAATCACCTAGCAGCTTACTAGACATCTGGATCAATATGTTGATGCAGCTGGTTGGTGCAAAAGACATAAAAAAGGTTGTAGGAACCATTGGTCAAAACTCGTAGGTGATTCGCTGCATACAAGGAGAAAGAGGTCCAAACTGTTTTGGATTATTTGAAGCCCTTCCACTCCGATTCATCAAAAGTGTATAAGATCATAGTTGTAGATATTGAATTTAGCTATTTGGATCATCTGATTTGGAGCTGGGATGATGGAGATATGGCCTGTTGAAATTTGTCCTGCTTCCAGGTGGGTACCTTTGAAGTGACCTGGTTACTAAGCAACTTCATCTTCTAGGCACTGTTTGGCCTTGATAACGGCTGAATCTGAGAAAGTGTAACGCAGCACAGTTGTAGATAATCCTCTTAGATTTCATCTCCAACTAGAATCAATTCAATTAGAACTGTGGTTGAGGAGATATGGTTGAAATACCAACAATGTGTCAAGCTGTCTAATCTTCAATTCATTTCAGCTTTGTGTTTGAACTTTTCTTTGCCTTCAATCATGCTTCATATGACCTAAAATGACCTTGAACAAGCATACAACAATATATACAACATGTCCTAAGATGTGCTAGACACAATGAGGCACAAACTTGTATATATGAAAGTCAGACGACCCTTAAAAGCTCAAACAAGTACTATATGTCCTAAGACCTAACAATGCAATGTTGACATGTGTTATTGATGCATAATGGGAGTGTATCATGGCTTCTTCAGGTTCCTGCAAATTAGATCATTCCAACAAGATTCTAATTCTTTGAAAAATTCATCCACATTTTTGGAACCTTGTTTTAAGTTTTGTAAATTTGTGAAAATAGAACTTTCAAAGTTGTTTGGGATAAATCGATGTTTTATTTCAAATTTCATTTCTTCGCATGTGACAATTGGAGGTTGTCTTGTTTTAGTCCTATTTCTACACAAATTTGTCCACCAATTTAATGCGTAGCTAGAAAACTCAATAGAAACATATCTCACCTTTTGTAACTAACTATAGTTGGTAAAAGAAAAGATTAAATCCACTTTCGTTTCCCACTCCAAGTATTCCTCCATGTTACTTTTACCATAAAACGTTGGAATGCTTATTTTTATTTTAGAAAATCGTCATCTTGTGGGTGGAGGGGGTTATGTCGTCTTTGGTAACCATGGGGAGGGTGGTCGTCAAAGTCATTCTCATACTGTTCAAACGGATTATACTCATCATTATACCTTCTCGGAGCATGTCCCCTTGGCGGTGGTAGGGTACAAAACTTCTTGGCTCAATGTGAGGTGGTCTAAGGCTCTCCTGAAATTCTTCTTGTGGAGGCTGTCGTGCTTGGGGAGTAGGAGCGGCCCTGCTGGTTCTTTGGCCATCACTTGACTTTTGGCTCCTTTCAACATCTTCCAACCTTTGTTTGATTATTTTTTTATCGTGCATAAGTTTCTTTAACATCTCTAGTATTTGTTGCTGCGTGTTGTCATAAGGCTCAACCTCCTTTGATTTGTTAAGCGAGGCTTGAGTGCTATCCTCCATGTCACACCTAAAGTGAACAAAGAACAAGAATGAAAAGAAACAAACTAATAGAAAAACAAGCAAAAGTGAATTGGTAGTGAAAAGCAAAATACGGGCACTCCTGTTTATTATACTTTCCACTCTCTTACCACTTTGCTTCTTGTCCAACCTGAGGTTAATAAAGTTCAAATTGATCAATTAAGAAAGGTGTTTGCCAAGTCTTCTCCCAATCACACTGGTTTCCACTTGTCTCACCCTTTGGCCTCAAATTTGCTCCAATTTGTTTCAGCGCCTTGTTGTGCCTATCCAGTTACTTTTCCACTGAAATAAACTCAAGTGACAGTAAGAATGTAATTCCAAAAAGCTGCAAACCCGTGGGGTATCAACTAGCAAATTTTGTGTGTAAATAACGCCGAAAAGTACCAAAACGGAATCAAGAGAGAGATACAAACTTGAACTTTTCCACTAACATTTGTTCTTCTATTTCAAGGATGAAATACTCCTTGTACAAACAGAATTTTGAAAACGGATTTTTCTTGTTAAACTTTCAAGCTTGGTTCTTGTTTTTCCTTTGAATCTAGTCTAGATTCCTTTCAAGAACTGAACATTCTTGATTGTATACTCATTATACTTGGGAGGGATATCACCTAAGAGGGTTAATTCTTGCTTAGGATGAGTTGAAATCACTTGTGAGTTGTTCAAACCATATATACACCTATACAGTTTGGTTTTAGGGCAAGGTGAGCTTGAAGCTTGTTGTGCAATCATCCAAATCTGATTGTGGAGTTGTATTTGAGTTAAAGGAAGGTCCTTCATATTAAAGTCATGCATAAGAGGAACGGGAGCCTCTCCTACCTGCATCAAGTGGTATCAGAGCGAAGGTTACACTTTAACTCAACTATCTTTAAATTCCGTCAAACTTTTGTTTGTTCTTCTTGTTCTCATCTCTAGTGTCGTTCAATATACCCTTAAGGAGGTTGAATATCTTTGTTGTGTCTTCATTTAAGTTTTCCTTTCCACTAGATTCAAAAAAAAATCTGTTTCTCTTTGAAATTCATTTGTGTGCGTCTCCTAAATTCCAAAGTTGTTAAATCTTATCAAAGTTAAAAGTTTACCCTGCAACTTGGAGAAATAAGGTTGGTGGACAAATGCTTCAGGGTTGGCTAAACATTTGACATAACTTGATGGTATAAGGTTGGAGTACTATTGGACAATTGAGACATAACAAAAACCTTGGAACTAAAGGGAAATTCTACAGTTAAAAGGCTAATATGACATGCTTCAACATTGGCTAAACGTTACACTTACTTTGGTTGTATTTCAATTGTTTAAATGCTTTCTTGGACTTAAGTTCTTAGTTTAAAAGCTATTTCTGCTTTTTTATATTCAATCCAAAGCTTACATTGCTACCAAAGTCTTTTACTCATCTTGTTGTAATCGAAGCTCTTAACTTGCATTAAGACTTTGTATATATTTGATTGTTTGTAGTTGTGAACTTACAATGCATATGAAGTGTTCAAAGCTTCTTAGATATCTTCTACCAGAAGAAAAGACAAACCTTGTTCCCTTTGAGCCAAAGAAACAACGGTGACAAACAAATTAAAGAAAGATCATTCCTTCCTAAACCAGCATCAGAAAGGAAGGTTTAGCAAAATTATATTTAAAGAAAAGAAAGGTTCCTTATCTACTACGTGTACGTTTGCTCCAAGAAAAACCGAAGGTATACTTTGAACACTTGGTTGCCGCTATCTTCACTTCTTACATTCATTTGAGTTGCATAAGGCTTAAGGTAAGTTAAGGACTGCCCAGAGCATTAGCTTTTCTTAACTCAGCCTACAACATCATTATTTGTTTCTATCTTTCTTAAATCTTAGATAGTCCAAGTTTGGTGTTTATTCAATTAGTATTGTGTGGAAGTGGAAAGCCGTGTGGAAGTTTTTGTGCTGTGGGAAGTATTGAAGACTTGTTTGGATATATATTCATTGGCTATTTGTTGTGATTGGATCTAACCTAAGATTCTACCAAGAACACAAAGCAAGGATTGAGTGAACATACACACGAGCAAAAGAGAGCAAATAGTTGTTTGAACTAACATAAAAAACTCTCTTCCGTCTTTGTGTTCGTTTTTCTTTTGTTGTTTTTCTCAGGAAAACATGGCTGAATCACGTGGAAACGAGCAAACCTCTCCTACTACCCCTACCATGCCACAATGTCCTATGACCATGGAATCCCTGCACCAAATGATGTCTAGCCTGGTCCATGGGTTTGGTTGCATGAAAAGTGACACTGAGGATCTCAAACATAATGCTGACCAACAAACCAGAGGAGAAAGTGCAACTCAAGATAGAAGAGAACTACCAAGCATATATTTAAATGAAGGAACATCTTATGGTAGTGAAGCATGGTATGAAAGGCAAGGAAACATGCCTCAAAGAGGGCGTGAAAGAGGACGTGCACCGAATGGTGGCCAAAGGCCCGTGCATGAAAGATTTGAGGATCCATACGAGTACAATGAATACTACCGTGAAGAAAGATATCCTAACCAAAGGTATGATAGAAATGAACCCCCTGAAGAGGAGTTTATTATAACTAAACTTGATATACCTCCCTTTCACGGAAAAAGTGATGCTGAAGTATACTTACAATGGGAACTTAAGGTAGATCATATGTATTCATGTACTAATTATTCTGAGTTGGCCAAAGTTTGGTATGCTACTTTTGAGTTTGTCGATTATGCTTTACTCTGGTGGGAACATCTGCAAAATGCAAGAAGAAGAGCAAGACAACCTCATATTGTAAAATGGATAGAACTCAAGCAAGAGATGAGGAAGAGATTCATATCCCAATCCTATGAAAGGACTGTTTACCAAAATCTGCAACAACTTTCTCAAGGTAACAAGTCTGTTGATGAATATTCCAAAGAGTTAGAACGTTTGCTTACCAGGACAAACATAGAAGAAGCTGAAGAGGCCATAATGGCAAGGTTCTTAGCTGGTCTTAACAAGGAAATTGCTTTCAAAGTGGAACTCACAACCTACTCAGATCTGGCTTCTATGCTTCACACTGCTGAGAAAGTGGAAAGGCAACTTAAGGTACAAACCTCTATCCCTTCTTTTCGGCCTAATCCTTCAAACTTTTTCAAGGTATAGCATAGGCCATGTTTCAGATATCAACAGAGTCAAGGACGAGGATTTCACGGGAAGGAGCCATAAAGCTTTCCAAACCATACCACAACAAGCAACTCTGCAATCATGGACAAGGGCAAAGAAAAGGTGGAAGGTACTACTTATAAAACTAGATTCCGTGATATTCAATGTTTTAAATGTTTAGGTAAAGGTCATTTTGCAAATCAATGTCCCAACCCTAAATGTATTATGTTCATTGAGGATTCTAATGAGTACTATTCTAAAGAAGAATTGGAGGAGAATGAGGAGGTTGACAAAACGTGTGAGGAAGACAAAGAAATCGTTGATGAGAGCGATGAATGTGAAAGTAAAGAGTTTTTAGTTGTAAGACGTGCTTTAAATGTTCAAGTCAAAACAGAAGAACAAGATGCAAAAAAAAACATTTTTCACATCTATTGCATGGTTAGAGGCAAAGTGTGTACATTCATCATTGATTCTGGCTCATGTACGAATGTTGCAAGCACTAAAATTGTTAGGAAACTTGCCTTACCCTTAATCAATCATCCACATCCTTATAGACTTACATGGCTTAATAATTGTGGAGAAGTTAAGGCAAGTAAACAAGTCTTGATTCCTTTGTCACTTGGTGGGTTTTCTGATGAAATCTTATGCGATGTAGCACCTATGCATTCAAGTCACATCTTATTAGGTAGGACATGGCCATTTGATAACAAAGTGACATATGATTGCTACTTAAATAGGTATTCCTTGAGGCATCACAACAAACTGTTTAATCTACTTGCATTGCCCCCGCAAAAGGTGTTTGAAGATCAGAAAGAATGACCAAAAGTCGAAATGATCCAAAAGAAAAAGAATTGGAAAGGATCTTCCTTAAAAACATTTGTTCTAGCAAAACTGAATCAAAGGGTAAAGAACTTGTTAGTTCTGGGGAAAAGAAAGATAAAAAGAAGTGTGCTTTCTTTGCATCACAAAGTGAGGTGTTCCGCTCAATCAATTCCAACAAAACTAGTTCATCTTACTTTACAAAGAAACCTTATTGTCTTCATCTGATTCGCCCTCTAGTGAAGTCACATCCCTACTGAAAGAGTTTTCAAATTTGTTCCCTGAATGAGATCCCAAAGGTTTACCACCTCTAAGAGGCGTTGAGCATCAAATAGATTTCATTCCAGGAGCTGTGCTACCCAATAGGCCTGTTTATAGAGCCAATCAGAGGAAACTAAGGAGATCAAAAGACAAGTTGAGGAGCTCTTAGAGCAAGGTAAAGTGAGAGAAAGTATGAGCCCTTGTGCCATATCGGTGATAGTTGTTCCTAAGAAAGATGGAACTTGGAGGATGTGCACGACTGTAGAGCAATCAATAAGATTACTGTGAAGTATAGATACCTTATTCCTAAGTAGATCTTAAGCAAGCATATTTCCAAGTGCGAATTAGGGGAGGAGATGAATGGAAAACAGCATTCAAGACTAAGTTTGGATTGTATGAATGGTTAGTCATGCCCTTTGGCCTAACAACGCCCCTAGCACCTTTATGAGGTTGATGAATGAGGTGTTGAGGAAGTTCATTGGGAAATTTATGGTAGTATACTTTGATAACATCCTTATCTACTCCAAATCAATCAGCGAACACTTTATCCATTTAAGAGCTGTGTTCGAAACGTTACAAGAAGAACAACTATATGCCAATTTTAAGAAATGCTCATTCTGTTTAGAGAAAGTAGTGTTCTTAGGATTTGTGATCAGTGCTGAAGGGACTGAAATGGATCAAGAGAAGGTCAAGTCCATCACTGAATGGCCAACGCCTAAGTCTGTATGAGATGTTAGGAGTTTCCATGGATTAGCCAGTTTTTATAGGCGATTTGTCAAGGATTTCTCTACCATTGCTGCACCCCTAAATTAGTTGGTTAAGCAAGATGTCAGTTTTCAATGGGGAACCTCATAACAACAAGCCTTTGATGAACTTAAGAAATGTCTAACCTCATCACCTATCCTAAGATTGCTGAAGAGACATTTGAAGTTGAGTGTGATGCCAGCGGGGTTGGCATTGGAGCTGTACTGAATCAAGCTAAGAAACCCATAGCTTATTTCAGTGAGAAGTTAAGAGGAGCAGCCTTGAACTATTCAACATATGATAAAGAATTTTTTGCCTTAGCTAGATCTTTATAAACTTGGAAACATTATTTACAACCTAAGGAGTTTGTGATCTATATTGATCATGAAAGCCTTAACTACCTTAAGGGCCAAGGTAAACTGAACAAAAGGCATGCAAAATGGGTTGAATACATTGAACAATTCCCATATGTAATCAAGTATAAGCAAGGAAAAGACAATGTTGTTGCTGATGCTCTATCTCATCGATATACTTTGATTACTATGCTGACTTGTAACATGTTTGGTTTTGAAACTATTAAAGACTTGTATGTCTCTGATGATGATTTTAGCTCCATTTACGAAGCATGTCTTGAATCCCCTTTTGGTAAGTTCTATCTGCATGAAGGATTCTTGTTTAAGGAACAAAAATTATGTATACCAATGTGTTCAATGAGGGAACTTCTGATCAAGGAAGCTCATGGAGGAGGCTTGATGGGTCATTTTGTCTCATTCAAGACGTTAAAAATGCTTAAGGAGCATTTCTTCTGGCCACATGTGCGTGTGAATGTTGAAAAGGTATGTGCTAGTTGTATTACATGTAAGCAAGCTAAATCTAGAACACAACTTCAAGGATTATACACCCTTTACCTGTTCCAAATTCACCTTACACTGATCTTTCAATGGACTTCGTGTTAGGATTGCCTAGGTCCAAAACCGGTAACGATAGCATCTTTGTTATTGTTGATAGATTTTCTAAGATGGCACATTTTATTACATGCAAGAAGGTAGATGATGCCACACATGTTTCTGACCTATTCTTTAAGGAAGTTATAAGATTATATGGCATGCCCCATACCATTGTAAGGGATAGAGACACAAAGTTTCTAAGCCACTTCTGGCGTGTTATGTGGAGTAGACTTGGTACTAAACTTCTTTTCTCAACAACTGCTCACCCACAAACTGATGGATAAACAGTAGTCATCAATAGAACTTTGTCAAAAATGTTGCATGTCATTATTCAAAAGAATTTAAAGAACTTGGAAGATTGTTTAGCTTTCATTGAGTTTGCATACAATAGGAATGTTCATAGCGGCACTTTGCATTCTTCTTTTGAAGTTGTTTATGTCTTTAACCCTTTATCCCCACTTGACTTAGTCCCTATTCCAGTTCACGAACGTGTTAGTCTGGATGGAGAACGTCAGGTTAAACTTGTCAAAGATTTACATGAAAAGGTTAAGTCACAACTTGAAGCTAAAAACGAAGTGTATGCCAAAAGAGCTAACAAGAACCGCAAGGCTATTATATTTGAACCTAGAGATCTTGTTTGGTTACACTTAAGGAAGGAAAGGTTTCCTAAGGAAAGGAAATCAAAGTTGATGCCGAGAAGTGATGGACCATTCAAAGTTGTCCAAAGAATCTAGCAATTGTCTTATCGGCTGAAACTTCTTTTTTGATTTGCAAGTTGTTTAGCCTTTGATTTGTGATTGGTTCAGCTCCTCCTTGATTTGGAATATCATTTGACACGTCCTTGATGATTTGGAGTGGTCCCTTGCAGCTAATTGGTTGAGAATCTCACTTGGACAATCAAGAAAGCAAAATCTGTCCAGATTTTGTAGAAATAAGAGGGTTTGAGTGATTTCAAAATAAGAAATTTGAATATATATAAATATATATATATATATATATATAAATAAACGTTGAGCATATATACACAAGTGTACATGTATGCATGATAACTTGCCTTTTTTAGCTTATATATTATGTTGCCGTACTAACGAGCCATGAAGCATTAAAGCTTACATCATATGGCGAACATTTGTTGAGTTTATACTATTTTCAGGTGCCACAATTAATGAACTAAAGTAGTTCATTAAGTGAAGTACTTAGTTTAATAAACTAAGTAGTTCATTAAAGGAAGATGCATTTGGAAAAGGCACAAAGGCAACATGGCTATGGAAGGAAAGTCTTCTCCTCCTCCCCACATTCAATGTCACATGTTTTTATACACATATATATACTATATTTTCAGATTTTTTATAAAAGGCACATACACATGTATTCCAACGTACTACCGACACGTTATATATCTTACGTACGTACGTTAACGTCACACCACCATACTTAACTCATGTTTATGAGTATATTCAGGTCTTATATCATATGATATAAGTTATGGTGATGACAAATTGAATATGACACGATAAAAGGGTCTAAACCGAAGTTTGTCGTATCGGGCGAATACCGAAACTTCGCCAACGTGTCACATACTTGCCATAAATAAATGTGATGCGTGCAACTCGTGGGCTCCAACAATTCCACCTTCCAAACGTCCTTCACAAAGGGTTAGGCACAAAGAAGTAAACTTCCCCTTGCTTCCTTAGTGATCAAACGTGTGGACAACGAGCAAGACCAACACTATAAGATGGTCGTTGATCAGGCAAACCAAGATGGCCCTCCTGGACGGCACCTTTTAGCAATGGCAATACCTTCAAATCGCTCAACTTTGAAGGATCTTAACTTAGGTTTTTAATGCAAAACCAATAAAACAAAGTATCACTCAAAGTGAAGAAAATATCAAGAATTGTTATTCATCGAAAGGTGAGTTTACAACCAGCCAAAGGGGTCTATTTATAGGCCTAGTAGACGCCCCCTTTAGCTTGAAAATGGCTAGAGATAATTCAAATAAAGCTATCTAACAAATGTTTAAATTTGAACTTTGCTTGAAAATTTAAACTAAGATAATTCTAGCTAAAACTTGAAATGCTTGAAAGATGTTATCTTCAATGAATCTAGTCATGTTTGGTGACGAAATTGGCGTTGGAGATGCTGAAATTGGCGTTGGAGATGTGGTTGACTTTGCATTCAAAGGCTAGTTGAAGATTGGATTCAATTTGACTTCAAACTTGAATTCAATCTTTGAATCATAATCCCATCCTTTTTGATCTTCAAGTGGCGTGTGGATGCTTATCTAGGCGTGTGAGATGTCTTCGATTGGTTGAGATGTTGAATTCAAATGCTGGTTGGAGATTGAGTTTAACTTGAACTTGAATTTTAAACTTGGATTCAAAATTTGAATCGACATCTCATCTTTGCTTCAAACATTGGCGTGTGATGACTTCATGTTGGCGTGTGACTTCTTTGGAGTGGATGTAGATTAGGCTGAAATCCTTTTGAACTTTAAGTCTCCAATTGATTGAGATTGAATTCAAATTAAGATTGAATTTTAAATTCAATCCTAGCTTTGAATTTAAACTCAATTGATCATTATCCATTTGCTTTAGGTATGGCCGCCCCCTTCTTGTGGATAATGGAGATGATTTTGATTTCAACTTGATCAAGAAACTCTATCTTGGACACTTTTGAATTTGTCTTAGCATAGACAAACATTCTCCTGAAACATTCTCTTCAACATTCTCTTCAAACATTCTTTTGAAACATTCTCTTCAAACATTCTCTTGAAACATTCTCTTAAACATTCCCTTCAAACATTCCCTTGTACCTAATTTACCTACAAAGCAAATACATAAAACTAAGATCACACGACACAAAATAAAATCTAAAAACAAGAATGTAGGCGTGCATGCTGAGACAAGCTCAAGTTGAAGGTTCAATGAAATGAACCCAAGGAGTTTTAGGTTCATCTTGAACATGTTTGTACAAGAAGGTGGCAACTTGATGACAAAGTTCCCTTGCCCTCCTTCTTGTTATAGGACCTTTGACCTCTTGATGGGGCCCTTGATCCTCATCGGACCCTTGATCCTCATCAATCCCCCCCTCCTCAAAAGGATTCGTCCTCGAATCAAAAAGGTCATCGGTGAAAGGGGTGAGATCAGCAACATTAAAAGTAGGTGAAACTGAACCATACCTGTCGGGAAGATCGAGAATGTATGTATTGTCACCTATGCGTTTCAAGACTTTAAAGGGTCCATCTCCTCGAGGCATCAATTTTGACTTTCTTTCATTGGGAAATCTTTCTTTACGCAAATGTAACCACACTAAATCTCTAGGTTTGAACACAACTCTTTTCCGATGTTTGTTAGCTCGTCTTTCATAAGCTTTGTTTTTCTTTTCTAGTTGTGTTTTAACTTGTTCATGCAGTTTCTTTATGTTGTCCGCTTTTTGTTTACCATCAATACTAGAACGTTCATGCACGGGAATAGGTATCAAGTCAATGGAAGACAAGGGATTAAAGCCATACACGATTTCAAATGGACTATGCAAAGTACCGTGATGGACACTCCTATTATATGCAAATTCGATATATGGTAAACAATCTTCCCAATGTTTAATGTGTTTTTGCAAAATGGCACGCAAAAGTTGAGAAAGAGTACGATTAACGACTTCAGTTTGTCCATCAGTTTGTGGGTGTGCGGTGGTGGAAAACAACAATTGTGTACCAAGTTTAGCCCACAAAACACGCCAAAAATGACTCAAGAATTTCGTATCTCTATCACTTACAATTGTACGTGGCATGCCATGCAATCTAACAATTTCTTTGAAGAACAAATCAGCAACATGTGTGGCATCATCAACTTTCCTACATGCAATGAAATGTGCCATTTTTGAAAATCGATCAACCACAACATAAATGCTATCGCGTCCTCCCCGAGACCTAGGAAGTCCTAAAACAAAGTCCATAGAAATGTCAATCCAAGGGGAATCAGGGACGGGTAAAGGCGTGTAAAGGCCATGTGGTTGGGACTTGGATTTGGCTTGTTTGCAAGTGATGCAATGACCACACAACCTCTCGACATCTACTCTCATGTGGGGCCAATAGAAATGTTCTTTAAGAGTCTCAAGGGTTTTGAACACTCCGAAATGACCCATTAAACCTCCCCCATGGGCTTCTCTGGTCAATGCTTCGCGTAGGGATGATTGGGGAACGCACAGCTTTTGTTCTTTGAAAAGATATCCCTCATGTATGTAAAATTTCCCAAATGGTGCTTCTTTACATGCCTCGAAAATGGTGCCAAAGTCATGGTCATTGGGGTACAAGTCCTTAAGTGATTCGAATCCTAAGAAGCGTGAAGATAATGTAGTCACTAACGTGTATCTCCTAGAGAGGGCATCGACAACTATATTATCCTTTCCTTGTTTGTACTTAATCACGTAAGGGAATTGTTCTATGAACTCTACCCATTTGGCAAGTCTTTTGTTCAACTTTCCCTGCCCTTTAAGATTCTTAAGGCTTTCGTGGTCAGTGTGGATCACAAACTCTTTAGGTTGAAGGTAGTGTTGCCAAGTTTGTAGGGATCTCACAAGGGCATAAAGTTCCTTATCGTAGGTAGAGTAATTCAATGCTGCTCCTTTCAACTTTTCACTAAAGTAGGCTATGGGTTTCTTACTTTGGGTCAAAACTGCGCCTATACCCACTCCACTTGCATCACACTCGATCTCAAAGGTCTCGTCAAAATTTGGTAGTCTAAGTATGGGTGCAGTGGTCAGCCTACATTTGAGTTCATCAAATGCCTGTTGTTGTGGCTCTTCCCACCTAAAAGGCACATCTTTTTTCACAATTTCGTTTAGGGGTGCAGCTATGGAAGAAAAATCTTTGACAAAACGTCTATAAAAGCTTGCTAATCCATGAAAACTGCGAACTTCCCCTACATTCTTAGGTATAGGCCACTCCACAATTGACCTAACCTTTTCTTCATCCATCTCTACTCCCTCAGCTGAAATGACAAAGCCTAGAAAAACTACGCGTTCTAAACAGAAAGAGCACTTCTTAAAGTTGGCGTAAAGTTGTTCTTGCTTAAGCTTTTCAAAAACGGCTCTAATGTGGTCAAGATGATCTTCTATGGTGTGGGAATAGATTAGGATATCATCGAAATAGACAACGACAAAGCGTCCTATGAACGCACGTAAGACTTCATTCATTAGCCTCATAAAGGTACTAGGGGCGTTGGTGAGCCCGAAGGGCATCACTAACCACTCATAGAGCCCAAACTTGGTTTTGAATGCAGTCTTCCATTCGTCCCCTTCTCTAATGCGTACCTGGAAGTACCCTTGCTTAAGGTCAATTTTGGTGAAGAATTTGGATCCGTGCAACATGTCTAACATATCGTCTAGCCTAGGTATGGGGTACCTATACTTGACGGTAATCTTGTTTATGGCTCGGCAATCGGTACACATTCTCCACGTTCCATCCTTTTTGGGTACTAAAATGACGGGGACAGCAGATGGGCTCAGACTCTCTCGGATTTGTCCACTAGCTAGGAGCTCCTCTACTTGCCTTTGGATTTCTTTGGTTTTTTCGGGGTTTGCTCGATAGGCTGGGCGATTGGGTAACACGGCTCCTGGGACAAAGTCGATTTGGTGTTCTATCCCTCTAATGGGTGGTAATCCGGATGGTGGTTCGGAAGGAAATAGAACTTCATATTCTTGGATAAGGGACGCAACTGAGGTAGGTAAGTTTGGTGGGAGTTCTTCAAGGGCAAGTTGACACGACTTTGGGATGATGATGAAGACAGTTTGGTTGTTATAAAGTGCACGTGTAACCTCTCTTTTCTTTGCGAAATACCCACACTTCTTTTTGGACTCGTTGACACTTAGGGGCACTACCTCTTTTCCCTTGCTCTCTTGTTTTTTGTTCTCACTTTTCATACACTCCACGAATTTTCTCTCGGCTTCTTTTTCCTTAGGGTCAGCTCTAGACTTGGACATGCGTTGGTGATCCTCGTGGACTTTGTGTGGTGGAAGTGCATGCAGTTTATACAATTTGCCATTCAATTTGAAAGAATAACGATTCAAATAACCATCATATGTCACATGTCTATCAAATTGCCATGGCCTACCAAGCAAGATATGACTAGCATGCATTGGTGCGACATCACATAAAACATCATCTTTGTAACTACCAATGCTAAGAGAAATCAAAACTTGTTTACTTACGCTAACTTCACCGCAGTCATTTAGCCATGCAAGTTTGTAAGGATGCGGGTGATTAGTTATAGGCAAATTCAGTTTTCTTACTAATTCGATGCTAGCCACATTCGCACAAGAACCGGAATCAATGATCATGGTGCACACTTTACCATTTATCATGCAATGAATATGGAAAATGTTTTCTCTATGTTGTTCGTGATCATCTAATTTCGGATATGCATTTAAAGCTCTACGCACAACAAGAAACTCCTTAGTGTCAAAATCATCTAATGTGCCTAGATCCTCTTCAGGTTCAATTTCATTATCATGCTCAGACTCGTTTTCATGCTCGGACTCGGACACATATTCGTTTGTCTCTTCAATTAACATGATTCTTTTCGAATTAGGACATTCTTTTCCTATGTGACCACGTCCTTGACATTTATAGCA
The DNA here is from genome assembly GCA_036186865.1 of Eustoma russellianum. NCBI lineage: Eukaryota > Viridiplantae > Streptophyta > Magnoliopsida > Gentianales > Gentianaceae > Eustoma > Eustoma russellianum. The sequence goes on along the minus strand of AP025070.1, from coordinate 15,509,815 downwards.
TTTAATGTCTCTAAACCTGTTTGAAGGATCCGAGGAATTGCCGGTAGGAGCCTTTTGTTGGGTGCGTTCATCTCTCCGTTGTGTGGATTGCACACGATTGTCCATCCTTTGTGATGCTCCTTGGTCACGCGTTTGGCCTCCTGTAGGCCGTGAACTTCCTGCTCCTGAAGGCTTGCTGTGAAATCTTGACGAAGATTGATTAGTACGATAATTGGAATTGAAATTAGAGGAGTTACGTACCTTTAATTGTGCTTCAATCTTCTCAGCCATATGGACCATGGTTGTGAGGTCGAGGTAAGGTTGAAGGTCAACCCTTTGCGCAATCACCCTGTTTAAACCATGTAAGAATCGAGCCTTGGTGGCTTCTTCAGGTTCCTGCAAGTTAGACCTCTCCAACAAAATTTCTAACTCTTTATAATACTCGTCTACACTTTTGGAACCTTGTCGTAAGTTATGCAAACTCGTGAAAATAGAACTCTCATAATTGTTTGGAATAAAACGTTGACGCATTTCAAACTTCATTTCTTCCCAAGTGGCGATTGGGGGTTGTCTTGTCTTAGTTCTATTTCGACACAAATTCGTCCACCAATTAAGTGCATAACCAGAAAATTCAATGGAAGCATACCTCACTTTTTGCAATTCACTATAATTGGTACAAGAAAAGATCAAATCCACTTTCGTTTCCCATTCTAAATATTCCTCCGCATTACTTTTACCATAAAACGTGGGAATACTTATTTTGGTTTTGAGAAAATCGTCATCTTGCGGGAAAAGGGGATTTTGGCGTCTTTGGTAACCACGAGGATGGTGGTCATCAAAGTCATAATCATCATGCTCAAAGGGTATGTAATCATCATTGTACCTTCTTGGAGCGTACCTTCTTGCTTGTGTAGGGGGAGCAAACCGTCTCGCTTCGGTGTGTGGGGGTCGAATGTTATCGTCCTCAACTTCTTCCGGAGGATGGCGCCTTGGTTGTGGTGGTGGAACGGCCCTGCTTGTTCCTTGGCCATCACTTGTTTTGTAGCTTCGCTCCACGTCTTCCAAGCGTTGCTTAATTATCTCATTGTCGTGCATGAGTTTCTTAAGCATTTCCAGCATTTGTTGTTGAGTATTGTCAACAGTTTCGGCTCCTTTAGACTTGCTAGATGCAGAATTGCTGCTGGCCATTGTACCTAAGGAATTGAACGAAAACAAAGGAAAAAGAGAAAGAAGCAAACTAACACAAAGACAAACAAACGTTAAGGGATTAGTAAAAATAAACTATGAACACTCTGCTTTCGGTTTTTTTTGCACTCTCTTACCACTTTGGTTCTTGGATAACCTGAAGTTAAGAAGTCTCAAAGCGACCAATAAGGAAGTGTATTGCCAAGGCTTTTTCAAACCACAATGTTCTCCGCTTGTTTCTTCCTTTTTTTGCTTTCAAGTTGCACCAATTAGTATCAAAGTAGAATCAATTGAAATGAAATCAAACTTGAACTTTCTACTAAGAATCAAAGAAAATAAGCAACCAAAGTTGATGTATAAGGCTGAACCAAAGATGAACTAAGGGTTGCCGTGGGCAATCTTTAGTTAATTTTGATTCTATGCACTTACTGTCCACAAAATGGTTCAAGTCATGCAACAATCGAGCAACCAAATGTGTGATTGGTTCAAGAAGATCAAGAGTTGGAGAATTGGGTATAGGGACGGCAATGTGGGTATTATGGTATCCAAGGTTTGCAAGTCGTACCAAAAATTTTCCACGCAATGCACAAACGTTTTGCCCGTTTTCTTTGCTCTTGTTCTTTTTGTTTTTCTTTTTCTTCCTTGCTATTTCAATTGAGCAAGATTCAGATTCTCCTCTTTTTTTTTTGACTAAGGGCAGAATTGGAATGTCACTTGTTTGCGCTTAGCACTTGCGTTTTTTGGACAGAATAGTGCAATGTATTTAAAATGTAACGTGTATCTTGGACTTGCAACAAAATTGACCTTGGAAGGTGATGGAAATTGGGTAAGGCCGAATAGGGGTTACAGTTAGGGTTTTTGATTTAGGGTGGTTTTGAACGTTTTGGGGTTTTGCGGATTGTAGTTGTAGGAATGGAATGGATGTGGTAAATTGACTATTTGGGTTGGTAATTGACGATTGGTGTGGCCAATTTGGATATTGGTTGGTCTAGGACTGAATGTGAGCAAAATTCAAATTCTAGGGTTAGGGTTTATTTGAATGAATTGGGATCTTTAGAATCTGATTGTTTTTGGGTAAATTGGTTTGGGGGTTTTTGTTTGGGGTGTAAATAGAGTTGTTTTGGACCAGGTTGGTGCGTTTTAAGGTTGGGTTGGGGTGGGGTTGGTTGGGCCGTGGGGTGGGGGAATTAGGGTTTTGAAAATGGTTCGGGAAGGCAAACACACGTATGACTACTTGTCTTAAAGCATGAAATCAATCACAATGCGAATCATAAGATGCATACAATCATCACTAACTAAAAGCTTCGGTAGCAACAAGATGATTTGAAACCGAGGTAGCTTTATAGGATGATGGTTGAAATATTTTGAAGAAGGCTGAATGTAACCTAAAAATGCAACGAACCCTAATTTGTTCAAGTTTGAACGACTCAAAATCAGATTGTGATGCGAAAAAGAAATAAAGGAAATGACACTTGAATGATGAAAAGCAAAATGCAGCAACGTGTAAGGAATCAAAGCAATGTTTTTTTTTTGTTTTGGACGTTTTTTTTGAATGAATGAGATGCAAGACAAATGGCGTGTAGAGGGAGGAGTAGAAGAAGGACACAACTGAACTTGAAATGACTAGACTCAAACGAAAAGGAAATGATAGATGGTGGAATAGAGTAACCTGTCTCTGATGCCAATTTGATGCGTGCAACTCGTGGGCTCCAACAATTCCACCTTCCAAACGTCCTTCACAAAGGGTTAGGCACAAAGAAGTAAACTTCCCCTTGCTTCCTTAGTGATCAAACGTGTGGACAACGAGCAAGACCAACACTATAAGATGGTCGTTGATCAGGCAAACCAAGATGGCCCTCCTGGACGGCACCTTTTAGCAATGGCAGTACCTTCAAATCGCTCAACTTTGAAGGATCTTAACTTAGGTTTTTAATGCAAAACCAAGAAAACAAAGTATCACTCAAAGTGAAGAAAATATCAAGAATTGTTATTCATCGAAAGGTGAGTTTACAACCAGCCAAAGGGGTCTATTTATAGGCCTAGTAGACGCCCCCTTTAGCTTGAAAATGGCTAGAGATAATTCAAATAAAGCTATCTAACAAATGTTTAAATTTGAACTTTGCTTGAAAATTTAAACTAAGATAATTCTAGCTAAAACTTGAAATGCTTGAAAGATGTTATCTTCAATGAATCTAGTCATGTTTGGTGACGAAATTGGCGTTGGAGATGCTGAAATTGGCGTTGGAGATGTGGTTGACTTTGCATTCAAAGGCTAGTTGAAGATTGGATTCAATTTGACTTCAAACTTGAATTCAATCTTTGAATCATAATCCCATCCTTTTTGATCTTCAAGTGGCGTGTGGATGCTTATCTAGGCGTGTGAGATGTCTTCGATTGGTTGAGATGTTGAATTCAAATGCTGGTTGGAGATTGAGTTTAACTTGAACTTGAATTTTAAACTTGGATTCAAATTTGAATCGCCATTCATCTTTGCTTCAAACATTGGCGTGTGATGACTTCATGTTGGCGTGTGACTTCTTTGGAGTGGATGTAGATTAGGCTGAAATCCTTTTGAACTTTAAGTCTCCAATTGATTGAGATTGAATTCAAATTAAGATTGAATTTTAAATTCAATCCTAGCTTTGAATTTAAACTCAATTGATCATTATCCATTTGCTTTAGGTATGGCCGCCCCCTTCTTGTGGATAATGGAGATGATTTTGATTTCAACTTGATCAAGAAACTCTATCTTGGACACTTTTGAATTTGTCTTAGCATAGACAAACATTCTCTTGAAACATTCTCTTCAACATTCTCTTCAAACATTCTTTTGAAACATTCTCTTCAAACATTCTCTTGAAACATTCTCTTGAACATTCTCTTCAAACATTCTCTTGTACCTAATTTACCTACAAAGCAAATACATAAAACTAAGATCACACGACACAAAATAAAATCTAAAAACAAGAATGTAGGCGTGCATGCTGAGACAAGCTCAAGTTGAAGGTTCAATGAAATGAACCCAAGGAGTTTTAGGTTCATCTTGAACATGTTTGTACAAGAAGGTGGCAACTTGATGACAAAGTTCCCTTGCCCTCCTTCTTGTTATAGGACCTTTGACCTCTTGATGGGGCCCTTGATCCTCATCGGACCCTTGATCCTCATCAAAATGGCCAGCCCATATACATCAAAAATTGATGAAAATTTCGTGCTACACATGGTATGATCAGCCAAAAATACTTTCCATGTTGGCACACACAAATCACCCCACATTTAGGCCAAAATCTGAAGATTCCAATTTTAATTTTGTCACATGTTTATGGTACCACTTTAAATCAGCCAAGTGCTGAAATTCAAAGTATATATTATATATATATTATGTATAACATAATATATATCATGTGCAAAAGTTGGAATTTAAATTAGAGAAAAATCGGGTAATCGATAAATATCGAAAATTCGGTTTTCTACGCACTTAACATGGAACGTTTTTCTTGAACATCATGTGACACGTATCTAGACACTTTCTACATATAATATACATCTTAAAGTGTTCTAGAAAATTAAATTAAGGGCTGATTGGAATATTACATGTGTGTATTATTAAATGTGCACTATTTTACAAAGTTAGCAAAAATAAATTTCAGCACATGTATATACACATTTAAACGTCACTACAGCTGAGATGGAGCACATGTGGAGCCTGTTGGCATGTTGATTGGTCAAGGATCAATCATACAATGTTGAGAAATCAAAGAGAGAAGCTACAAAAGGTAAGTATTCAACATATACCTCTCTTATGTCACATGCTGAAAATTTCAGCATACTACACTTGCCTTGGCCGAATTCTTCATCATCAAGATAACATATTTAGTCAATTTTCATTAAAGGATTAAGTGAAGGAGTTATGGAAATGATTTGAATATTATGAAAGGTAATTAAGTGTGATATTTTACATATCACACATGCTGAAATTTTTCAGCATGTGTGAAGGGTGTGCTGGCCGAAAATCTACCCCTCTTTGTGTCCAAGTTCATTCTTCATTTGGTAGCAAGACTTACCTTATATAATTGATTTATTTTTATGACAAAAATTCAAAGGAAAATGGCAAATAATCTGAATTTATCCCATGTTGTAAATGCTGAAAATTTCAGCATTGAAAAAAAAATGCTGGCCGATTTTTTGAGGATGGAAGGAAGGATATTTTGTGTCTTGCACTTGATGATAGAATTTGTGAATTATGGTATGACTTAATGATTGATATTGGCACATGTTTAAAGTGATTATTTCAGATTTTCCATGTCATCAAATGATGACAACATTAAGCCAATCAAGAGGTGCCAAGTAAGCAATGACTAAATGATGGTCCAATGGAGTGATGCCAAGTAAGCAAAGCATTGTCACCATGATGTCTTACACTCTCTCAAGCAATTAAAAGGAAATTTTCAAGAGGGGGAGGAGCACATAGGGGGACGGCTGAACTTTTTATAAGGAGAAGAGAAGAACAAACAAATACAACACCAAGATTTGCATTCTAAAGTGATAAAAGTGCCAAGCCTCTTTTCTCCTACATCTTCTTTCTTTCTTTTCTTGCAAAAAGCCTATTGTACTTTGCATCTTTCAATCTTGAATAGGCTTCATAGAAACCACCATTCATTCATCTTTGTAAAAGATTGATCATGGTGTGATCAATCTTCATCCTAGCGAGGTGGTGGTGTTCGTGTGAATTGTACTCGACATACAAGGTTTGTAAAGGGTTGGAGTTAGGTGTAACTCTATCAACCCTGCGGTAAGGTGTACTGCGTGTGTGTGATTAGTGTGTATAAAATTCTTGGTGCAATTTACTTTCAGCATTTACTTTTCAGTTTCTGCACTGTTTATCCGTTTTGTTCACGTTCGGAAAAATAGTAAACGATTTCCAAAAATTATAAAAATTTCCAGAAACATACATAAACGTTCTAGGGTTAATTTGGCACAAGTTTCAACCCTTTTGGACAAGTATAGGTCAGTCAAACATCAAAAGATCTGAGACTAGTGCAGTCTGATTTTCAGACTTGCAAAGGTTGAGACTTTGGTTGTATTTGACCTACTTCCCAAAAGAATTTTCAAAAACTGTTTCAACCTATTTAAATATAGTGTGTGAGGAGTTATTGGTCAAATTTTCAGATCATTTGGACATTCACACAAATAGGAATTAATTTTTCAAATCCATCTACCGTTTCTGGCAGATTTGCACAATCTGAGTGCCAACGGTTTTTGAAGGGGTTAAAGGTTGAATTTTGATTTGAAATTTTTAGGGGACCCTCATAACATCTGAGGCTAAGTTCTTTCAAAGTTACATAATTTTTGGAGACCTCTAACCTGGTTTTAAAAACGTTTTAAAACAGGTCCTGAAAACAGAATCTGTTTTCAGAACTTGAATTGTTCAAGTTTAAAGAAATTTTAAAAAGCACACTTTCCGCACCATCTATTCAACCCCCCCCCCCCTTCTAGTGGTGCCTTGCAGATCCTACAAGTGGTATCAGAGCGCATGAATACTCACTACAAGGAATCCAACGATTCAGTGAGATGGCATCCACAAATCTCAAAACCGAACAAGAAGGTATGTCGAGCCAAAGGCCTCCACTTTTTGACGGTGAGTCTTTTATTCAATGGAAACTTAGGATGAAACTTTTTCTTATGGCTATAGATATAGATCTTTGGTCAATAATTGAAGATGGTCCATATGTCCCATCTAATGTATCCACTGTAGACGGAGTTACTTTAGAAGTTATTAAAACTAGACAAGAATATACTAGTGAAGATAAAAAGAAACTGAGTATGAATGCTAAGGCCCTTAAATGGTTTAAGTAAGAGTGAGTCTAGTTATGTGTCGAATTGTTCGAGTGCACAAGAAATGTGGAGAATCTTAGAAATGAAACACGAAGGCACAAGTCAAGTAAAAGAGTCTAAAATTAATATGCTCATGTCTACTCTTGAGTCTTTTAAGTTGTTGCCTAATGAGTCAATTGTAGATATGGATCTTCGTTTGACTAACATCTATAACTCTCTTGAGTCTCTTGGTAAGGCTTTTACTACGCAGGAAAAGGTACAGAAAGTCCTACAGAGCCTTCCTTCGGAATGGGATCCTAAAGTGACTGCTATAGAAGAAAGCAAGGAGACTAAATCAATAAAAATGGAAGAACTCATTGGTTCACTCAAAGTTTATGAAAACAAACTTATTATTCGGAAATCGGAATCAACCAAACAAGGTAAGACAATTGCTTTTAAATCAAATGAATACGTCTCCCCTCCCTCCGATCACGTAGATGACAGTGATTCCGAATCGGATAATGATGACTTAATTCTATTGGCTAAAGGACTAAGAAGATTCATGAGAAAATCATTTAGAAATAAAAACAAGGGGACTACATCTAAGAGAAACAAAAACAAGTCAAATGATAAGGACATTAAATGTTATGAATGCGGAAAACTCGGACACTTATCATATGACTGCCCTAACAAAGAAAAGCAAACTATTAAGTACCCTGACAAGGAGCGGAACAAAAATAGACCCGTCTCAGATCCTAAACAAAGGAAACATGCACTAAATGCCTCCACATGGAGTGACTCATCAGACTCTGAAACTGAGACCGAAGAGGAGACCGCTCAAGTTTGCTTCGCTTCAAAGGCATCTAATGAGGTATCATCTGATTTTGACTCTGACTCTGAACCTTCTTACGATGATCTTTTTAGTCAATATCTTGAGTTACATAAATTTACTAAGACTCTCGCAAAAGAAAAGAAACGTTCAATTGAAGACAAGAAACTGTTAGAATCTTCTAACGAGAATCTTGTCGCTCAATTAAGCGATTCAAAGAAAGAGTCTTCATATGTCATCACTGCATTAAAAACCGAGATCTCATCATTAACTTCTCAAAATAATGAAATGAAATCCGAGATTTCAAATTTGAAATCAAGGAATATAGACTTAGAGAAAATGATGAAACAATTCGATACAGGGTCAAACATGCTGCATCGCATCATATTATCGCAAAAGCATGACAGTGACAAAACTGGATTGGGATACGTTGATACTAACGAAGTATCAACCAAACCAACCAAGTTTGTTGTGTCTAAGAAAGTAGACACCCCTAAGCATCAAGTGGCGTCTAAGATGACGCAAAAAGCGCCCCCTTCCACACGCCCCACTCCCTCATATCATGTGAAATATAACGTTGTACCATATAGATATGAGAAGAAAAGAACAATGCATACACGAAATACATATCATCCACGCACTACGCACACGCATACAAGGACATATCAAAAGCGTCCTTCATTCAATGAGTATAGAGTAGTCCTTGGGCAAAGACCCAAAGTACATGCACCACATGTATATTATATCGCACCTTCATTCTTGCCATTTGATAGACCGAGAAGGATCACCCAAGTATGGGTACCGAAAGGTACCTTTACCAAAAGGTGATTAACTAACTCGAAAGGACCCAAAATTAAAAGGGTACCTAAATCACCTTTTCACATTGCAGGGAGACCACTCATCAAAAGACACATCAATAAAGTGGTCCCTTGACAGTGGTTGCTCGAGGCACATGACGGGTAACCCGAGCCTGTTCTCCAAATTAAAGAAGGTCACAAAAGGCGGATCTGTGACCTTTGGAGACAACAATGAAGGGAAGATCATTGGAAAAGGTACGATTGGCAATCCAAATACACTTCAAATCTCCAACGTATTTTTGGTAAGCAACTTATCTTACAATCTTCTTAGTATTTCTCAATTTGTTGACAATGGCTTCAATGTTTGTTTTACTCACCCTTATTGCAATATAATAAATAAAAATGGAGAAACTGTCTTGAAAGGAAAACAAGAAGGAAATATATTCACACTATCTATGGATGATGTAGTAGACGCCAAAGTTAAATGTTTTATGTCAAATGAACCCAATGTGAATTTGTGGCATAGACGTTTAGAACACATAGGTATTTCTACACTAGAAAAATTGCAACGAAAGAACCTAGTACGGGGATTGCCAACGCTTGATTTAGACAACTTTCAGTTGTGTGAATCTTGCATAAAAGGCAAACAAACACGTGAGTCACTTAAGCCTAAAAATGAGATAAGCACGACTAGAATACTAGAACTATTGCATATTGATTTGTTTGGTCCTAGTCGCACGACAAGCCTTGGTGGGCGTCACTATGCATGCGTGATTGTTGATGACTTTTCTCGCTATACTTGGACTTTATTTCTTGCACATAAGGATGATAGCGCTGTAGAAATCGCTAAATTAATTAAACAACTTGAAAATCAATACGGCGTAAATGTGAAAAGAATAAGAAGCGATAGAGGCGGTGAGTTTAAAAATAAAGAGATGATTTCATTTTGTGAAGAAAAAGGAATTAAACATGAGTTTTCGCCACCTAGAACTCCACAATTAAATGGAGTAGTAGAAAGAAAGAATCGCACACTACAAGAAATCGCTAGAACTATGCTTTGCGAAAATAAATTGCCTAGATTTCTGTGAGCGGAAGCCGTAAATTGTGCATGCTATATTGAAAATCGCCTATCTATAAGAAAGAAAATAAACAAGACGCCTTACGAAATTTTGAATGATCGCATGCCTAAGATTGATTATTTTCGTGTGTTTGGATGCAAATGCTTTGTCTTGAATACAAAAGATAATTTAGATAAATTTGAATCCAAATCAATTGAGTGCATTTTTGTTGGGTATTCCATAAATTCAAAAGCATATAGATGTTATGATCCTCTCACTAGACAAATCATAGAATCTATTCATGTTAAATTCAATGAATTTGGAGAGATTGATAAAGATAAGGAATATGACGATGATTTTGAATTGAAACCCGTTTTGGATGAAGATAATGATTCTTTTGATATGCATGAGATGAATGAGACACTAGAAATGCATGATCATATAGAAATGCATTATAACTTAGAAAATAATCAACCAAGATGGCATAGAGATCACCCACAAGATCTCATCATAAGCGACATTACTCACGGTGTGCGACCACGTAGAAGAATCACTTCGGATGAAATAAATGAATTTCATGCTATGATTTCTGAAATTGAGCCCAAAAATGTGCATGATGCTTTGAGTGATTCATCTTGGATTGATGCTATGCATGACGAACTTAATCAATTCGTTAGAAATGATGTATGGGATTTAGTGCCACGACCACAAGATAAGACAATAATAGGCACAAAGTGGGTATTTAGAAACAAAATGAATGAAGAAGGAAAGGTCGTTAGAAATAAAGCAAGACTCGTAGCTCAAGGATATAATCAAGAAGAAGGAATAGACTACGATGAAACATTTGCACCCGTAGCACGTTTAGAAGCTATACGACTCTTACTTGCTATTGCTTGCTTGAAAGATTTTAAATTATATCAAATGGACGTCAAAAGTGCTTTTCTAAACGGATTTATACAAGAAGAAGTATACGTGAAGCAACCACCCGGTTTTGAAGATTTGAAACATCCAGATCACGTGTACAAACTAAAGAAGGCACTATATGGCCTAAAGCAAGCGCCGAGAGCATGGTATGATCGTTTTGCTACTTTCCTTTTAGAAAATAATTTTAAACGTGGTACTATAGATAGTACACTACTTTTGAAACAAGAAAAATCAGATTTACTTATTATTCAAGTCTACGTAGATGACATTATTTTCGGATCTACCTCACATAGACTCGTTAGAGATTTTGAAAATTGTATGAAAGCTGAATTTGAAATGTCTATGGTTGGTGAACTTAATTATTTTCTTGGCTTGCAGATTAAGCAAACGAGTAAAGGAATTCATATAAGCCAAGCTAAGTACGTAAATGACATGATCAAGAAGTTCAGTTTTGAAAATTTGAAACCATCCCCCACGCCTATGAGTGTTACTACTAAATTAGACAAAGACGAACATGGTAAAGACGTTGATAATGGATTATATCGATCTATGATAGGTTTTTTACTATATTTAACTGCTAGTAGGCCTGATATTATGTTTAGCGTATGCATGTGTGCTCGTTTTCAAAGTCAACCTAAGGTGTCACACTTAAATGCGGTAAAAAGAATATTCCGTTATATTAAGCACACGCCCACCTTAGGTATTTGGTATGATAAGGACTCTACATTCGACTTACATGCTTACACTGATGCAGATTATGGTGGCTGCAAGATAGATAGAAAAAGCACGAGCGGAACTTGCCAATTTATAGGAAATTCCCTTATTTCATGGTTTTCCAAAAAGCAAGCAAGTGTTTCTTTGTCCACTACTGAGGCTGAATATATGGCTCTTAGCCTTTGTTGCACACAGTTGTTGTGGATAAAACAACAACTTTCGGACTTTGGAATTACCGTAAATAAAATTCCTATATATTGTGATAGTATGAGTGCAATAAATTTGTCTAAAAACCCCGTATTACACTCTAAGGCTAAGCATATAGAAGTTCGCTATCATTTTCTTCGTGATCACGTTAACAATGGTAATATTGTCATAAATCACGTACGCACAGAATCACAAGTAGCGGATATATTTACAAAGGCCTTAAATCAAGCCACATTTGAATCTCTTCGTTCTAAATTAGGCATGATTCCTGTTGATGTGATTTAATGCGATATTATTTGATTTACTTTCCTTTTTGACAGGAATCTTTGATTAACTTTCCAAAATAAAGGGGGAGAGAGAAGCATGATTTAAGGGGGAGAGAGATTTAAGGGGGAGAGAGATCACTGATTGATCCTAATTGCATGAATCAAGGGGGAGCCGGATTTGAAATTCGAAATTCAAATTTCAAATCTGTGCATAATTCAAGGGGGAGAGATAGCACTTAAATCATGTACACTAGTTATTTTGAAAATCATCAAAAGGGGGAGATTGTAGAAATAAGAGGGTTTGAGTGATTTCAAAATAAGAAATTTGAATATATATATATATATATATATAAACGTTGAGCATATATACACAAGTGTACATGTATGCATGATAACTTGCCTTATTTAGCTTATATATTATGTTGCCGTACTAACGAGCCATGAAGCATTAAAGCTTACATCATATGGCGAACATTTGTTGAGTTTATACTATTTTCAGGTGCCACAATTAATGAACTAAAGTAGTTCATTAAGTGAAGTACTTAGTTTAATACACTAAGTAGTTCATTAAAGGAAGATTCATTTGGAAAAGGCACAAAGGCAACATGGCTATGGAAGGAAAGTCTTCTCCTCCTCCCCACATTCAATGTCACACGTTTTTATACACATATATATACTATATTTTCAGATTTTTTATAAAAGGCACATACACATGTATTCCAATGTACTACCGACACGTTATATATCTTACGTACGTACGTTAACGTCACACCACTATACTTAACTCATGTTTATGAGTATATTCAGGTCTTATATCATATGATATAAGTTATGGTGATGACAAATTTAATACGACACGATAAAAGGGTCTAAACCGAAATTTGTCGTATCGGGCGAATACCGAAACTTCGCCAACGTGTCACGTACTTGCCATAAATAAATGGACAGCCCATATACATCAAAAATTGATAAAAATTTCGTGCTACACATGGTATGATCAGCCAAAAATACTTTCCATGTTGGCACACACAAATCACCCCACATTTAGGCCAAAATGTGAAGATTCCAATTTTAATTTTGTCACATGTTTATGGTACCACTTTAAATCAGCCAAGTGCTGAAATTCAAAGTATATATTATATATATATTATGTATAACATAATATATATCATGTGCAAAAGTTGGAATTTAAATTAGAGAAAAATCGGGTAATCGATAAATATCGAAAATTCGGTTTTCTAGGCACTTAACATGGAACGTTTTTCTTGAACATCATGTGACACGTATCTAGACACTTTCTACATATAATATACATCTTAAAGTGTTCTAGAAAATTAAATTAAGGGCTGATTGGAATATTACATGTGTGTATTATTAAATGTGCACTATTTTACAAAGTTAGCAAAAATAAATTTCAGCACATGTATATACACATTTAAACGTCACTACAGCTGAGATGGAGCACATGTGGAGCCTTGTTGGCATGTTGATTGGTCAAGGATCAATCATACAATGTTGAGAAATCAAAGAGAGAAGTTACAAAAGGTAAGTATTCAACATATACCTCTCTTATGTCACATGCTGAAAATTTCAGCATACTATTACACTTGCCTTGGCCGAATTCTTCATCATGAAGATAACATATTTTGTCAATTTTCATTAAAGGATTAAGTGAAGGAGTTATGGAAATGATTTGAATATTATGAAAGGTAATTAAGTGTGATATTTTACATATCACACATGCTGAAATTTTTCAGCATGTGTGAAGGGTGTGCTGGCCGAAAATCTACCCCTCTTTGTGTCCAAGTTCATTCTTCATTTGGTAGCAAGACTTACCTTATATAATTGATTTATTTTTATGACAAAAATTCAAAGGAAAATGGCAAATAATCTGAATTTATCCCATGTTGTAAATGCTGAAAATTTCAGCATAAAAAAAAATGCTGGCCGATTTTTTGAGGATGGAAGGAAGGATATTTTGTGTCTTGCACTTGATGATAGAATTTGTGAATTATGGTATGACTTAATGATTGATATTGGCACATGTTTAAAGTGATTATTTCAGATTTTCCATGTCATCAAATGATGACAACATTAAGCCAATCAAGAGGTGCCAAGTAAGCAATGACTAAATGATGGTCCAATGGAGTGATGCCAAGTAAGCAAAGCATTGTCACCATGATGTCTTACACTCTCTCAAACAATTAAAAGGAAATTTTCAAGAGGGGGAGGAGCACATAGGGGGACGGCTGAACTTCCTATAAGGAGAAGAGAAGAACAAACAAATACAACACCAAGATTTGCATTCTAAAGTGATAAAAGTGCCAAGCCTCTTTTCTCCTACATCTTCTTTCTTTCTTTTCTTGTAAAAAGCCTATTGTACTTTGCATCTTTCAATCTTGAATAGGCTTCATAGAAACCACCATTCATTCATCTTTGTAAAAGATTGATCAAGGTGTGATCAATCTTCATCCTAGCGAGGTGGTGGTGTTCGTGTGAATTGTACTCGACATACAAGGTTTGTAAAGGGTTGGAGTTAGGTGTAACTCTATCAACCCTGCGGTAAGGTGTACTGTGCGTGTGTGATTAGTGTGAACCAAGGAAGGCGTTCCTTGAAGACTGGAGTAGGTTGTTTATAACCGAACCAGTATAAAATTCTTGGTGCAATTTACTTTCAGCATTTACTTTTCAGTTTCTGCACTGTTTATCCGTTTTGTTCACATTCGGAAAAATAGTAAACGATTTCCAAAAATTATAAAAATTTTCAGAAACATACATAAACGTTCTAGGGTTAATTTGGCACAAGTTTCAACCCTTTTGGACAAGTATAGGTCAGTCAAACATCAAAAGATCTGAGACTAGTGCAGTCTGATTTTTAGACTTGCAAAGGTTGAGACTTTGGTTGTGTTTGACCTACTTCCCAAAAGAATTTTCAAAAACTGTTTCAACCTATTTAAATATAGTGTGTGAGGAGTTATTGGTCAAATTTTCAGATCATTTGGACATTCACACAAATAGGAATTAATTTTTCAAAACCATCTACCGTTTCTGGCAGATTTGCACAATCTGAGTGCCAACGGTTTTTGAAGGGGTTAAAGGTTGAATTTTGATTTGAAATTTTTAGGGGACCCTCATAACATCTGAGGCTAAGTTCTCTCAAAATTTCATAATTTTTGGAGACCTTTAACCTGGTTTTAAAAATGTTTTAAAACAGGTCCTGAAAACAGAATCTGTTTTCAGAACTTGAATTGTTCAAGTTTAGAGAAATTTTAAAAAGCACACTTTCCGCACCATCTATTCAACCCCTCCTTCTAGTGGTGCCTTGCAGATCCTACAAATTTGACCCCTCCCTGAATTTGTTTGCAATATAGTTCTATCTTCCAATCAGATTCAGCTCTTGATTATAAAACAAAAGTTGTGGATCTTTTCTGTAGATGCTTTTTGACACCAGAATGACGTCGTTTGGAGTTGAAATGAGTGAGTTATGCCCGTTTAAAGTTGACTAGCTTTGGATGTGGACTTCTGGAAGCATGTGACTAAGTAGCCAGCTTATTTCAACAATTATGTAGCTGAATACAGGCCTTTTCTGGGGAAGTGCTGAAGATCAAAATTTTAGCTTATCTTCTTATTTTTCACCTCAATTGGAGTTGTGGTTAGTGAGATATGGCTGAAATACTAAGAAGGTGTCATCCTTCCAGCTTGCCCTTTCAACTCAACTTGGTGTATGACGTTTGGTATGGACTCTATCAAGCTTCTTTGGTTAAAATCAGTTCAAACATACACCAAAAAACATATGCAACATACTATGACATGTCTTAGTTAGTTTAAAATAATTTATAAAGGATTATGTAGCTGAATCCAGGCCTTTTCTGAATACAGCCAGCTTATTTTAACGATTATGTAGATGAATACATGATTCAGCCAGCTTATTTCAAACGATTATGTAGTTGAATACAGGCCTTGTCATGCATTGGTGTACCTTTCACTGCGGCCGGTTCTTCTTGGCATGGCTGGGGCTCATCAAGAATTCCTCAAGACATTCCTTTGGATAGAACATTCCCTTGGGACAAAATTCTTCAAGGAAAAGATTCCTTTAGATAGAACATTCTTTTGTCTGGACAAAGGTTGCTCTAAACATTCTCTAGATCATGCCCTTCAAACCTCATCTTTAAAAACATTTTCTTTGACCTCCAAATTGCCAACATTCCTTTTGTCTCCTCTTGGAGAACATGCCTTTAAAACTCATTCTAGAACTTTGTTTGACTTGAAATTTAGCATGTACCTGCTTTCCTACAAGACAAGCACATAGAAACAAGGATCACAAGAAAACGAGACAAAAATCAAAATACAAAACACACTCACACACGCAAGGTACCTAATGTTCATAGTGTGGGTTCAATAAGGTGAACCCAATGAACCTCAGGCCCATCTTGCACATGTCTATACAAGAAGGTTCCAACTTGATGTCCAAGTTCTCTAGATCTCCTTGTTATATGACCTATGACCTCCTGATGGGATCCCTGATCCTCATCATAAGATCATCAAATACCTATTGTTGTGGCTCCTTTCAATGAAAAAGGCTCATCTTTCTTAACAATTTCATTTAGGGGTGCGGCTATGGAACAAAAATCTTTTACAAACCTCCTATAGAAGTTTGCAAAGCCCATGGAAACAACGCACCTCTCCTACAGTCTTAGGGATAGGCCATTCAACAGTGGACCTAGCTTTCTCTTCATCCATCTCTATTCCTTCAGCCGTCATTACAAAGCCTAAAAAGACAACTCTCTCTAATCAAAAGGAACACTTCTTGAAGTTGGCATAGAGTTGTTCTTGTTTGAGCTTCTCAAAGACGGCCCTAAGATGGTCAAGTTGATCCTCAATAGTTCTGTAATAGATACGGATGTCATCAAAGTATACAACTACAAATACGCTAGAATGATCACAAGGCTTCATTCATTAATCTCATAAAGGTATCAGGGGCATTGGTGAGGGCGAATGGCATCATTAACCACTCATAGAGCCTGAATTGGGTCTTGAATGCTGTCTTCCATTCATCCCCCTCCTTGATCCTCACTTGGAAATAGCCTTGACTAAGATCAATTTCGGTGAAATACCTAGAACCATGCATCATATCCAATATATCATCTAGCCTAGATATAGGGTACCTATACTTCACAGTGATCTTGTTTATGGCACGGCAATCAGTACATATTCTCCAAATGCCATCTTTATTGGGGTCTAGGACAACAGGAATAGCAAAGGGGCTTAAACTCTCTCAAATTCGTCCACTAGCTAGGAGTTCCTCAACTTGTTTTTGTATTTCCTTGGTTTCTTTTAGGTTGACTTATATGCAGGCCTGTTTGGGAGGACTGCTCTTGGGACAAAGTCTATTTGGTGTTCTATCCCTCTCAAGGGTGGTAATCCTGATGGTGTGTCAGTGGAAAATAGAACATCATACTCCTGAATAAGGGATGCCACAGTGATAGGTAAGGTTGAGGGTAAGTCATACTAGAGAGGAGGCATTCTTTATAGACCAGGATTATGACAGTTTGGTTATTGTGAAGGGCATGTGTCACCTCTCTTTGTTTTGAAATGTATGCACATTTGTTCTATTTTCTTTTGTACCTGAGGGCACTATTTCCTTTCTGATGCACACACATGTGCAAGACATTATAGGTGTGTTCAGTTAGATTGCACTTCATGCATTGTATTTTGTGTGTTTTAATTAGTTGCATGTCATTGCTTTTCATACACTTCTAGCTTGATCCTTGTTGTCTTTTGTTGGCTGTGTAGGGTTCATTTTGGTGTTCAAAAGGCGTGCATGGCATGGGAAGATAGCTTAAAGAATTCAACACAAGTGTTGCTGAAAATGCTGAAAATTGCACAAATTTATCTGACCATATCTCATTCATAGGAGCCACAAATTGACTTATTCAAAAGCCAAATTCGAAGTTCAGGATGTGAACTAAAAGTTTCAAGGACTCTTCTTCCTATTCGGCTTATGTCCATGGGAAAAAATGAGTCAATCAGAGGCCCCATTTCATCCTAAACTCCAGCACCATTGTTTACTTCTTGGAGTTTGACCACTTTAAGCCAATTGAAGGAGTTCCAAATGTTTTGGTCTTGTACTAAGACCAGAATATTTTCTCTTTATTGTACTTTTAACTAGAATAAGTGATGGGAGAAGTTTTATTCTTATTTAAGTCATGCAAACAAATTTTACATTCAGCTTGTTGGAAATAAAATTCTATTGCTTTTCTCCTCAGAAGGTAGCTTTTTTTCTTGATTTATCACTAAAATCAAGTCTTTTATCATTTGCCTAGTCCACACTCTTCTTCAAGGCTTGGTTGCTCAACTCAGTCGACCCTAAGACATTGGGAGCAAGGAGGAGCTTGGCCCCTTTGTGCCTAACCCATTGTTGGAGGAGAAGCTTGGATAAGAGAGTGGTATCCTACATTTGCACGCATCACTTTCCCTTACTCTCTTGGATTTTAGCGTCATATTTCATGCAATCCATAAAATTTTTTCTCAGCTTCCTTCTCTTTAGGATTGGTCCTAGACTTAGACATACGTTTTCGATATTCATTGACCTTATAGGGTGGAAGTGCATTCAATTTAAACAACTTACCATTCAATTTGAAAGAATATTTCTTCAAATTACCATACTAAGTCACATGTATATGAAATTGACATGGTCTACCAGGTAAGATATGACTATCATGCATTGGGGCAACGTCACACAGAATATTATCTTTATAACTACCAATGCTCAAAGAAATCAGGACTTGCTTAATTGCACTAACTTCACCACAATTGTTTAGCCACGTAAGTTTGTAAGGATGGGGATGATTAGTCATAAGCAAGTTCAATTTTCTAACCAGTTCAATATTAGCCCCATTTGCACAAGAACTAGAATCAATTATCATAGTGCACACATTACCATTTATCATGCAATGAATATGGAAAATGTTCCCCTTATGTTTTTCATGATGATCTATCTTCTGATATGCATTCAAAGATCTTCGAATAACAAGGAATTCTTTAGCATCAAAGTCATCTTCTTCACCTAAGTTCTCTTCAAGTTCAATTCATTATCATGCTCGGATTCAGTTTCATGCTCAGATTCAGTCACATATTCATTAGTTTCTTCAGTTAGCATAACTCTTTTAGTATTAGGGCAATCTGTTTCTATGTGACCACGACCTTGACACTTAAAACATTTAATATCTCTATACCCACGGAGGGGTTAGAGGAATTCCATGTAGTGGCTTTTTGTTTGCATCTTTCATCTTGTTTTCGTGTGCTTTACACACGTGTTTCATTCCTTTGTGACCAGACTGGTCATGGTTTTGGCCTTCTGAAGGCCTAGAGTTTTCAACACTTGTAGACCTGTGTTGAAACCTTGAAGAAGAATATTGATTAGTACGAAAACCAAAATTGAAATTGGAAGGACTATGCACCTTAAATTGTTTTCAATCTTTTGAGCCATACCACCATAGATGTCAAATCGAGATAGGGTTGGAGTTCAACCCTTTGGGTTATTTCTCTATTCAAACCATGTAGAAAACGTGCTTCGGTTGCTTCTTCATGTTCTTGCAAGTTAGATCTTTCCAACAAAATCTCTAGTTCCTTATAGTATTCATCCACACTTTTAATTCCTTGTCTTAAGTTATGCAAAGTTGTGAAGATGGAACTTTTATAGTTGTTAGGGGTGAACCTATGTCTTAACTCATATTTCATTTCCTTCCAGGTTAGGAGTTGCGATTTTCTTGTTTTAGTCATATTTCTACAAAGATTAGTCCACCAGTTTAGTGCATATCCTAAAAATTCAATGGATGGGTACCTCACCTTTTGCAACTCACAATAGTTTGTACAAGGAAATATAAAATCCACTTTGGTTTCCCATTCTAGGTACTCCTATGCATTACTTTTACCATAAAACATCGGGACGCTTATTTTAGTTTTTAAGAAATCGTCATCTTGGGGATAAATGGGATTTTATCGTCTATGATAACCACTAGGTTGATAATCACCAAAATTGCTCTCATCTTGTTCAAATGGTTTGTGATCATCATTATACCTTTGTGGTGGATTCCTTCTTAGGGCGTGTTGAGGTACGAACCTTCTTGGCTCAATGGTGTGTTGTCATTTACTTTCTCCCTCAAATTCTTCTTGGGTAGGCCTTCTTGTTTGATTGTGATGAGGATCAAGGATCGCATCAAGAGGTCAAAGGCCCGATGACAAGAAGGAGGGCAAGAGAACTTTGTCATCAAGTTGGAACCTTCTTGTATAAGAATGTTCCATATAAGCCTAAGTTTCCAGGGGTTCATTTCATTGAACCCAACCTTTGAGCGTTTATGAGTGTGCGTGTCTGTGTGATTTCTTTACTTTGAATTTTATCTTGTTTTCTTGTGATTTTTGTTTTATGTGTTTGGTTTGTAGGTAAATTAGGTACATGGAAGATCCAAAATGAAATGGAAGCCCAAAAGGAACGTTGTAGGCGTGTGTTGCAAAAGAAGGAGACAAAAGGAATGTTTTCTTGAAAAGAATGTTTGTCTCTACAAAGACAAATTCAGATGTGTCCAAGATGGAATTCGTTTTTTCAAAATTGAACTCAAAATCATATCCAATGCAATAAAGAGGCTGGCCACTTAAAGGAGCAAAGCTGGATGATCAAAATGAATTTAAATTCAAAGTTAAACTTGAATTTAAATTCAACCATGATTTGAATTCAAGTTTCAACCAATTTGAGGCTTACATTTCAAGAAGAACTCAGCCATTATCCCAACCAACTTACACGCCATCTTGGAGGAAAAAGAAGGATAAATGCCAATTTAAATTGAATCCAAGTTCGAATTCAAATTCAAACTCAATTTTGAATTCAAACTTAAACCATCTTTTGAATTCAACCCCAGCCATATTACATCATCAAATCAGGTTTCAAGACACCTCTTAGATATCTTGAACACGACTGGAAGGAGTGAGGAAGGGGATCCAACAACCAAATTCAAAGTGCGCTCATATTCAAACTTAACTTGAATTCAAACTTCACCAAACTTTTGGATTCAAGTTTAAGCACCTCCTACTCATCAAATCAGCTCCTCCAAGACATCATTTGGACCTTATACACGGCTGGATACATTGAAGATAGCATCTTGCAATATTTTCAGATTTTAGCTAGAATTTGTTTTAGCCTTGAATTCAAACAATTTACAATTTTCAAAAATTGTTAGCTAGTTTATTGAAATCATTTCTATTCATCTTAAGGCTGATAGGGAAGACTTGTAGGCTATAAATAAGGCCCCTTGGGGCATGTGGAAAAGGAACTTTGGATGAATAAAACTTCTTGATATTTTCTTCACTTATTGTGAGACTTTGTTTTCTTGGTTTTGCATTAAAAACCTAAGTTAAGATCCTTAAAAGTTGAGCATTTTGAAGGTGTTTCCATTGCTTAAAGGTGTCGTCCAGGAGGGCCATATTGGTTTGCCTGATCAACGACCATCTTGAAGTGTTGGTCTAGCTCATTGCTCCACATATTTTATCACTAAGGAAGCAAGAGGAAGTCTTCTTCCTAGTGCCTAACCCTTTGTGAAGGACGTTTGGAAGGTGGAATTGTTGGAGCCCACGTCTTGCACGCATCAGATTGGTAGGGGCTGCCCTACTTGTTCCCTGGCCTTCACTTTAGTCTAGCCTTTGGTTCAAATCATCCAACTCAGATGTATACATGCTTTAGTTGTTCAAGATGGTCCTTAGCAATTCAATAATCTGTTGCATTGAAGGATCATGCCTTTCAACCTCTTTCAATTTGTTAGTTGAGCTTTGGGAGTTAGGCTCCATTTTATGCCTAAAATATGTAAGAAAAGAGAAAACAAAGAAATGCAAAACTAACACAAAACAAGCAAAGTGAGCTGATTAGTGAAAACAAAGTATTTGCACGCTCCTCTAACTTTTCTTTCCAGTCTCTTACCACCTTGTTTCTTGACCAATCTAAGATTAATAAAGATCAGATAGATCAACTAAGATAGGTGTATGCCAAGCTTTCACCAAACAAAATTATTTTGCACCTTTATCACCCGTTTAGCTTCAAAGAAACTCAAACTCTTTCGGGCAGCTTGCTGGACCAAAACAGGTTAGGATACCACTTACATAACTTCCAAATGACCCAAAAAACGATGTCCAAACAGTACCAAAAGATGCAATATACGAGATATCAAAACAGCCTTGTTTTGTACACAATTTGCACCAAATTTGCACCCATTCACACCAAACCAGTTCCAAATGATATGAACACAAAAGTGAACGTTTTTACTCAGATTAAAAGAACAAACGAGACCAAAAGTATGTAAGAGGCTGAACCAAAGAATAACTAAGGGTTGTCGTGGCCAATCTTTAGTTAACTTTGATCTTTTCCAGTCAAACTCACAAAATTGCTCAAAGCATGCAATAATCAAGTATTCAAGTATGTTATCAGTTTATAAGGTTCAGTATATGGTGGGAAATCAATAGGTTTAGGCCAGAAATCACAAGGTTATTACAAGGTCCACAAACTAATAAAAATTGCACAAATAGTTCCAAAAGTGTCAAATGTCTTCCCCTTTACTTTTCTCACATTTTTTTGTATTTCTTTGCTCTTTTCTTTCTTTTCTTACTGTACTCAATGTGAGCAATCCTCAAAAAGTTTCTCTTTTTGACTAGGGGTAAAATAGCAATTTCAGACTTTTGGCCTAAAATTTTTTGTTTTTGGGCAGAACGGGCCAATGATTCTAATCACTTGAATTCTACCTTCAATTGCAGTAAATAACCTTGGGATTGGTATAATTTTAGGGTGGAATGAATTTGGTTAGGTTTGTAAATAGGTTTTTTGGCAAAGATTGGCGCTTTTTTATGTTTTGCGGTTTCCGTTGGAGTATGGTTATGGAAACTGAATTTATGGTATATTTAGGTTAGAAAGGTTGGAAATTAAGGTTAAGGTTGGTCAATTTGGGTGTGGGTATGGTTTAGGGAAGATTTGAAATTCAAATTCAAATCCTATAGTTTGTAATTTAGGGTCTTCATTCAAATGACCTGGGAGACTTTGAATCTGATTGTTCTGGGTTTAATTGGCTTAGTTTTTTGTTTGAGGGATCAAATATGGATTTTTGGAGTCTGGTTTGATTGTTTGTGGGGTTGGATTTTGGGAGTTTTGGCCGTGGGAAGGTACTAGGGTCAATTAGGGTTTCAAGGCAAACTGATGAGAAACTGTTTTTATAAAAGGTCTCTTTTTACAAAGGACTAGCTACTCTATTTATAAGCCTGATGTACATTAAGTTTTACATAATGACCTAAATATTAACCAATAAGAACAATGGCCATTCAAGGAAGGGAATGTTGAGCTGGTTCTTGGTTGATTTTGTGCAGCTGAGAAGGGTTTCTTTTTGCAAGTTGGTTTGACCTCTTCCTTTTGATTGGGCCACCCAAATATCTCCCTTAAGAAACCTTCTAATGATCCTTGCAAGCATCTTGGGGTCCTTGCCTTTGTATGGCTGAATTTGGGGCTGATTTGGACAAGTGGTACAAGATGTCTACATTATTTACAAGGTGCTGCAGCTGATTGATTGGCTTAATGACAAATCCAATCAACCTAGGAGGTGACTAGGCATCTGGAACAAGGTGATTTACTTGGTTGGTGCAGGTCCAAATGGTTGTAAGAGAAGTTGGAGATGGCAAGCAGGTGATTCAACAACTTGGCAGTTTTGTTGTTCCAAATTGTATTGCGTTGGTTGAGGGCCTTTTACTCTGATTTAGCCAATATTGTTACATAAATATTGTAGATGATTAAAAGAACTTTAACTTTGGCTTTTGGATCATCAGATTTAGAGATGGGAGGAAAAAGATATGAGGTCTTGAAGTTTCAACTACTTTTGGGTGTGGACCTTTGAAGTAGGCAGCTGATTCAGCAGCTTCCCTTCTTTGCAATTTTTGAGTTTGATAAAGACCTTTCCTAAAGAAGTACAGAACACCGTGTTGTAGCTTAGTCTCTTATCTTGAAGCTCCAACTAGAACAAAAGAAATCCAAGCTTTGGTTGAGCAGATATGGCTGGAATATGAGCATTGTGTCATCCAACCTTAACTTCTTTATATTCAAGCTTTGTGTTAGCCTTGCTTCAACCATGCTTCGTTAACCTAAAAAGACTTCAAACACATATAAGCAACATTTACAAGATAACAACAATCAAGATAGAAGTGTATGAAAAGCAATCACATGCTACTAATTTAAAACACAAAATGCAATGCATGAAGTGCAATCTAACTAAGACACATCTATAACGTCTTGCACTCGTGTGCATCAATCCTTCCTTCCTAGAAAAGATTCGTCCTTGAATCTTAGCATGTATGCACTAAATGGAAAAGCACCACAACAATCTAGCAACTATGCAAGACACGTCTAAATAATTTAGACACAACATCCATGCTTAATTTCATCCTAATATATTTAAGGTGTATAAGTAACTCAATAAAGAAGCATGCACCCAACAACACATTGAAGAATATCTTAACATGAATGCTTAACAACCAGCACATTTTCCTAATGTATTTTGGATGCATAAAAAAGGAAATCTCAAAATTCAGCTCAACGAATCATGCAACTGATGCAAGCACAAGTAGGATCCCACTCTTTCATCCAAGCTTCTTCTCCAACAATGGGTCAAGCACAAAGAGGCCAAGATCCTCCTTGATTCCAATGTCTTAGGGTCGGCTGAATTGAGCAACCAAGCCTTGAAGAATGGTAGGGACTAGGCAAATGATAAACACCCTCCTAGGAAACATTTATCTTGTCTTGGCAATCACTCTCAAGCATGCTCAAGCCTTGAAATTCTTTAGACTTGATTTTTAGAGAGAAATCAAGAAAACAAAGCTGCCTTCTAAGGAGAAAAGCAGCAGAATTTTATTTCCAACAAGCTGAATTCTCCCAAAACTTTTTTTTGCACTTTTAAATAGGAATAAAACCTAGTATAAGACCTATCCTAGTCAAATATGCAATGAACAACATTTATTCCGGTCTTTAGGACCAGATTAGAACATTTGGAACTGCTTTAAGCCATTTAATGAGTCAATCTCTAAGAGCAGATGAAAAGGATGGATTTTAGGATAAAGTGGTGCTTCTGGTTGACTCGCCTTTTTCCATGGATACAAGTCAAATTTGAGGATGAGTCCTTCTTGTGTATTTTAGTTTAAATCCTAAACATGAAGTTTAGCTTTTGATTGACTCAATTTGGAGCTTGTATGACAGAGTTATTGATAAGTTGAGCCCCAAACTTCGTCTCGAAGGTTAGCTTCGAAGGGAAGGTTTGATCTACCTTCACTCAGCCAGGATGTAGTCCGCGATCGACCCCCATCAGGACCTGACTGCCCGGTAGGCGATCTGCCCAACCCCTGAGGGCTGGTCTGACCGGAAGCCCAGAGCTCTGATACCAAATGATAAGGTGAGTCCCTAACTTTACCTCAAAAGCTAGCTTGTAAGGCAAGGTTTGAACACAACCTTATACACCAGTCTAGGATGTCTCTGCGGTACTTATCATTCCCACCCTCATCAGGACCTGACTGCCTCAGTCGGCGATCTGACTGCCTCGGTCTGCGTTTCTGCCTGCCTTAGTCGGTGATCTGCCGAGCATCGGCATAACAGAACCAGAGCTCTGATACCAAATAATAAGGTGAGCCCCTAACTTCGCCTCGAAAGCTAGCTTCAAAGGAAAGGTTTGGTCTACCTTCACTCAACCAGGTTGTACTCCACGACCAACCCCCATCAGGACCTGGCTGCCTCGGTCGGTGATCTGCCCAACCCCCGAGGGCCGATCTGTCCAGAAGCCCAGAGTTCTGGTACCAAATGATAAGGTCAGTCCCTAACTTCGCCTCAAAAGCTAGCTTGTAATGGAAGGTTTGAACACAACCTTATACACCAGTCCAGGATGTCTTTGCAGCCAATGTGGTACTTATCTGTTATGCATCCACAAAGTCCATGAAGTTTTCAGCTCTTTTTTAGCACACTTTGTCAAGAACTCACTCTTGCTTGTACACGACTTTTAGCACCTCTAGCACCTCAACAGGACCCTACAAAGCCAACAAAAGACAACAACAATCAAGCTAGAAGTGTATGAAAGCAATGACATGTAACTAGTTAAAACACAAAATGCAAAACATGGAGTGTAATACTAAGACACCTCTATAACATTTTGCACGTGTGTGCGCATCAGCAACACATGAAACATTCAAAGCATCTTTTCCTTATGTGTTTTGTATGTACGAGAATTGTTATCACATGTATTTAATTTGACCTTCATGCTCACGCAACCATACAATAAACTTGGATACATAAAGATCCACAGACAGATAGGATGGATTTGTTGCAACAAATGCAATGGACTAAATTCATAACCATGCAAACTATCATTTTGACTAGATGCAAATAGAGGACAGTCTAGCTCACGACATTGAACGTAAGGCAGCACAGTTTGTACACAAGATGTATCATGCATGTAATCAAAAGAATAGGTAACATAAGAGACAAGCAATGTACCTTGTGTGCTTAACTCTTCCAAATCAGGTTTGTTCACCATTGGTTTCAAACGCATCATTATCATTCAAATTAGTGACATATTTTCACATTGAAATCATGCATATCAGTAGGTAAATCATCTTTTAAAGTCAACAAATCATCATGCAAGTTAAGACTTTGATTATGCAATACATCTTCATTAGGAGCTTCATAGTTAACACCATTTAAATCATGTCCAACCAAAGGAGTTTGAACAATATTTTCATGCATATCATGCTCAACTATATCATGCAAGACTTTATCATTAAGAACATTAGAATCATTGCTAGGTTCATTGATGAGATCTAGAGAAGCATATAGTCCTACCCCACCTTAGTAACATGTCATTTATATTCTTTGTAACGTTTTGAAATGGTTAAGTGTATCTTATAATGGTTGCTCTTAACTGTGTATGAAGACAAGCCTAGGGCATGCCACAAATCTTGTATATGTCGTTATTATTTGTACAAGGTTATTACAGGTCACTTTAAGGAAGAATGAAGCCTGAAGCAAACACAAAGCTGAAATAGATGGATAGGACTAGGCTGGTGCAATGTTCGTATTTTGCCCATATCTCCTCACCCACAGCTTGGATTCCCTTGGTTCCACCTGGAGTTTCAAGCTAAGAGATTAAGCTACAAATTTGGTGCTTCGCACTTCTCAGATTATGATTGAGCCCCAGCCAAGCTAAGAAGAACCAACCACAGCGGGAGGTACACTAATGCAAGACAAGGGCCATATAACAAGGAGCATGGCCAAGACATTGATGGATGAAGTGGGAAACTTCCTTACAAGCATGTTGAGGATGAACCATGTCAGGATAGCCTACTTTGGATCCATTTGCTATAATCTTTAATTTATTTTGAACCGTGTTGTAATATATTAGGTAATCTTGTGTGTATTGTTCATATTGTTGTGTGCTTAGCTTTCTTCCCTTTATAAATTTTTATAAACTAACCTAGACATGTCCTAGTATGTTGCGTATGTTGTTTGATGTATGTTTGAACTGATTTTAGGCCAAGGAAGCTTGATGGGATCCATGCGAAACGTTCAAACACCAAGTTGAGTTGAAAGGGCAAGCTGACAGGATGATACCCTCTTAGTATTTTAACCATATCTCACCAACGACAACTCCCATTGATGTGATTCGAGTTGGAGGTGAAAGATAAGAGGATAAGCTGCAATGTTGATTTTCAGAACATTCCCAGAAAAGGCCTGTATCTAGCTACACAATCGTTGCAACAAAGTGCCTGCTTAGTCACCTGGTTCCAAAGGTCCACATCCGAAGCATGTCAAATCCAAACGGGCATAATTCACTCATTTCAGCTCCAAATGACGTCATTATGGTGTCAAAACATATCTACAGGAAAATATCTACAACATTTATTTTCTGTGTAAGATCCGAATCTGATTGAAAGATAGAGTTACATTGTAAAACAATTCAATGGTCAAATATGGACAGATTTTGCTTTCTTGACTGTCCAAGGGATTCTCAACCAATCAGCTGCAGGGGACCAATCCAACTCATGAAGAATGTGTCAAATGATATTCCAAAGCAGGGAGGAGCTGAACCAATCACAATTAAAAGGCAAAAGGAACTTTCAGCTGAGAAGACGTGCTGAAGTTGTCAATCTTATTCCAAGTTGTATTTTGTTTAACTTTCTTGCTTTGATCCTATTGGACCTCACACAGTTGTATCTTCCCCTAGAAGTCTCGTTTGGCTTATTTAAACATGATTTAGGGCATTGTAAACACACAATCTGAATATACATAAAAACCACAAATTTTTGCACCAAGGTTGTTTTTAGTTTTCCTTTGAATCTCTTGATTCCCTTCAAGAAAGTTGAACAAATTCTTGATTGTATTGCTTCAGAGGGTTTAAGGCTTGCTCAATCAAGTTGAAGTCATTTGCGAAGTGTTCATCAAACCCGGCTGAAATTCATACGGTGAAGTGTTGTGTGTTCTTGGAATGTTTTGCACCTTCATCCTTGGCTCTAGCTGGTTCCTTTGAGTTGAAGAAAGGTCCTACAATAGCTGAGTGTTTGTGCATCAAGCGGTATCAGAGCTATAAGGTATCTGATGAGGATCAAGGGTCCCATCAAGAGGTCAAGGGCCCTATGACAAGAAGGAGAGCAAGAGAACTTTGTCATCAAGTTGGAACCTTCTTGTATAAAAATGTTCAAGATGAACCTAAGGTTCCATGGGTTCACTTCATTGAACCCACCCTTTGATCCTTTTATGCGTGTGCATGTGTGCTTTCTTTATTTTTGAATTTTATCTTGTTTCTTGTGATCTTTGTTTTATGTGTTTTCTTTGTAGGTAAATTAGGTACATGGAAGATCCAAAATGAAATGGAGGCCTAAAAGGAACATTGTAGGCGTGTGTTGCGAAAGAAGGAGACAAAAGGAATGTTTTCTTGAAAAGAATGTTTGTCTCCACAAAGACAAATTCAGATGTGTCCAAGATGGAATTC
This sequence comes from Eustoma russellianum, assembly GCA_036186865.1. NCBI lineage: Eukaryota > Viridiplantae > Streptophyta > Magnoliopsida > Gentianales > Gentianaceae > Eustoma > Eustoma russellianum. The sequence goes on along the minus strand of AP025070.1, from coordinate 15,481,000 downwards.
TTTTTTTCAAAATTGAACTCAAAATCATATCCAATGCAATAAAGAGGCTGGCCACTTAAAGGAGCAAAGATGGATGATCAAAATGAATTTAAATTCAAAGTTAAACTTGAATTTAAATTCAACCATGATTTGAATTCAAGTTTCAACCAATTTGAGGCTTACATTTCAAGAAGAATTCAGCCATTATCTCAACCAACTTACACGCCATCTTGGAGGAAAAAGGAAGGATAAATGCCAATTCAAATTGAATCTAAGTTTGAATTCAAATCCAAACTCAATTTTGAATTCAAACTTCAACCGTCTTTTGAATTCAACCCCAGCCATATCATCATCATCAAATCAGGTTTCAAGACACATCTTAGGCATCTTGACCACGGCTGCAAGGAGTGAAGAAGGGGATTCAACAAACAAATTCAAACTGCACTCAAATTCAACTTAACTTGAATTCAAACTTCACCAAACTTTTGAATACAAGGTCAAGCACCTCCTACTCATCAAATCAGCTCCTCCAAGGCAATCATTTGGACCTCATACACGGCTGGATACATTGAGGATAACATCTTGCAAGATTTTCTGATTTTAGCTAGAATTTGTTTTAGTTTTGAATTCAAACAATTTTCAATTTTCAAACATTGTTAGCTAGTTTATTTTGAAATAATTTCTAGTCATCTTAAGGCTGATAGGACGAGATTTTCAGCTTATAAATAGGACCTTTGGGGCGTATGGAAACAACAACTTTTGATGAATAAAAAATTCTTGATATTTTCTTCACTTATTGTGGAGACTTTATGTCTTGGTTTGCATTAAAACCTAAGTTAAGATCCTTCAAAGTTGAGCATTTTAAAGGTGTTTCCATTGCTTAAAGGTGCCATCCAAGAGGGTTGTAGTGGTTTGCCTGATCAATGACCATCTTGAAGTGTTTGTCTTGCTCATTGCTCCACAACGTTTTATCACTAAGGAAGCAAGGGGAAGTTTTCTTCCTTGTGCCTAACCCTTTGTGAAGGACGTTTGGAAGGTGTAATTGTATGGAGCCCATGTCTTGCACGCATCAGCATACTTCTTCTCAACTATCCTTGTTTAAGTTGCTGAAAATCCTGAATACGTGTGATGTTTGGTTAGGTACTAAATTCAAATGCGATTTCTTTTGGATCCAGCCCTTGAATTAGTCTAAAATGTAGTTTAATATATTATCTAATGATGTGTAGTTCTTTATTTAGGCGTTTAAGGAGTCATTAAAGTAAGAAATACCAAAAGCAGTCAGCTAGTCACTAGGTTCTTAAATTCTGTTTTTTGTTTAGTAATTCAAATCATGTTTTCTTGCATTTGTCTCCTAACAACCTGGGCATGAAACTTGATAAGTCACCTACTAAACCTTTGATCATGATGTGGTAAAGTTGGTTTGGTGATTTGGTATTGATTGGTTTAAGAACAAGCAAGAAATCTGCCCAAGTGTCCTGTTTGGTCCGCCAGCAAGCAGCCTAAGTTGGAAGCTGGTTTCATTAAGTTTTTCTTATCGAACATTGCTCCAACTTTGCATGAAAATCCATAACATGCTAAAATATAATGTGTTAGAGTTTGTTTGAAGTTTGGATATAATTTAGCATAGGAAACAAGCAAGGAAAAAGGCACCCGGGTGATTGTATTTCAGTCGCATATCCCTCAAAAAAATCTGTCCTAGTTTGAACTTGTTTTACCCAACGTTTATCTTGTAGTTTTTGCTCATAAATGAGTTTAATCACCCTTCGAGTGTTAAATATATTATGCTGCAGTTTGTTTAGTTTTGTTAGTTAAGTAAAAGTAGAAAATCTAAGAAGTGTATGCTTGTATCTTTGTTGTAGGCAATCCGTGTCTTAGATTTTGTTTTTGTCTTCTTTCTTTGATTGAAACCATCATCCATTAGTATAAAAAAGCTGTTTGTGTGTCATGCATTTAGGTAATTATAGGTTGTAGAATTTGTGTTAAGTTGTTGTCATTAGGTAAAAACTGAAAATCATACAAACAAGGCTCACATTTGTAGGCTATTTGCATATAGCCATACCTACAACAAGTTTCACCACCATTTTGTTTGTCATATGTTCCAAACCGTGTCAAACTAGTATAACAAGATTAGCATGACCTATTTTACGTTGTTTTAAGCATATAAACCAAAAATCAAACAAAAAAAAGGAACTTACATGCAAACCGTAGCTTTAGAGTACACATTGATTGATTACAAGCACATTAGTTCATACTTAAAAGTTGGTTGAATATTCACCCTTACTTTGTGTAGGTTTAAATTGACTAAGGACTTTGTTGGACTCAGGTTCTCATTTCAAATCAGTCGTTATCTATTTTACCCCATATTGTTATATTGCCAACCGGAACAAATCATCTTGTTGTCATTACACTTTCTGAACTTGCATTGAATTTTATATGTTCTTGGTTGTTATATTTGTGAAATACTTGTCACTTCATTAGTGTTCAGTCGTGTTGTAAAGGGAACATTTTCACAAAAGAACAACCTAAACTTGTTCAAGCAAACCCAAAGCCGTGAGCAATGTCTCATAAACGCTGTGAGCAGTAGTCTCACAAACAAACAAGCCAAAAAGCATAAAACAGAAAATGAAGCTTGTTTGAGAAAGAAACTGAGAGAAAAGCCAACCTACACCAGAAAAGTAAGAGGCAAGACGCATGAGAGATTGCACAAGAGGAGAGGAATAGCCTTATATTAGAAAAGTTCAAAATTCACAAGAAGAGGAACTTAGAAACGAAATTTGTGCAAAAAGAAAAAGAAAGTACCATCACCCAAAGTGTTGATCTTTGTTGAAAAGTTTCAAGAACAAACTCTTGCCGAGTATTTGTGTATGTGTATTTAGCTTTCACTTTTTTACAATTGTGATTGCATAAAGATTGAAGTAAGTAAAGGGATTGTTTGTACAAACCCTTAGTTTTCTTAATCCGGCCTAAACATCACTTGACTTCTATGCTTCTTTGATTCCTAGATAACCAAGATTGTTGCTTAATCAATTGTCAACTTAAGGTAGAAGTAAATATCTTGTCAACTTTTTTGGTTGGATTTCTTTACTTTCTTTCAATCATGGTTACTTCACAAGAAGGAGAAAATTCACCCCCTACTACCCCCCACCATACCCCAAGGTCCTGCCACACTTGAAACATTGCAACAAACTATTGCTAGCATGATTCACGCTTTTGGTCACATGAAAAATGAAAATGAAGATCTTAAAAATAATTCTCGAGCTCCCAAGGGAGAAAATTCTAGTCAAGGTCGAAGAGAACCCCCAAGTGTACCTTTTAATGAAGGAACATCCTTTTATGGTGAATCTTGAACTGAACATCATTGAAACATGTCCCACAGGGGACGTGGTAGGTGTCATGGTCTAAATGGTGGTCTTAGGAACATTTCATTTGAGGATAGATTTGATGATCCCCCTGAGAATAATGACCATTTTCAGGAAGAGAGGTATTATAACAATAGGTATGCTACTTTTGAGTTTGTAGAATATGCTTTACTTTGGTGGGAACATCTGCAAAATGCAAGAACACGAACCAGACAACCTCCTGTTGTCACATGGGTAGAACTCAAGCAAGAGATGAGGAAGAGGTTCATATCACAGTTCTATGAAAGAAGTGTCACCAAAAGCTGCAATAACTCTCTCAAGGTAACAAATATGTTGATGATATTATAAAGAGTTAGAACACTTGCTTAACAGCACACAACATAGAAAGAAACTGAGGAGGCCACAATGGCAAGGTTCTTAGCTGGCCTTAACAAGGACATTGCGTTCAAAGTGGAACTCACACCCTACTTAGATTTGGCTTCTATGGTTCACACTGCTGAGAAAGTAGAAGGGAAACTGAAGATACGTACCTCTATCTCTTCTTTTTGGCCTAATCCTTCAAACTTTTCCAAGGTACAGCCTAGGCCAAGTTTCAGACCCACACAGACCCAAGGCAGTGGATTTCAAGGGAAGGCGCCACAAAGCTTCCCAAAAACATCCGACAACAAGCAACTCTTCAATCTTGGATAAAGGCAAAGCAAAGCTGAAAGGTACTACTTCACACTAAATTCTGTTATATTCAATGTTTTAAATGCTTAGGTAAAGGTCATTTTGTAAATCAATTCCCCAACCCTAAAATGTATGGATGCGTGCAAGGCGTAGGCTCCAACAATTCCACCTTTCAAACGTCCTTCACAAATGGTTAGGCATAAGGAAGAAGACTTCCCTTTGCTTCCTTAGTGACAAAAACGTGTGGATTAAATGAGCAAGACCAACACTTCAAGATGGTCGTTGATCAGGTAAACCAATATGGCCCTCCCGGACGGCACCTTTTAGCAATGGCAGCACCTTCAAAATGCTCAACTTTGAAGGATCTTAACTTTGGTTTTTAATGCAAAACCAAGAAGCAGAGTCTCACACAAAGTGAAGAAAATATCAAGAAATGTTATTCATCAAAAGTTGTTCCTAACATTCGGCCAAAGGCCGTATTTACAGACTAGAAAACGTGCTCCTTAAGCCTTAGAATGGCTAGAAATTATTTCAAATAATGCTAGCTACTAAATGCTTAGATTTAAAATCTGGTTGAAATTCAAACCAAGATAAATTCTAGCTAAAACTTGAATTTTCTTGTAGAATGCTAACTCCTCTCTTCCAGCCGTGTATGATGACTAAATGGAGGCGTGTGATACCTGATTTGATGATGATAAAGTGGTTGGAGTTGAATTCAAATGTTGGTTGAAGTTTGAATTTGAATTCAAATTTGGGTTCAACTTTGAATTGTGATCTCATCTCCTCCTTGCTTCAAGAATGGCGTGTAGATGGCTTTAAGGTGGCTAAGATGTTGAATTCAAATGTTGGTTGAAGTTTGAATTTGAATTCAAATTTGGGTTCAACTTTGAATTGTGATCTCATCTCCTCCTTGCTTCAAGAATGGCGTGTAGATGGACCAGATAATGCTGAGAACTTCTTGAGATTTAAGTCTCCAATTGGTTGAAACATGAATTCAAATCATGGTTGAATTTAAATCCAAGTTTAGCTTTGAATTTAAATTCAATGTGATCATCATTCTTTTGCTTCAAGAATAGCCGCCCTCTTTGAAATTTAGAGAAGATTTTTAGTTCAATTTTGAAAAGAGGATTCCATCTTGGACATATTTGAATTTGTCTTTGTAGAGACAAACATTCTCTTCAAGACAATCATTCCTTTGTCTCCTTTTTTGTAACACATACCTATAAGAGCATTTTGGGCTTCCATTTGGCTTGGAAATTTCATGTACTTAATTTACCTACAAAGCAAATACATAAAAACAAAGATCACAACAAACACAACAAAAATTCAACAACAAAGAACGTACTCTCACACGTATGCTTTTACACGCTCAAAGTGAAGGTTCAATGAATGAACCCAAGGAATCTTAGGTTCATCTTAAACATGCTTGTACAAGAAGGTTACAACTTGATGACAAAGTTCTCTTGCCCTCATTCTTGTCATAGGACCTTTGACCTCTTAATGGGATCCTTGATTCTCATCGGACCCTTGATACTAAACAAGACAAAAATTCAACAACAAAGAACGTACTCCCACACGCATGCTTATACACGCTCAAAGTGAAGGTTCAATGAAATGAACCCAAGGAATCTTAGGTTCATCTTGAACATGCTTGTACAAGAAGGTTACAACTTGATGACAAAGTTCTCTTGTTCTCCTTCTTGTCATAGGACCTTTGACCTCTTGATGGGATCCTTGATCCTCATTAGACCCTTGATCCTCATCAATCCCCCCTCCTCAAGAGGATTCGTCCTCGAATCAAAAAGGTCATCAGTGAAAGGGGTGAGGTCAGCAACATTAAAAGTAGGCAAATAGAACCATACCTTTCAGGAGATTAAGGATGTGCATTGTCACCTATGCGTTTCAAAACTTTGAAAGGTCCATCTCCTCGAGGTAACAGTTTGACTTTCGCTCATTGGGAAATCTTTCTTTGCGCAAATGTAACCATACTAAATCACCAGGTTTAAACACAACTTGTTTTCGATGTTTCTTAGCTCGTCTTTCATAAGCTTTGTTTTTCTTTGCAGTTGTGTTTTAATTTTCATGCAGTTTCTTTATCTTTTCTGCTTTTTGTTTACCATCAAGACTTGAACATTCATGCACGGGAATAGGGATCAAATCAAGGGGATAAGGGTTAAAACCATACACGATTCAAATGGACTATGCAAGGTACCGTGATGGACACTCCTATTATGCAAATTTATATGGTAAACAATCTTCCCAATGTTTAATATGTTTTTGCAAAATGGCACGCAAAAGTTGAGAAAGAGTACGATTAACGACTTCAGTTTGTCCATCAGTTTGTGGGTGTGAAGTGGTTGAAAACAACAATTGTGTACCAATTTGGCCCACAAAACACGCCAAAAATGACTCAAAAATTTGTATCTCTATCACTTACAATTGTACGTGGCATGCCATGCAATCTCACAATTTCTTTGAAGAACAAATCAGCAACATGTGTGGCGTCATCACCTTTCCTACATGCAATGAAATGTGCCGTCTTTGAAATCGATCAACCACAACATAAATGCTATCGCCCCTCCTCGAGACCTAGGAAGTCCTAAAACAAAGTCCATGGAATGTCAATCCAAGGGGAATCAGGGACGGGTAAAGGTAAAGGCCATGTGGTTGGGACTTGGATTTGGCTTGTTTGCAAGTGATGCAACTACCACACAACCTCTCGACGTCTAGTCTCATGTGGGGCCAATAGAAATGTTCCTTAAGAGTTTCAAGGGTTTTGAACACTCCAAATGACCCATTAAACCTCCCCCATGGGCTTCTCTAGTCAATGCTTCTCGTAGGATGATTGGGAACACACAACTTATGTTCTTTGAAAAGATAACCCTCATGTATGTAGAATTTCCCAAATGGTGCCTCTTTACATGCCTCGAAAATGGTGCCAAAGTCATGGTCATTTGGGTACAATTCCTTAAGTGATTCGAATCCTAAGAAGCGTGAGGATAATGTACTAATGTGTATCTCCTAGAGAGGGCATCAGCAACTATATTCTCCTTTCCTTGTTTGTACTTACACGTAAGGGAATTGTTCTATGTACTCTACCCATTTGGCATGTCTCTTGTTCAACTTTCCTTGCCCTTTAAGATACTTAAGGCTTTCGTGGTCAGTGTGGATCACAAACTCTTTAGGTTGAAGATAGTGTTGCCAAGTTTGTAGGGATCTCACGAGGGCATAAAGTTCCTTATCATAGGTAGAGTAATTCAATGCAGCGCCTTTCAACTTCTCACTAAAGTAGGTTGGGTTTCTTACCTTGGGTCAAAACTGCGCTATACCCCCACTCCACTTGCATCACACTCGATCTCAAAGGTCTCGTCAAAATTTGGTAACCTAAGTATGGGTGCAGTGGTTAGCCTACGTTTAAGCTCATCAAATGCCTGTTGTTGTGGCTCTTCCCACCTAAAAGGCACATCTTTTTTACATTTCATTTAGGGGTGCAGCTATGGAAGAAAATCTTTGACAAATCGTCTATAAAAACTTGCAAGTCCATGGAAGCTGCAACTTCCCCTACATTCTTAGGTATAGGCCACTCCACAATTGACCTAACCTTTCCTCATCCATTTACTCCCTCAGCCGAAATGACAAAGCCTAGGAAAACTACTGTTCCAAACAAAAGAGCACTTCTTAAAGTTGGTAAAGTTGTTCTTGCTTAACTTCTCAAAAACGGCCCAATGTGGTCAAGTGATCTTCTATGGTTTGGGAATAGATTAGGATATCGTCAAAATAAACAAAACAAATCGTCCTATGAACGCGTAAGACTTTTCATTAGCCTCATAAAGGTGCTAGGGGCGTTGGTGAGCCGAAGGGCATCACTAACCACCATAGAGCCCAAACTTGGTTTTGAATGCAGTCTTCCATTCGTCCCTTCTCTAATGCGTACCTGGAAGTACCCCTGCTTAAGGTCGATTTTGGTGAAGAATTTGATATGCAACATATCCAACATATCATCAGCCTAGGTATGGGGTACCTATACTTGACGGTAATTTTGTTTATGGCACGGCAATCAGTACACTTCTCCAAGTTCCATCCTTTTTGGGTACTAAAATGACAGGGACGGCTGATGGGCTTAGGCTCTCTCGGACTTGTCCACTCGCTAGGAGCTCCTCTACTTGCCTTTGGATTTCCTTGGTTTCTTTGGGGTTGGCTCGATAGGCTGGGCGATTTGGTAACACGGCTCCTGGGACAAAAGATTTGGTGTTCTATTCCTCTAATGGTGGTAATCCGGATGGTGGCTCGGAGGGAAATAGAACTTCATACTCTTGGATAAGGACGCAACAAGGTAGGTAAGTTTGGTGGGAGTTCTTATAGGGAAAGGTGACACGCCTTAGGATAGAATGAGGACGGTTTGGTTGCTGTAAAGGGCTTGTGACCTCTCTTTTCTTTGCAAAATACCCACACTTCTTTTTGGACTCGGTGCTCCTATGGTACTACCTCTTTTCCCTTGCTCTCTGTTTTTTGTTCTCACTTTTCATGCATCCCAATTTTCTCTCAGCTTCTTTTTCCTTAGGATCGGCCTAGACTTAGACATGCTTGGTGATCCTCGTGGACTTTGTGGGGGAAGTGCATGCAGTTTGTAAAGTTTGCATTCAACTTGAAAGAATAATGATTCAAATATCCATCATATGTCATGTCGATCAAATTGCCATGGCCTACCAAGTAAGATATGACTAGCATGCATTGGCAACATCACATAAAACATCATCTTTGTAACTACCAATGCTAAGAGAAATCAAAACTTGTTTACTTACGCTAACTTCACCACAATCATTTAACCATGCAAGTTTGTAAGGATGCGGATGATTAGTCATAGGCAAATTCAGTTTTCTTACCAATTCGATACTAGCCACATTCGCACAAGAACCGAATCAATGATCATGGTGCACACTTTACCATTTATCATGCAATGAATATGGAAAATGTTTTCTCTATGTTGTTCGTGATCATCTAATTTCGGATATGATTTAAGCTCTACGCACAACAAGAAACTCCTTAGTGTCAAAATCATCTAATGCGCCTAGATCCTCTTCAGGTTCAATTTCATTATCATGCTCAGATTCGTTTCATGCTCGGACTCAGACACATATTCGTTTGTTTCTCAATTACATGATTCGTTTTGCATTAGGACACTCTTTTCCTATGTGACCACGTCCTTGACATTTATAGCATTTAATGTCCCTAAACCTGTTTGAGAGATCCGAAGAATTTCTGGTAGGAGCCTTTTGTTGGCCGCGTTCATCTCGTCTTTGTGTGGACTGCACACGGTTGTCCATCCTTTGGACACACCTTGGTCATGTGTTTGGCCTCCTGTAGGCCGTGAACTTCCTGTTCCTGAAGGCTTGCTGAAAACCTTGATGAAGACTGATTAGTACATAATTGGAATTGAAATTAGGAACTACGTACCTTTAATTGATGTTTCAATCTTTTCAACCATATGGACCATGGTTGTGAGGTCGAGATAAGGTTGAAGATCAACCCTTGCGCAATCTCCCTGTTTAAACCATGTAAGAAATGAGCCTTGGTGGCTTCTTCTTTCCTGCAAGTTAGACCTTTCCAAAATTTTAACTCTTTGTAATACTCGTCTACACTTTTGGAACCTTATCGTAGTTTTGCAAACTTGTGAAAATAGAACTCTCATAATTGTTTGGGATAAAACGTTGTCTCATTTCAAACTTCATTTCTTCCCAAGTGGCAATTGGCGGTTGTCTTGTCTTAGTTCTATTTCGACACAAATTTGTCCACCAATTTAGTGCATAACCAGAAAACTCAATAGAAGCATACCTCACTTTTTATAATTCACTGTAATTGGTACAAGAAAAGATTAGATCCACTTTTGTTTCCCATGCCAAATATTCTTTCGCATTACTTTTACCATAAAATGTGGGAATATTTATTTTGGTTTTGAAAAACGTCATCTTACGGAAAAGGGGATTTTGGCGTCTTTGGTAACCACGGGGACGGTGGTCATCAAAGTCATCATAATCATGCTCATATGGAATGTAATCACCATTGTACCTTTTTGGAGCGTACCTTCTTGGTTGTGTTGGAGGAACAAACATTCTTACCTTTTGTTTGGTGGTCTAAGGTTGTCATCCTCGACTTCTTCTGGGGGTGACGTCTTGGTTGTGGCATGGGAACGGCTCTGCTTGTGCGTTGGCCATCACTTGTGTTGTAGCTCCGTTCAACATCCTCCAATCGATGTTTGATTAACTCATTGACATGCATGAGCTTCTTTAACATCTCCAGCATTTGTTGTTGTGTGTTGTCCGCGATTTCGGCTTCCTTTGACTTGCTAGAAGCGTAATGAGTGCTGCTCTCTCCATTTTTTGACCTAAAGAACTTTAACAAAAACAAAAAGGAAAGGAAAGAAGCAAACTAACATAAAGACAAACAAACGTTAAGTGATTAGTAAAAACAAAATATGAACACACCTCTTTCTCTCTTTACCACTTTGATTCTTGGATAACCTGAAGTTAAGAAGGCTCAAAGTGATCAATTAAGAAAGTGTGTTGCCAAAGCTTCTCCAAGTCACAACGATCTCCACTTGTTTCTCCCTTTTGCTTTCAAGTTGCACCAAATAGTATCAAAATAGACTCAAGTGAAATGGACACAAACTTGAACTTTCTACTAAAATTCAAAGAAAATAAGCAACCAAAATTGATGCATAAGGTTGAACCAAAGATGAACTAAGGGTTGTCGTGGGTAATCTTTAGTTAATTTTGATTCTATGCACTTATTATCCACAAAATGGTTCAAGTCATGCAATAATAGAGCAATCAAGTGTGTGGTTGGTTCAAAAAGTAGGATAAGTAGGATAAGATGTGGGAGGACGGTTGCATGTAGCAAAAACGAAACACGGTATCCAAGGTTTTCAAATTGCACAAAAAAAAATTTCAAGTAATGCACAAACGTTTTGCCCTTTTTCTTTTCTCTTGTTCTTTTGTGTTTCTTTCCTTCCTTGCTATTTTGTGGCAGCAAGGTTCAGATTCTCTTTTTTCTTTGGACTATGGACAGAATTGGAATTTAATGCGTTCTGTATGCAGAACTTTCGTTTTTGGGCAGAATAGTGCAACGACTTTAAATTGCAGTTTGTAACCTTGAATTGCAACAAAAGAACCTTGGAAATTGAGGTAAATTGGGGCTGGCAAGAATTAGGGTTAGGGTTAGGGTTCCAATTTGGGGTTTTTAGGGCGTGTTTGGGTATGGGTGGGACTTGCGTTTTGGAAGTTGAATGGGTGGCGTATATGGGCTGTTTGGGTTGGTAAATGAGGATTTGTGTGGTCAATTTTGATAGTGGGTGGTTGTAGGACAGAATTGAACAAAATTCAAATTCTAGGGTTAGGGGTTTTTTTGAATGAATTGGGAACTTTTGGTTCTGATTTTTGTTGGCAGAATTGGTTTGGGCCTTTTTGTTAAGAGTGTAAATGAGGTAGTTTGGGATCTGGTTGATGAGTTTTAGGGTCGGTTTTCGGTGTTTTGTTTGGGCCGTGGGGCTTGGGGATAGAATTAGGGTTTTGTTGGTGTTGAAAATGGTTCGTGAAGACAAAAACACGGAGGTTTAACTTGATTTAAAGAATGAAATCAATCACAATGCGAATCATAAGATGCATACAACCATTAGGCCGTGGGGCTTGGGGATAGAATTAGGGTTTTGTTGGTGTTGAAAATGGTTCGTGAAGACAAAAACACGTAGGTTTAACTTGATTTAAAGCATGAAATCAATCACAATGCGAATCATAAGATGCAAACAATCATCACCAACTAAAAGCTTTGGTAGCAACAAGATGATTTGAAACCGAGGTAGCTTTATAGGCTGATGGTTGTAACGCTTTAAAAGAAAGCTGAATGGAACCTACAACAAACCCTAATTTGTTCAAGTTTGAACGACTCAAATCAGATGTGACGCCAAAAGAAATAAAAGAGATCACACTTGAATGATGAAAAGCAAAATGCAGAGACTCAAAGCAATGGTTTGGATGTTTTTTTGTATGAAATGTAAATAACGTGTAGAATTAGGGTAGAAGAAGGACACAACTGAACCTGAAATGACTAGACTCAAACGAAAAAGAAACGATAGATGGTGAAATAGAGTAACCTGGGCTCTGATACCAATTTGATGCGTGCAAGGCGTGGGCTCCAACAATTCCACCTTCCAAACATCCTTCAAAAAGGGTTAGACACAAGGAAGAAGACTTCTCCTTGCTTCCTGAGTGACAAAAACGTGTGGATCAAATGAGCAAGACCAACACTTCAAGATGGTCGTTGATCAGGCAAATCAGTATGGCCTTCCTGGACGGCACCTTTTAGCAATGGGAACACCTTCAAAATGCTCAACTTTGAAGGATCTTAACTTTGGTTTTTAATGCAAAATCAAGAAAACAAAGTCTCACACAAAGTGAAGAAAATATCAAGAAATGTTATTCCTCAAAAGTTGTTCCTAACATTCGGCCAAAAGGACCTATTTATAGACTAGAAAACGTGCTCCTTAAGCCTTAGAATGACTAGAAATTATTTCAAATAATGCTAGCCACTAAATGCTTAAATTTAAAATCTGGTTGAAATTCAAACCAAGATAAATTCTAGCTAAGACTTGAATTTTCTTGTAGAATGCTAACTCTGTAGGATCTGCAAGGCACCACTAGAAGGGGGGGTGAATAGTTGGTGCATAAAGTGTGGTTTTTAAAATTGTTTCACAAGACTTCAACTTCTGAAAACAGTTTATGTTTTCAGGACCAGTTTTAAAACGTTTTTAAAACTAGGTTGTATGTCTTCAGAAATTCTAAAATTTTGAGAAAACTTAGCCTCAGATGTTATGAGTGTCTCTTAAAAATTTCAGATTTAAATTAAACCTTTAACCCCTTCAAAAAGTTAGTGGTCAGATTGCGTGAATCTGCCAGAAACGGTAGACTGTTTTGAAAACTTTATTCCTATTTGTACGTAACTCCAATTGCTCTGAAGTTTTAACAACTAACCTCTTATATGCTATATTTAAATGGGTTGAAACAGTTTTGAAGAATTCTTTTGGCAAGTTAGTCAAATACGACCAATGTCTCAACCTTTGCAACCCTGAAAATCAGACTGCACTAGTCTCAGAATTTTGGACGTTTGGATGACTTATACTTGTCCAAAAGGGTTGAAACTTGTGCCAAAAGAACCTTAGAACACGTGGCTATGTTTCTTGAAAGTTTCGTGATTTTTGAAATTCGTTTACTATTTTTACGAACGTGATTAAAAACAGTAAATAGTGTTGAAACAGAAAATCAGTGCTGAAAGTAAATGACACCAAGAATTTTATACTGGTTCGGTTATCAACAACCTACTCCAGTCTACGAGGAACACCTTCCTCGGTTCACACTAATCACACAACACAAATACACCTTACCATAGGGTTTATGGAGCTACACACCAACTCCAACCCTTTACAAACCTTGTATGGTGAATACAATTACGCACGGACACCACCACCTTGCAAGATTGAAGATTGACCACACCTTGATCAATCTTTTACAAAGATATAGAATGTGTGGTGGTCTAAGATAAGCCTACTCAAGAATATGAATATGAGTACAATAGGCTTTTAGAAAGAAGAAAGAAAGAAGTGTAGAAAGAGGCTTCTAGGCGTTTTTTTATCTTCAAGAATGTAATGCTTGTTCTTGTCTTTGTTTTGTTCTTCTTCATTCCTTTTTAAGCATATGGCCGTCCCCCATAGGAGTCCTCCTCTTGAAAATTGTCTTCTAAGTCCTTGGGAGAATATGTGGCATCATTGTGACATGATATTGCTTACTTGGCACCTTCTCTTTGGATGATCATTTAACTTTTTCTTACTTGGCACTCATTGATAGGTTGAATGTTGTCATCATTTGATGACTTGGAAAATCTGAGAATTCCTCTAAAAACATGTGCCAAAATCAACATAGAATAGTTGCCATAACTCATAAGATATCACATAAATTAAGCAAGATAATTTCTCCACAAAAATAAGCAAGAAATCGGCCATAATGGAGACTTGACATTCTGAAATTTCAGCATGTGATACATGGTGCTTTTATTCAAATTATTTCCATATTTTCATTGATTTTTCTCTTAGAAATAAATCACCAATTAGTATACAATATCTCATCAATTTTGGAAATGAATTTGGACACCAACATGGCCAAGAATTCGGCCAAGATACATTCCCACACATGCCGAAATTTTCAGCATGTGTGATATTCAAAATATCACAATTTATGAATTCATATCTTATTCAAATTACTTCCAATTCTTCTTCTAATTAATCACATGTTTCAAGACACAAGATATATGCTCATTAAAGGTGAAAATCGGCCAGGTCTAACTTCACATGCTGAAATTTTCAGCATGTGTTTCAAACGAGATAAAATTTGAAACATTACCTTTTGTAGCTTCTTTCTTTAAATCACCAATCTTGTAAGCTTGATTCTTGACCAATCAATATTCCAAAAAGGCTCCACATAGGCTCCATCAAGTGTATTAGGCGTGTATAACATGTATATGCATGTGCAGAATTTTATTTTTGCAAACTTTGTAAAATAGTGCACATTTGATAATACACACATGGTATATTCCAATCAGCCCTTAATTTAATTTTCTAGAACACTTTAAGATGTATGACATGTGTAAAAAGTGTCTAGATACGTGTCGTATGATGTGCCAAAAATCTTCCATGTGTTGTGTACGTAGAAAATCGAATTTTTCAATGTTTATCGATTACCCGATTATTCTCTAATTAAATTCCAACTTTTTGCACGTGTTGTATTATTATGTTACACATAATATACATAAATAAAATTTAATTCTCAGCACTTGGCTGGTCTAAAGTGGTGCCATTTACATGTGACAAAATTGAAATTGGAATCTCCACAATTTGGCCTTAATGTGGGGTGATTTGTGTGTGCCAACATGAAATGATTTTATGGCTGGAAATAAAACATCATATGCACGAAAATTATAATGATTTTTGAGGTGTAGGGGCTGGCCATCTATTTATGGTAAGTACGTGACACGTTGGCTAAGTTTCGGTATTCGCCCGATACGACAATTTTTGGTTTAGAACCTTTTAACGTGTCGTATTTAATTTTTCATCACCGTGACTTATATCATATGATATATGACCTGAAATACTCATAAATATGAGTTAAGTATGTTGGTGTGACGTTAATGTACGTACGTAAAATATATAACGTGTCGGTAGTACGTTGGAATGCATGTGTATGTGTTTTTTCCAAAAATATGAATATATATATATTTATATATGTGGCCGTGTATATGAGTGTGGTGAGAGGAGGAAGAGACTTTCCTTTCTTAGTCTTGTTGTCTTTGTGTCTTGTCCAAATGTAGCTTCCTTTAATGAACTATTTAGTTTAATAAACTAAGTACTTCACTTAATGAACTAGTTTAGTTCATTAATGAACTAGTTTAGTTTAGATAAGCGATTTACTATATAGCATGCACAATTTACGGCTTCCGCCCATAGAAATCTAAGCAATTTATTTTCGCATAACATAGTCCTAGCGATTTCTTATAATGTTTGATTCTTTCTTTCTACTTCTCCATTTAATTGTGGAGTTCTAGGTGGCGAAAACTCATGCTTGATTCCTTTTTCTTCACAAAATGAAATCATATCCTTGTTTTTAAATTCACCGCCTCTATCGCTTCTTATCTTTTTCACATTGACACCGTATTGATTTTCAAGTTGTTTAATTAATTTCGCAATCGCAATGGCACTATCATCCTTGTAGTGCGACTAGGACCAAACAAATCAATGTGTAATTGTTCTAAGACTCTAGTCGTGCTTATTTCATTCTTAGGCTTAAGTGACTCACGTGTTTGTTTGCCTTTTACGCAAGATTCACACAACTGAAAGTTGTCTAAATCTAGTGTAGGCAATCCTCATACTAGGTTTTTTCGTTGGAGTTTTTCTAGTGTGGAAATGCCAATGTGTCCTAAACGTCTATGCCATAAATTTACATTAGGTTCGTTTGACATAAAGCACTTAACTTTAGCGTCTACCATATCATCCATAGAAAGCGTAAAGATGTTTCCTTCTTGTTTTCCTTTTAAAACGGTTTCTCCATTTTATTTATTATATTGCAATAAGGGTGAGTCAAACACACATCGAAGCCATTGTCAATAAATTGAGAAATGCTAAAAGATTATAAGATAAGTTGCTTCAAATAGACGTTGGAGATTTGAAGAGTGCTTGGATTTCCTATCGTACCTTTTCCGATGATCTTGCCTTCGTTGTTGTCTCCAAATGTCACAGATCCGCCTTTTGTGACCTTCTTTAATTTTGTGAACAAGCTCGGGTCTCCCGTCATGTGCCTCGAGCAGCCACTGTCAAGGAACCACTTTATGGATGTATCTTTTGATGTTAGGGCTCCCTGCAATGTGCAAGAATGATTTAGGTGCCCTTTTAACTTTGGGTCCTTGCGAGTTAGTTAATCACCTCTTGGTAAAAGTACCTTTCGGTACCCATACTTGGGTGATCCTTCTCGGTCTAGCAAATGGCAAGAATGTAGATGAAGGTGCAATATAGTAGACATGTGGTGAATGCACTTTGGGCCTTTGGCCAAGAACTCCTTTATACTCATTGTATGTAGGGCGTTTTTGATATGTCCTTGTGTTTGTGTGCGTAGTACGTGGATGAAATGAATGTCGTGTATGTATCACTTTTTTCTTTTCATATCTATATGGTGCAAAATTGTATTTCGTATGATATGAAGAAGAAGTGTGGGCGTGAGGAAGGGAGAGGTCTTTGCGTCATCTTAGGCGCCGTTTTTGGCTTTAGGGTGTCTACTTTCTTAGACACAATGAACTTGTTGGTTTGGTGGATGCTTAATTTGTCTCTACGTACCCCAAACCTGTTTTGTCACTATCATGCTTTTGTGATAAGATAATACAATGCAGCATGTTAGATCCCGTATCAAACTGTTTCATTATTTTCTCTAAGTTTGTATTCCTTGATTTCAAACTTGAAATCTCGGATTTCATTTCATTATTTTGAGTGGTCAATGATGAAATCTCTGTCTTTAATGCATTGATGATGCATGATGACTCTTCTTTAGAATCGTTTAATTGAGCGACAAGATTCTTGTTAGAAGATTCTAAAAGTTTCTTGTCTTCAATTAATCGCTTCTTTTCTTTAGCGAGAGTGTTTGTGAATTTATGAAATTCTAAATACTGACTAAAAAGATCATCATAAGAAGGCTCAGAGTCAAATCAGAATCAGATGATACCTCATTAGATGCTTTGGACACAAAGAATACTTGTGCAGTCTCTTCTTCGGTTTCAGTCTCGAAATCCGATGTATCACTCCAAGTGGAGGCTTTTAGAGCACGTTTCCTTCGCTTGGGTTCTGAGACGAGTCTATTCTTGTTCCATTCCTTGTCAGGGTATTATTTGTTTGCTTTTCCTTATTGGGGCAGTCATATGATAAATGTCCAAGTTTGCCACATTTATAACATTTAACATCTTTATCATTTGTCTTGTTCTTATTTATTTTAGTCGAAGTGCCTTTATTTTTGTTTCTAAATGACCTTCTCATAAATTTTCTTAAACCTTTAGCCAATAGAATTAGGTCATCGTTATCCAATTCAGAATCACTATCATCTACGTGATCGGAAGAAGTAGAGATGTATTCATTTGATTTAAAAGCAATAGCTCTACCTTGTTTAGATGATTCCGATTTCCGTATGATGAGTTTATTCTCATAAACCTTAAGTGATCCAATTAACTATTCCATCTTTATTGAGTTCATTTCTTTGCTTTCCAATTGCGGTTACTTTAGGGTCCCACTCTGATGGAAGACTTTGCAAGACTTTCTGTACTTTTTCCTGCATGGTAAAGGCTTTACCAAGAGACTCAAGAGAATTGTAGATGTTAGTCAAACGAAGATCCATATCAACAATAGATTCATTAGGCAATAATTTAAACGATTCAAGTGTGGACATAAGCATGTTTATCTTTGACTCTTTTACTTGACTAGTGCCTTCGTGTTTCATTTCGAGTATTCTCCACATTTCTTGTGCACTGTAACAGTTTGATACATAACTAGACTCACTCTTACTTAAACCATTTAAGAGTAATTGCATAGCTCTAGCATTCATGCTAAGTTTCTTTTTATCATCACTTGTATATTCTTGTCTAGGTTTAACAACTTCTAGTGTGACTCCGTCTACGGTGGATAACTTAGATGGAACAAAAGGACCATCTTCTATAATCGACCAAAGATCAATATATTGTCATAAGAAAAAGCTTCATTCTTAGTTTCCATTAAATAAACGACTCACCGTCAAAAAGAGGAGGCCTTTGGCTCGACATACCTTTTGCTTGGTTTTGAGATTTGTGGTTGTCATCTCACTGAATCGTTGGATCTTTTGAAGTGAGTGTTCGTGCGCTCTGATACCACTTGTAGGATCTGCACCACTAGAAGGGGGGTTGAATAGTTGGTGCGGAAAGTGTAGTTTTTAAAATTGTTTTGACCCAAGACTTCAACTTCTGAAAACAGTTTATGTTTTCAGGACCAGTTTTAAAACGTTTTTAAAACTAGGTTGTAGGTCTTCAAAATTCTGAAAATTTGAGAGAACTTCGCCTCAGATGTTATGAGTGTCTCTTCAAAATTTCAGATTTAAATTCAACCTTTAACCCCTTCAAAATGTTAGTAGTCAGATTGCGCGAATCTGCCAGAAACGGTAGACTGTTTTGAAAAATTTATTCCTATTTGTTAGTAACTCCAATTTCTCTGAAATTTTAACCACTAACCCCTTGTATGCTATATTTAAATGGGTTGAAACAGTTTTCAAAAATTCTTTTGGAAAGTTAGTAAAATACGATCAAAGTCTCAACATTTGCAAGCCTAAACATCATACTGTACTAGTCTCAGAACTTTGGATGTTTGGATGACTTATACTTGTCCAAAAGAGTTGAAAATTATGCCAAAAGAACCTTAGAATATGTGGCTATGTTTCCTGAAAGTTTCATGATTTTTGAAAATCGTTTACTATTTTTACAAACGTGATTAAAAACAGTAAATAGTGCTGAAACAGAAAATCAGTGCTGAAAGTAAATGATACCAAGACTTTTATACTGGTTCGGTTATCAACAACCTACTCCAGTCTTCGAGGAACACCTTCCTCAGTTCACACTAATCACACAACACAAATACACCTTACCACAGGGTTTATGGAGTTACACACCAACTCCAACCTTTTACAAACCTTGTATGATGAATACAATTACGCACGAACACCACCACCTTGCAAGATTGAAGATTGATCACACATTGATCAATCTTTTACAAAGATATAGAATGTGTGATGGTCTAAGATAAGCCTATTCAAGAATATGAATGTAATTACAATAGGATTTTAGAAAGAAGAAAGAAAGAAGTATAGAAAGAAGAAGGCTTCTAGGCGTTTTTTTTATCTTCAAGAATGTAATGCTTTCTCTTGTCTTTGTTTTGTTCTTGTTCCTTCCTTTTTAAGCATATGACCGTCCCCCCCTAGGAGTCCTTCTCCTCTTGAAAATTGTCTTCTAAGTCCTTGGGAGAATGTGTGGCATCATTGTGACATGATCTTGCTTACTTGGCACCTCCTCATTGGATGATCATTTAACTTTTGCTTACTTGGCACTCATTGATAGGTTGAATGTTGTCATCATTTGATGACTTGGAAAATCTGAGAATTCTACTAAAAACATGTGCCAAAATCAACATAGAACAGTTGTCATAACTCATAAGATTATCACATAAATTAAGCAAGATAATTTCTCCACAAAAATAAGCAAGAAATCGGCCATAATGGAGACTTGACATGCTGAAATTTCACCATGTGATACATGGTGCTTTTATTCAAATTATTTCAAATTTTCTTTGATTTTTCTCTTAGAAATAAATCACTAATTAGTAGACAATATCTCATCAATTTTGGAAATAAATTTGGACACCAACATGGCCAAGAATTCGGCCAAGATACATTCCCACACATGCTGAAATTTTCAGCATGTGTGATATTCAAAATATCACAATGTATGAATTCATATCTTATTCAAATTACTTCCAATTCTTCTTCTAATTAATCACATGTTTCAAGACACAAGATATATGCTCATTAAAGGTGAAAATTGGCCAGCTCTAACTTCACATGCTGAAATTTTCAGCATGTGTTTCAAACGAGATAAAATTTGAAACATTACCTTTTGTAGCTTCTTTCTTTAAATCACCAATCTTGTAAGCTTATACAAGCTTCTCCTCCAACAATGGGTTAGGCACAAAGAGGCCAAGCTCCTCCTTGCTTCCAATGTCTTTAGATAGGCTGAAATGAGCAACCAATCATTGAAGAATGGTGTGGACTAGACAAATGATAAACACCCTCCTAGGCAGCATTCATCTTGTCTTGGCAATCACCCTCAAGCATGCTCAAACTTTGAAGGTTTTTTTACACTTGATTTTTAGTGAGAAATCAAGAAAATAAAGATGCCATAAATTTTATTCTTCAAACAAGCTTTTTCATAAAAATTGGTTTACATGGCTTAAATAAGGAGAAAACTCATCCTAACACTTATCCTAGTCAAAAGTACAATAAAACACAATTATTCTGGTCTCAGGGCCAGACCAAAACGATTGGAACCTATTCAATTGGCTTAAAGAGGTCAAACTCCAAGAATAAACAAGGGTGCTGGATTTTAGGCTGAAGTGGTGCCTCTGTTTGACTCGCCTTTTCCCGCAGAAACAAGCAGAATTTGAAGAAGTGTCCTTCTTGGGAAATTCAGTTCACGTGTTTTTCTTGAATTTTTGGTTTTGAATGACCCATTTGGAGTTCCCATCACTGAGTTACGCGTCCACAAAGTTCAAGCAATTTTCAGGTGGCTGGAATTTAGGCAGAAATGGCGCCCTCGGTTGACTGACCTTTTTACCGCAGATGCAAGTCGAATGTGAAGATAAGTCCTTCTTGGGAAACTTAGTTCACATCCTGAACTTGACATTTGGCTTTTGAATGACCCAATTTGAAGTTTGCATGAATGAGTTACACACCCACAAAGTTCAGGCAATTTTCAGCAGTTTTCAGCATTCTTGGTTAACACATCCAAACGGGTTTGGCAACTCCATGAGCCCCTACAAAGCAATCAAAGACATAACAAGCATCAAACAAGTAAAAGAGAGGATAATAAACGAAAATGCAAGAAATTAAAACACACAAAATGCAAAGCATGAAGTGCAATTTAACTAAGACACACCGATAACGTCTTGCACTTATATGTGCATTAATCCCGCCTTCCTAGAAAAGATTCGTCCACGAATCTTAGTGATGCAAGCACGGGTAGGATCCCACTCTTTTATCCAAGCTTCTCTTCCAACAATGGGTTAGGCACAAACAGGCCAAGCTCATCCTTGCTTCCAATGTCTTTAGATAGGCTGAAATGAGCAACCAATCATTGAAGAATGGTGTGGACTAGGCAAATGATAAACACCCTCCTAGGCAGCATTCATCTTGTCTTGGCAATCACCCTCAAGCATGCTCAAACTTTGAAAGTTTTTACACTTTATTTTTAGTGAGAAATCAAGAAAACAAAGATGCCTTCTAAGGAGAAGAGCAACAGAAATTTTATTCTTCAAACAAGCTTTTTCGTAAAAATTGGTTTACATGGATTAAATAAGGAGAAAACTCATCCTAACACTTATCCTAGTCAAAAGTACAATAAAACACAATTATTCTGGTCTTAGGGCCAGACCAAAACGTTTGGAACTTATTCAATTGGTTTAAAGAGGTCAAACTCCTAGAATAAACAAGGGTGCTAGATTTTAGGCTGAAGTGGTCCCTCTGTTTGACTCACCTTTTCATGCGGATACAAGCAGAATTTGAAGAAGTGTCCTTCTTGGGAAATTTAGTTCGTGTTTGTTTTGAATTTTGGGTTTTGAATGACCCATTTTAAAGTTCTCATGACTGAGTTACGCGCCACAAAGTTCAAGCAATTTTCAGGTGGCTGGATTTTAGGCAGAAATGGCGCCCTCGGTTGACTGGCCTTTTTACCGCAGATGCAGGTCGAATTTGAAGATAAGTCTTGAAACTTAGTTCACATCCTGAACTTGACATTTAGTTTTTGAATGACCCAATTTGAAGTTTGCTTGAATGAGTTACACGCCCACAAAGTTCAGGCAATTTTCAGCAGTTTTCAGCATTCTTGGTCTAACACATCCGAACAGGTTTGGCAACTCCATGAGCCCCTACAAAGCAAGCAAAGGCATAACAAGCATCAAACAAGTAAAAGAAAGGATAATAAATGAAAATGCAAGAAATTAAAACACACAAAATGTAACACATGAAGTGCAATTTAACTAAGACACACCGATAATGTCTTGAACGTATGTGTGCATCAATCTCTCCTTCTTAAAAAGATTCGTCCTCGAATCTTAGTGATGCAAGCACGGGTAGGCTCTTACTCTTTTATCCAAGTCTCCTCCAACAATGGGTTAGGCACAAAGAGGCCAAGCTCCTCCTTGCTTCCAGTGTCTTTAGATAGGCTGAAATGAGCAACCAATCATTGAAGAATGGTGTGGATTAGGCAAATGATAAACACCCTCCTAGGCAGCATTCATCTTGTCTTGGCAATCACCCTCAAGCATGCTCAAACTTTGAAGGTTTTTACACTTTATTTTTAGTGAGAAATCAAGAAACAAATATGCCTTCTAAGGAGAAAAGCAACAGAAATTTTATTCTTCAAACAAGCTTTTCATAAAAATTGGTTTACATGGATTAAATAAGGAGAAAACTCATCCTAACACTTATCCTAGTCAAAATTACAAAAAACACAATTATTCTGGTCTTAGGCCCAGACCAAAACGTTTGGAACTTATTCAATTGGTTTAAAGAGGTCAAACTCCTAGAAAAAACAAGGGTGCTAGATTTTAGGCTGAAGTGGTCCCTCTGTTTGACTCACCTTTTCATGCGGATACAAGCAGAATTTGAAGAAGTGTCCTTCTTGGGAAATTTAGTTCGTGTTTTTTTTGAATTTTGGGTTTTGAATGACCCATTTTAGAGTTCTCATGACTGAGTTACGCGCCACAAAGTTCAAGCAATTTTCAGGTGGCTGGATTTTAGGCAGAAATGGCGCCCTCGGTTGACTGGCCTTTTTACCGCAGTGCAGGTCGAATTTGAAGATAAGTCTTGAAACTTAGTTCACATCCTGAACATGACATTTTTTTTGAATGACCCAATTTGAAGTTTGCATGAATGAGTTACACGCCCACAAAGTTCAGGCAATTTTCAGCAGTTTTTAGCATTCTTGGTCTAACACATCCGAACAGGTTTGGCAACTCCATAAGCCCCTACAAAGCAAGCAAAGGCATAACAAGCATCAAACAAGTAAAAGAAAGGATAATAAATGAAATGCAAGAAATTAAAACACACAAAATGTAACACATGAAGTGCAATTTAACTAAGACACACCGATAATGTCTTGAACGTATGTGTGCATCAATCTCTCCTTCTTAGAAAAGATTCGTCCTCGAATCTTACTGATGCAAGCACGGGTAGGCTCTTACTCTTTTATCCAAGCTTCTCCTCCAACAATGGGTTAGGCACAAAGAGGCCAAGCTCCTCCTTGCTTCCAGTGTCTTTAGATAGGCTGAAATGAGCAACCAATCATTGAAGAATGGTGTGGATTAGGCAAATGATAAACACCCTCCTAGGCAGCATTCATCTTGTCTTGGCAATCACCCTCAAGCATGCTCAAACTTTGAAGGTTTTTACACTTTATTTTAGTGAGAAATCAAGAAAAAAATATGCCTTCTAAGGAGAAAAGCAACAGAAATTTTATTCTTCAAACAAGCTTTTTCATAAAAATTGGTTTACATGGATTAAATAAGGAGAAAACTCATCCTAACACTTATCCTAGTCAAAAGTACAATAAAAACAATTATTCTGGTCTTAGGGCCAGACCAAAACGTTTGGAACTTATTCAATTTGTTTAAAGAGGTCAAACTCCTAGAATAAACAAGGGTGCTAGATTTTAGGCTGAAGTTGTTACACCCTGTGACTTTTAAGCACGACTTTCAACACTCTAGGTCAACCTTAAGTGCAACTTAATTAATTATGTAGTTTATGAGACTTAGTTGCACAAAACATAGAAGAACAAAAGAAAGGGGTTAAAAGTAGAATTAAAAGAAACTAAGGGTAATTACTTAAAAGGTCCCTACTAGGAGTTAAGGGAGTTACACCACACTTTGGTATAACTCCCCATTGGCCATAAGGGGGGGACGGTTTTAACATCACAAAAAAGAGGAAAACCGCAGGAATTGAGAGAGAAGAGAAAAGGGAGAGAGAAGAAGAAGAAGAGTGGAAGGAGAAGGAAGGATAAAGGCCATTCTAGGTTCAATTCTCATCAAGATTCTGCAGTAAATCCGTAAGCTTATCTAGAATTCAAGGCAAGTAATCTTTCTATACGCTTTATGCAAATTTTATACCTTTGGCCCTATGTTCTTACAAAGAGAAAATATGAATCACACATTAGTATTCTTGTCTTGTCTATCATACATGCTTGTTATATGTAAGTCTTGTTGCTAATTGCGTAAAGACTTGTTCTTTGGGCCAAATTTCTGGAAAAGTTGTGCAGTACTTGTTGTTAGTCAACCATGCCCATGATAGTATATATGTTGATGTGTTTCTTGCCTTGCTCTACTCTTGTGTGATTGTATACACTTGAGATGTCGAGAGTAAGTGCAGGAAATTGAGGGATGAGTGATGATATTGTTGTAGTCTTGTTGGTTGGGTATTGTTGATGATAACTCTTGAAGGTGGTGAATGAATGAAGATTTAGTGTGGATCTTGTTAGACATTCAATAAGTGTCAATTCATGATTAGATGTATGTTAAGTGTGATGAATCTAGTTGTTAAGATGGATCTTTAAGTGTTGAATCTGGAAGGGTTGAAGAAGAAAGGAGTTGGGTGGAAGTTACTGCAGAAAAACTGCAGTTTGGCATCGTCAGAACACTTCGAACGCCTACATGAGGCGCTTCAGTCACATAGGCGCTTCATGTAGCGTTCCATGTGTCCTGGAGCTTTCCCGTATAGAAAAACTGCAATTTAGAACCGTCAGAACACTTCGAACGCCTACATGAGGCGCTTCATGTCACATTAGGCGCTTCATGTGGTGTTCAATGTGTCTGAATCATCTCCGAACACTTCGAAACGCCTAGTAGAGGCGCTTCATGTACCATTAGGCGCTTCAAGTGGTGTTCCAGTGTTCTGGAAGTCTTTTTGACCCTTTAAGCGCCCCTATGTAAGTGTAGTAACTTTATACACTTCTTTTGAACATAAAATGCAAGGGTATTGAGGTATATTTGAGGTGTGGATGGTAAGTTGATCAAGTTGATCAATAGAATAAGATTGAATCTTGAGTGAGTGTTGTGACAAGAATGGGCTTGGAATAACACGACCATAGAGGTGTGAGGTGCAGGCCGTATGCTTGATAGGCATGATGTATGTGTATGTGTTACATGTTGATATGAAGCTATTTGTGCATCCTTGCATCATGACATGGGCACTTGCATTTGATTGAGATAGTTTTGCAAAAGAACAAGAAGGTTTAAGGTTTTCGAAAGACAAAATGGCTGCTGGTGATCACAGGGTATTATAAAGAGTCACGTCTGCGAAAGCAGGGTATAATGACGCCGTGATCTGTGAATCAACAGCAGGGATTATAAGTATGTTTTATGGGCCGATGACCTATCAGCCCCCACGGAAAATGAGTAGTATCTTTTATGGGGCCGTGCGCCCTATCGCACGGATATATGATATATGTCAATGGGGCCGTGTGACCTTTCAGCACGGATATATGTATCGTTAATGGCGGACCGTGGACCTCCTTTCAGCACGGATCTATGTTATATGCCTAATGGGGCCGTGGACCTTTCAGCACGGATATATGATGGCTGTGGGCTGATCACCCACAGGGTATAAAGTTCTGCTACGCGAAGATATCGTATTGTAAAGTGATGAAATGTTTTGTGAAATGGCATGCATGACATGTTTATGAAAGAAGACATATGCATGGGTGTTGTGTGTGATTTTAAAGAAGTACATGCATCATGGTACACGAAGCATAAGACTTGACATGCAAGAAACGTTGATTAGTTTATGACTTGCTTATGTGATACGTTGTTTTAATGCATGTTGGTTCTCGTATCTGTGTTCACATATGTGCTTTATCTGTTTTGAGAAGTTCTTATTAAGATGCCATTTGCTAACCCGAGCACCTTATTTTGGGCAATGTTTTATTCACTGGTTGACTCGACGTGTGTGATTCCGTAAGGTGTATAGACGGGTTACTTGCTGGCGAAGTTTTCGCTAAGAACAATCATTCTGTCCTTTTCAGGTGAGCCTGAATATGAGTTGATATTATCGAAGATGACGGCGAGTGGGCTCAATGGGACGATGGACAAGGGAATAGATAGATGCTGGATTATTCTGTTTAAGTTTGGAGACTCATTGTTATTATGTTGTTCTAAAACTTCTGTTGGCTAGATGAACAAACAGTTTGTTTTTATTTCCGCTGCATTTTATGGATGTTTAATGACGATGAAGGTTTAAGTTTATGACGTTTCCGCTGGCTTTAGTATCTTACCTTATGAAGAATGTACGCATGATCTGCTTGACGCTTCGTAGTTCTCGTAGTAGGCTACGGCGGGTGCACTGGTTCCGATAACGGTATCGAGCTGGGGCGCTACAAGGTGGTATCAGAGACTAGGCTTCAGATCTATTTTCGGAAACTTAAGTTCATGATCTTTTAGACTCTTAAGCTATGATTCTCCTTAAGGTTGATCCTTAGTTATAAGTCTGATCTCTTTAGTGGTTAAGTATGATACTGGTTGGGTGTGTGCGAGCGCGTTTATCATCTAATTTTGTATTAATAGTTATGCTACACACCTCATCTATTAGTACGCATCGAGCCTTCAGTAACCTTTTTGTATTTACTGAATGCTAATGAAATGTTAACCTTTCAGCGAAATATGCCTCCAAGAAGAGATAACCAGGCAACTCTGGCAATGGACAGGAGAACCAGCCCCCACAAGTGGTTTTTTACCCCAAGGACTCACTGATGCGCTGACGGTCATTGCACAAGGGTATGTGCAGCAGCATCAGCCCTCCGCCTCCACCACCGCCACATCATAACATCAGGTCTTCTATGGCGAGATGAGAAGATGAGGGTGCCGGAGTTTCGGAGGATGTACGGATCCTGAAGAGGCTCAGCATTGGTTGGCTGAGGTTGAGAAAATGTTTCGGCTGTGCAAGTTCCGAATGAGATAAAAGTTGAGGTAGCCACACCCCTTCTAAGTGGCAAGGCTGGCGAATGGTGGGAAGGAATGGTGTTAAGAATGACTCCCACCGATCTCGTGGACTCAGTTCTGTGATGTGTTCCTTAAGTACTATGTACCGGAGACTGCAATATTGGACAAGATAAGAGCATTTGACAGACTGGAGCAAGGAAGGATGACGGTATCGGAGTATGCAGATCGTTTTCATGCCTAGGTAAGTTTGCCCCTGCGATTATGTCTGATAATCGTCTTAAGATGACAAAGTTTGAGAGGGGTTTGGATTCGAGGATACAATCGGCGATAGTGAATGCAGGGATGAAAACTTATGAGGATATGCTAGATGCGTGTTACCGTGTTGAAAGTGATTTTCGCCGAGTGGCGGCGAGAGCAGCTAGTGTTGGAGGGTCTGATAGAGGCAAGAGACCAAGGGAGGATGTGAGAGTGGGTGGAAGACTCGGACGTTGGGTCAAGATTCCGAAGAGGGGGCCAGTTGGGAATTTTCAGAGACTGCCACCCCAGAATCAAGTAGCTCAGCAGGCTATAGGAGTTTGTCCACATTGCGGCAGGAACCATGTTGGAGAGTGTAGGAAAGTAGTCGGAGCATGTTTCCGATGTGGCCAAGTGGGTCACTTGATTAGAGACTGTCCGGAGATGAAGAAGAATAACCCTGGAGAGGCGGCTCAGCAGCTGAGAGTGAAGCCTCGAGCAAATGCCCGTGTACATCTAATGACGGACACAGATGTGCAGGAGGCTACCGATGTAGTAGCAGGTATCCTCTAAACTAAGTTTGAATTCATATTGAGTTAAGTGTCTATGTGCGTAACTTTTGTGTGCAAAACTTTATGTGGCTTTAGGTGCGGTTTTAGTAAATAAGATGCCTGCCAATGTACTTTTCGATAGCGGCGCAAGCCATTCCTTTGTAGCGAAGAGATTCACTAAGCACTTGGGTAGTTTGCCTGAATGGTTAGAGACTCCGTATCGCGTACAAGCGGCCGGAGATCAGATTATGGTTTCATACCAGCAGTATCGAGATTGCGAATTGGAGTTTGAAAGACAAGCATTCTCTGCCACACTGATCCCTATCCAGATGTATGACTTCGACGTTATATTAGGAATGGACTGGTTGGCTAAGAATCACGCCAATATTGATTGTCGGTTGAAGCAAGTGACAATCAAGAATGATAAGATGGAGGAGGTAATATTTCAGGGAGATGCAGAACGAAAGAAAGTCCCCAAGAAGGTATATGTGTCTGTCGCACAAGCACGCAAAGCATTGAGGAAGGGTGCTGAGGGATTCTTAGTGTATGCCATGGATGTTACTCAGGAGGTGTCGTCTATGGAGAAAATTCGAGTGGTCAATGAATTTCCTGACGTGTTTCCGGAAGATTTACCAGGAGTGCCACCTCCGAGAGAAGTTGAGTTTGAGATTAACTTGATCCCCGGTACTGAACCTATTTCTAAAGCTCCTTATAGAATGGCTCCGGCGGAATTGAGAGAGTTGAAGGAACAATTGCAAGAGTTATTGGACAAGAAGTTTATCCGACCTAGTGTGTCGCCTTGGGGAGCACCTGTGTTGTTTGTAAAGAAGAAAGATGGTAGCATGAGGCTGTGTATCGATTATAGAGAGTTGAATAAAGTTACCATCAAGAATAAGTATCCCCTTCCACGAATTGAGGACTTGTTTGACCAACTCAAGGGCGCTAAAATCTTCTCTAAGATTGACCTCCGATCAGGATATCATCAATTACGAGTGAAGGCCGAGGACATCGCAAAGACAGCTTTCCGCACAAGGTATGGTCACTATGAATTTTTAGTGATGCCATTTGGATTGACAAATGCCCCTGCGGCTTTTATGGATCTTATGAATACTGTCTTTCGAGAACAGTTGGATAAGTTTGTAGTGGTATTCATAGATGATATCCTTGTGTATTCTCCTGACGAGCAAACTCACACTGAGCATTTGAGAACCGTACTAGGCATTTTGAGGCAGAAACAACTTTATGCAAAGTTTAGCAAGTGTGAGTTCTGGTTAAGAAGTGTAGCTTTCCTGGGTCATGTGATATCAGAAGAGGGGATTGCTGTTGACCCGAAGAAGGTGGAAGCTATAACTGAATGGCCTAGATCTACCAATGTCACCGAAGTGCGAAGTTTCTTGGGTCTAGCGGGTTATTACAGAAAATTTGTTGAGGGATTCTCGAAGAATTGCCGTACCTCTCAGTCGCCTTACTCAAAAGAAGTCCAAGTTTGAGTGGACGGCTGAATGCGAGCGAAGTTTCACGGAGCTTAAGAAGAGATTAACGACACTCCAGTATTGGCTCAACCCTCTGGAACGGATGGATTTGTGATTTATAGTGATGCGTCAAAGAACGGGTTAGGTACGTAAATTATAGTATAAGGTTATGATCTTATATATATCCCTAAAGTTTAGACTAACACCTTGTTTGTAGGTTGTGTTTTAATGCAAAACGAACGAGTCATCGCGTATGCCTCAAGACAGCTAAAGCCTTATGAACAAAACTATCCCACACATGATCTTGAACTTGCCGCGGTTGTGTTCGCCTTGAAGATTTGGCGGCATTATTTGTATGGAGAGAAGTGCGCGGTATTCACGGACCATAAGAGTCTAAAGTATTTGTTCTCACAAAAGGAATTGAATATGAGGCAGCGGAGATGGTTGGAATTGCTAAAGGACTATGACCTAACGATTCATTATCACCCGGGAAAGGCTAACAAGGTAGCCGACGCCTTAAGTAGGAAGTCCAGCCATGCACGACAATCACCACTGGAAAGAGAGATGGAGGAGTTTGGTTTAGATTTGATTGAATCCACGGTGAATGTTTTGACAGCCTTGACTATCACCCCGAGTTTTGATTGATCGGATAAAGGAGGCACAGAAGAAAGATAAGGCTTTAAGTGAGATAATGGAAAGGGTGAAACATAGTCCAGTTGAAGGATTTCGGACTAAGGATGATGGGAGCTTATGGTTTAGGGAAAGATTATGCGTGCCGGATGTTGACGAACTTAGGAAGGAAGTTTTGCAAGAAGCTCATAATTCAAGGTTATCGATACACCCCGGTAGCACCAAGATGTATAGAGATCTCAAAGCGATACTATTGGTGGTCCGGGATGAAAAGACATATTGCGGAATTCATAGAGAGGTGTTTAGTGTGTCAACAAGTCAAAGCGGAACACCAGCGGCCCGGTGGATTGTTGATGCCGTTGGAAATTCCGGAATGGAAATGGGAACATGTCACAATGGATTTTGTAGCCGGATTACCAAAGACAAGAAGTGGATGTGACATGATTTGGGTTATCGTGGACCGTTTAACAAAGTCTGCCCATTTCCTACCCGTTTCAAGTGAGACACCTCTCGACAAACTAGTGAATGTGTATATGGAGAACATAGTGAGCTTACATGGTGTTCCGGTAAGTATAGTATCCGACCGAGACTCACGGTTCACATCTAAGTTTTGGACA
The DNA here is from genome assembly GCA_036186865.1 of Eustoma russellianum. Classification (NCBI taxonomy): domain Eukaryota; kingdom Viridiplantae; phylum Streptophyta; class Magnoliopsida; order Gentianales; family Gentianaceae; genus Eustoma; species Eustoma russellianum. The sequence goes on along the minus strand of AP025070.1, from coordinate 15,450,136 downwards.
GCATTTCAAGAAGCCATGGGTACAGAATTAAGGTTGAGTACGGCATATCATCCCCAAACTGATGGACAGTCCGAGCGGACAATTCAAACCTTGGAAGATATGCTAAGAGCTTGCGTGCTGGATTTCAAAGGGAGTTGGGATGGAATGGTAAAGCTGATGGAGTTTTCTTATAACAATAGTTACCACAGCGCAATTGATATGGCTCCTTTTGAGGCTTTGTATGGAAGGAAATGTAGGTCCCCGGTTTATTGGGACGAAGTGGGCGTGAGGACCATCACGGGACCTGAGCTATTGGAGAAAACGTTAGAGAAGGTGAAGGTCATTCGGGAAAGACTCAAGACGGCTCAGGACCATAGCAAGAGTTGGGCAGATTCCAAACGACGACCATTGGATTTTGATGTGGGTGATAAAGTTTATTTGAAGGTATCACCTACGAAGGGCGTCATGAGGTTTGGAGTAAAAGGCAAGCTAAGCCCTCGTTTCATTGGTCCCTATGAAATACTTGAGAAGGTAGGAGCCTTGGCATATAGGTTGGCATTACCTCCGGTGTTGGCGCAAGTTCACAATGTATTCCATGTGTCACAATTGAGAAAGTACGTGGCGGATCCGAGTCATGTACTTGAAGCTCAACCTTTGGAACTCAAGGACGATGTTACATATGAGGAAGTACCCGTGAAAATTGTGGATCGAAAGGATCAAGTGTTGAGGAAGCGAGTGATCCCGTATGTAAAGGTTCAATGGAGCAATCACACGGAACGTGAAGCCACTTGGGAGCTCGAAGAACAAATGCGGGAGAAGTATCCTCAGCTCTTCAACTAAGGTACGTAAGTTTCGAGGACGAAACTTTTTGTAAGGGGGGTGGAATGTTACACCCTGTGACTTTTAAGCACGACTTTCAACACTCTAGGTCAACCTTAAGTGCAACTTAATTAATTATGTAGTTTATGAGACTTAGTTGCACAAAACATAGAAGAACAAAAGAAAGGGGTTAAAAGTAGAATTAAAAGAAACTAAGGGTAATTACTTAAAAGGTCCCTACTAGGAGTTAAGGGAGTTACACCACACTTTGGTATAACTCCCCATTGGCCATAAGGGGGGGACGGTTTTAACATCACAAAAGAAGAAGGAAAACCGCAGGAATTGAGAGAGAAGAGAAAAGGGAGAGGAAGAAGAAGAAGAGTGGAAGGAGAAGGAAGGATAAAGGCCATTCTAGGTTCAATTCTCATCAAGATTCTGCAGTAAATCCGTAAGCTTATCTAGAATTCAAGGCAAGTAATCTTTCTATACGCTTTATGCAAATTTTATACCTTTGGCCCTATGTTCTTACAAAGAGAAAATATGAATCACACATTAGTATTCTTGTCTTGTCTATCATACATGCTTGTTATATGTAAGTCTTGTTGCTAATTGCGTAAAGACTTGTTCTTTGGGCCAAATTTCTGGAAAAGTTGTGCAGTACTTGTTGTTAGTCAACCATGCCCATGATAGTATATATGTTGATGTGTTTCTTGCCTTGCTCTACTCTTGTGTTGATTGTATACACTGAGATGTCGAGAGTAAGTGCAGGAAATTGAGGGATGAGTGATGATATTGTTGTAGTCTTGTTGGTTGGGTATTGTTGATGATAACTCTTGAAGGTGGTGAATGAATGAAGATTTAGTGTGGATCTTGTTAGACATTCAATAAGTGTCAATTCATGATTAGATGTATGTTAAGTGTGATGAATCTAGTTGTTAAGATGGATCTTTAAGTGTTGAATCTGGAAGGGTTGAAGAAGAAAGGAGTTGGGTGGAAGTTACTGCAGAAAAACTGCAGTTTGGCATCGTCAGAACACTTCGAACGCCTACATGAGGCGCTTCAAGTCACATTAGGCGCTTCATGTAGCGTTCCATGTGTCCTGGAGCTTTCCCGTATAGAAAAACTGCAATTTAGAACCGTCAGAACACTTCGAACGCCTACATGAGGCGCTTCATGTCACATTAGGCGCTTCATGTGGTGTTCAATGTGTCCTGAATCATCTCCGAACACTTCGAACGCCTAGTAGAGGCGCTTCATGTACCCATTAGGCGCTTCAAGTGGTGTTCCAAGTGTTCTGGAAGTCTTTTTGACCCTTTAAGCGCCCTATGTAAGTGTAGTAACTTTATACACTTCTTTTGAACATAAAATGCAAGGGTATTTGAGGTATATTTGAGGTGTGGATGGTAAGTTGATCAAGTTAGAATAAGATTGAATCTTGAGTGAGTTTGTGACAAGAATGGGCTTGGAATAACACGACCATAGAATGTGTGAGGTGCAAGGCCGTATGCTTGATAGGCATGATGTATGTGTATGTGTTACATGTTGATATGAAGCTATTTGTGCATCCTGCATCATGACATGGGCACTTGCATTTGATTTGAGATATGTTTTGCAAAAGAACAAGAAAGGTTTAAGGTTTTCGAAAGACAAAATGGCTGCTGGTTGATCACAGGGTATAAAGAGTCACGTCTGCGAAAGCAGGGTATAAAGAGCGTGATCTGTGAATCAACAGCAGGGTATAAAGTATGTTATGGGGCCGTGGACCTATCAGCACGGAAAATGAAGTATTTATGGGGCCGTGGACCTATCAGCACGGATATATGATATATGTAATGGGGCCGTGGACCTTTCAGCACGGATATATGTTATATGTAATGGGGCCGTGGACCTTTCAGCACGGATATATGTTATATGTAATGGGGTCGTGGACCTTTCAGCACGGATATATGATGGCTGTGGGCTGATCACCCACAGGGTATAAAGTTCTGCTACGCGAAGAATATGATATGTAAAGTGATGAAATGTTTTGTGAAATGGCATGCATGACATGTTTATGAAAGAAGACATATGCATGGGTGTTGTGTGTGATTTTAAAGAAGTACATGCATCATGGTACACGAAGCATAAGACTTGACATGCAAGAAACGTGATTAGTTTATGACTTGCTTATGTGATACGTTGTTTTAATGCATGTTGGTTCTCGTATCTGTGTTCACATATGTGCTTTATCTGTTTTGAGAAGTTCTTATTAAGATGCCACTTGCTAACCCGAGCACCTTATTTTGGGCAATGTTTTATTCACTGGTGACTCGACGTGTGTGATTCCGTAAGGTGTATAGACGGGTTACTTGCTGGCGAAGTTTTCGCTAAGAACAATCATTCTGTTCCTTTTCAGGTGAGCCTGAATATGAGTTGATATTTATCGAAGATGACGGCGAGTGGGCTCAATGGGACGATGGACAAGGGAATAGATAGATGCTGGATTATTCTGTTTAAGTTTGGAGACTCATTGTTATTATGTTGTTCTAAAACTTCTGTTGGCTAGATGAACAAACAGTTTGTTTTTATTTCCGCTGCATTTTATGGATGTTTAATGACGATGAAGGTTTAAGTTTTATGACGTTTCCGCTGGTTTTAGTATCTTACCTTATGAAGAATGTACGCATGATCTGCTTGACGCTTCGTAGTTCTCGTAGTAGGCTACGGCGGGTGCACTGGTTCCGATAACGGTATCGGGCTGGGGCGCTACAGAAGTGGTCCCTCTGTTTGACTCACCTTTTCATGCGGATACAAGCAGAATTTGAAGAAGTGTCCTTCTTGGGAAATTTAGTTCGTGTTTGTTTTGAATTTTGGGTTTTGAATGACCCATTTTAGAGTTCTCATGACTGAGTTACGTGCCACAAAGTTCAAGCAATTTTCAGGTGGCTGGATTTTAGGCAGAAATGGCGCCCTCGGTTGACTGGCCTTTTTACCGCAGATGCAGGTCGAATTTGAAGATAAGTCTTGAAACTTAGTTCACATCCTGAACTTGACATTTAGTTTTTGAATGACCCAATTTGAAGTTTGCATGAATGAGTTACACGCCCACAAAGTTCAGGCAATTTTCAGCAGTTTTCAGCATTCTTAGTCTAACACATCCGAACAGGTTTGGCAACTCCATGAGCCCCTACAAAGCAAGCAAAGGCATAACAAGCATCAAATAAGTAAAAGAAAGGATAATAAATGAAAATGCAAGAAATTGAAACACACAAAATGTAACACATGAAGTGCAATTTAACTAAGACACACCGATAATGTCTTGAACGTATGTGTGCATCAATCTCTCCTTCTTAGAAAAGATTCGTCCTCGAATCTTAGTGATGCAAGCACGGGTAGGCTCTTACTCTTTTATCCAAGCTTCTCCTCCAACAATGGGTTAGGCACAAAGAGGCCAAGCTCCTCCTTGCTCCAGTGTCTTTAGATAGGCTGAAATGAGCAACCAATCATTGAAGAATGGTGTGGATTAGGCAAATGATAAACACCCTCCCAGGCAGCATTCGTCTTGTCTTGGCAATCACCCTCAAGCATGCTCAAACTTTGAAGGTTTTTACACTTTATTTTTAGTGAAAAATCAAGAAAACAAATATGCCTTCTAAGGAGAAAAGCAACAGAAATTTTATTCTTCAAACAAGCTTTTTCATAAAAATTGGTTTACATGGATTAAATAAGGAGAAAACTCATCCTAACGCTTATCCTAGTCAAAAGTACAATAAAACACAATTATTCTAGTGTTAGGTCCAGTCCGAAATGTTTGGAACCTATTCAATTGGCTTAAAGAGGTCAAACTCCTAGAATAAACAAGGGTGCTGGATTTTAGGCTGAAGTAGTGCCTCTGTTTGACTCGCCTTTTCATGCGGATACAAGCAGAATTTGAAGATGTGTCCTTCTTGGGAAATTTAGTTCGTATTCATCTTGAATTTTGGGTTTTGAATGACCCATTTTGGAGTTCCCATGACTGAGTTACGCGCCACAAAGTTCAAGCAATTTTCAGGTGGCTGGATTTTATGCAGAAATGGCGCCCTCGGTTGACTGGCCTTTTTACCGCAGATGCAAGTCGAATTTGAAGATAAGTCCTGAAACATAGTTCACATCCTGAACTTGACATTTAGAGTTTTCAGCATTCTTCGTAAAACACATCCAAATGGGTTTCGCAACTCCATGAGCCCCTACAATGCAAGCAAAGACATAACAAGCATCAAACAGGTAAGAGAAAGGATAATTAACGAAAATGCAAGAAATTAAAACACACAAAATGCAACACATGAAGTGCAATTTAACTAAGACACACCGATAACGTCTTGCACGTATGTGTGCATCAATCTCTCCTTCCTAGAAAAGGTTCGTCCTCGAATATTAGTGATGCAAGCACGGGTAGGATCCCACTCTTTTATCCAAGCTTCTCCTCCAACAATGGGTTAGGCACAAAGAGGCCAAGCTCCTCCTTGCTTCCAATGTCTTTAGATAGGCTGAAATGAGCAACCAATCATTGAACAATGGTGTGGATTAGGCAAATGATAAACACCCTCTTAGGCAGCATTCATCTTGTCTTGGCAATCACCCTCAAGCATGCTCAAACTTTGAATGTTTTTACACTTTATTTTTAGTGAGAAATCAAGAAAACAAATATGCCTTCTAAGGAGAAAAGTAACAGAAATGTTATTCTTCAAACAAGATTTTTCGTAAAAATTGGTTTACATGGCATAAATAAGGAGAAAACTCATCCTAACACTTATCCTAGTCAAAAGTACAATAAAACACAATTATTCTGGTCTTAGGGCCAGACCAAAATGTTTGGAACCTATTCAATTGTCTTAAAGAGGTCAAACTCAAAGAATAAACAAGGGTGCTGGATTTTAGGCTAAAGTGGTGCCTCTTTTTGACTCGCCTTTTCCCGTGGATACATGCAGAATTTGAAGAAGTGTCCTTCTTGGGAAATTTAGTTCAGGTGTTTTTCTTGAATTTTGGGTTTTGAATGACCTGTTTTGGAGTTCCCATGACTGAGTTACGTGCCCACAAAATTCAATCAATTTTCAGGTGGTTGGATTTTAGACAGAAATGGCACCCTCGCTTGACTGGCCTCTTTACCACGGATGCAAGTCGAATTTGAAGATAAGTTCTTCTTGGGAAACTTAGTTCACATCCTGAACATGACATTTAGCTTTTGAATGACCCAATTTGAAGTTTGCATGAATGAGTTACACGCCCACAAATTTCAGGCAATTTTCAGCAGTTTTCAGCATTCTTGGTCTAACACATCCAAATGGGTTGGCAACTCCAAGAGCCCCTACAAAGCAAGCAAAGACATAACAAGCATCAAACAAGTAAAAGACAGGATAATAAACGAAATGCAAGAAATCAAAATACACAAAATGCTACGCATGAAGTGCAATTTAACTAAGACACACCTATAACGTCTTGCACGTATATGTGCATCACTTAGCATGTATGTACTGAGGGGAAAAGAACCACAAAAATCCAACAACTTTGCAAGACACACTCAAACAATTTAGAAAAAACATTCAAGGAAATTTTTATCCTAATATGTCTGGGGTGGACATATAACTCAAGAATCAAACATGCATCAAACAACACATATAAGAATATCTTAACAAGAATGCTTAACAACCAGCACCTTTTCCTAATGTGCTTTGGATGCATAAACAAGGACAAGTCAAATTCCTCATTCATGTAGCTAGGACTATCATAAGCATGTAACATGCAACGACTTGGTCCATGGTTTTTACGTGTGGACAGCATACTTTCAACACAAAATGTATTAGGTACAAGAGTTAAAGTATGTGAAACGTTAAGAACAAGCACCTACCTTGCACATTCCTTAGCATTGCGACATTTGTTTCTTCGCCATCGGTTTCAAACTCACTCTCATGATAATTGGGTGAAATTTCAGCATGTTTATCATCATCTTTAGGTAACTTAAGTTCGATAAACTCATGGGTAATTTCAACATCATGCTCATGAATGAACAAAGGATTATCATATAGCAATATATTTGATTGCATGTTAGAACTTTCAAGTAATGTATCATCATTTTCATGCATTTCAAACAAAGGATTACTATAATCTTTCCATTCAAGTTTCTTTAAGTTTTCATGCTCAATTGTACATCATTTTCACTAGATAGATCACTTAAGTCATCATTTAAGTCATGCAAATCAGTAGCTAGGTCATCATGCAAGTTAAGACTTTGATCATGCAACACATCTTCCTTAGGTTCATCTTTGTTATCAACACTCGAATCATGTTCAACCAAAGGAATTTCATCAACTTTCTCACGCGTATCAATCTCAACATGCAAGAATGTATCATTAAGCACACTAGAATCATTGCTACGTTCATGAATGATTTCAGATTGGAATGCAAGTAACATAGATTGCAACTCTAGAATTGTTTTACCCATGTATTCTTTACAAGATTGTATTCTACTTATCCTGTTATTCAATTCCAAAGGTAATGCTTTCTCATACATATCTCTAAGAGATGGAAACCAATCATTTATTATACATTCAGCAATATTCTTGTTTAAACCCGTAATAAACCTAATCATTCTCAATTCCTCACATTCGTTAGTGTTAGCATAATAATAATCATCAAAAGCGTAATTGTAATATGCTCCAACACTTTGTTTTTCTTGAGGAAACCTTTGATAAGATGGTACCTTTTGGTAATAATTTCTTACCCAAATCTTATTTGCCTTGCCAAAGTGATAAATGCGCCATTCGACGTCATTACAGTCATGTTCATGAAGGATGACCCCCCAAATGGTAGAAACAAACATTGTGAACCTGAAAACCAAACATTAAACAAACTTTTGCAAAGATGGTTAGTTAGAATCAGTTTGTGTTTGTATGTGTCTGTTCTCTCACATTCTCTCCTCTCTTTCTCACTATCTTATACTTTGTTCCTTGACCAATCTTGGACTAAAAACAATCAAAGTGAGTAAAAAATGAGGGGTGATGGCCAATATGTCCCAAAACAATCAAATATCAAGCTCCTTGCAACTCGGTTATTATAGAACCTGATCCAAATCACTTCACTCCTCAATATATGTCTCAATTTGTCAAAAACAATCCAATAATGATCCTAAATCTGTCTCAATACAATTGGTATTTGCTTGCACCAAAACAGTTTCAAATAGCGCAAATATGCACCAAACTTCTTCCAAACAAAACTCCAAGCAAAGGTCACACAAACTTGAACAAAATAACTATGAATCAAAGATTTATTGAGACTAAAAATGATGTATAAGGCTGAGCCAAAGAAGAACTAAGGGTTGCCCTGGGCAATCTTTAATTAACTTAGGTTTTATTCACACAAATTCACAATTTGTACTCAATGTAAGTTATAATCAGAATGTTCAGTGTTTTTGTGATGTATTTGGGCTTTTTTGAAGGCTGTAACATCAGTCTCAAAAGGGTAATTAGTATGGCACCAAGCAAAGCAAGCAAATTTTCTTTATTGCACAAATTGTGTCAAAGTAGATGTACTTCTTGGCCCTTCTTTTTTCTCCACTTTTCTTGTGAATTTTGACCTTTTTTTTCCTTTCTTGCTGTATATGGTACACACAAGTCTCAAGTCCTTTTCTTTTGTTTTTTTGTCTAAGGGCAGAATTATAAATTTACTAGGCTTTCTTGAACACGTTTTTGTGCATCCCACTCAACACACTCCCTTTGTTTGTTTTAGTGTTCAAATGGTGTAAAATGCGTTGGGATAGGATAGTTTTTTTTGTATTTGGCCAGGTTTGAGGGGTGGGTATCAATTTAGGACTTTTGGTGCAATTTTTGTAGGCTCTAGGCTGTTTTGGGGTTCTGGTTGGTTAAGGTTTAAGTGGATGTCTTGGGCAGTATATTTGGGTTATAATAGGTAGTTGAGGGCGTTTTCATGTGTGGGAAAGGGTGTTTGAAGATTGTGGGGTGTGGGGGTTCAGATTAGGACCTTTTGGGTAGGACAGGTTTGTAAGGTGTAAGGTTGGTAATTTCACACAGAACACCGGTTGATAGCAAATATTCAGCCACAATTGGAATATAATATGCATAAAGACTACAAGTAACTAATAGCTTCGATGGCAACAAGATTAATTATAGACTAGGTGGCTTTGTATGACTATGACTTGTATTTTGTGATGCTGAAACATACTATCATGCGAAGTCTCTAAATGTTCGAGTTTGTTAAGCAAAGATAAGAACTTTGATAGCAATTGTGATGACAAAATAGTAGGCAAAATGTTTTATGCAAGGTAGCAAAGGATGATTAAAGTCTTATGATACCTTTGATGCAAAAGATGATATCTTTTACACCAATTGTGAACCTCATGGATCTTGAGTAACCCAAGAATGTTTTTTTGTCTTTTTTTATACAAAAGAGGAATGAAATAACAATAGGATGGTGAGGAATGGTGGTGAGAAATCAGATTGGTGGTGGCTGGAAGAATGACACAAAAACGAAATGGTAAAAGATGAAAAGAGTGACCTGCTCTGATACCAAATTGATGCAAGTACAGGTAGGATCCCATTCTTTTATCTAAGCTTCTCCTCCAACAATGGGTTAGGCACAAAGGGGCCAAGCTCCTCCTTGCTTCCACTGTCTTTAGAGAGGCTGAAATGAGCAGCCAATCATTGAAGAATAGTGTGGACTAGGCAAATGATAAACACCCTCCTAGGCAGCATTCATCTTGTCTTGGCAATCACCCTCAAGCATGCTCAAACTTTGAAGGTTTTTAGACTTGATTTTTAGTGAGAAATCAAGAAAATAAAGATGTCTTCTAAGGAGAAAAGCAACAGAAATTTTATTCTTCAAACAAGCTTTTTCGTAAAAATTGGTTTACATGGCTTAAAAAAGGAGAACACTCATCCTAACACTTATCCTAGTCAAAAGTACAATAAAACACAATTATTCTGGTCTTAGGGCCAGACCAAAACGTTTGGACACTATTCAATTGGCTTAAAGAGGTCAAACTCCAAGAATAAACAAGGGTGCTGGATTTTAGGCTGAAGTGGTGCCTCTGGTTGACTCGCCTTTTCCCGCGGATACAAGCAGAATTTGAAGAAGTGTCCTTCTTGGAAAATTTGGTTCATGTGTTCATCTTGAACTTTGGGTTTTGAATGACCCATTTTGGAGTTTTCATGACTGAGTTACGCGCCCACAAAGTTCAAGCAATTTTCAGGTGGCTGGATTTTAGGCAGAAATGGCGCCCTCGGTTGACTGGCCTTTTTACCCCAGATGCAGTTGACTTTGAAGATAAGTCCTTCTTGGGAAACTTAGTTCACATCCTGAACTTAGCATTTAGCTTTTAAATGACCCAATTTGAAGTTTGCATGAATGAGTTACACGCCCACAAAGTTCAGGCAATTTTCTGCAGTTTTCAGCATTCTTGGTCTAACACATCCAAACGGGTTTGGCAACTCCAAGAGCCCCTACAAAGCAAGAAAAGACATAACAAGCATCAAACAAGTAAAAGAAAGGATAATAAACGAAAATGCAAGAAATTAAAACACACAAAATGCAACGCATGAAGTGCAATTTAACTAAGACACACCTATAACGTCTTGCACGTATGTGTACATCAAGCTCTGTAGGTGATGGTACCTACTGTGGGGGAGGTGGCTGAGCGTCTCTATCTGATCACGAACTCCTTCGAGGTCGCGATTCCATACTATCGAAAAAATCATGTCACTATAATTACTTCACATAATATCATAATTAAAATTTTAATTTGAGTGTTTTATTCGCATTCCGAGAGAAGCAGTCTGAGTGTTATGACTCAAAACTAATTTATCCGGTATTAAGTGAAGACAAGGTTATTCTAGTCATTACTATTGAACCATTCTATAGAATCTAATTTAAAGCTGTCGTACTCAGTCTGAAATCATAACTTAGACTCCATTTTCTCAACTTTGTTTTACGATCATAACCTAATCGTTGCTTACTTTATGTTGCCCGCTGTGGATCTAGAGTCTCAGCTCTGATGCCACCTGTACCGCCCCGCCCGAACTAGGGTCTCGGCATGATGCTCCTGTCGTACTCTAATACAAGAAGTACAAGGCGTCGATAACATCTATACGCCCGTCGATATAAACATGTATTGAAATATCGGAAGCATCATAAAATAGACAAAACATAATTGCATTGCAATATATCATATAGCTAAATCCAAGTACATCAGAGTTCATCAGTACAAAAGATCGTGATACAAGTCCAAAATAACACATAAGTACAAACTACAATAGCTGGGCCCACTAACTCCTCACGGGTGTCCTACCCTCGGCTCATCATCGACTGAATCCAAATCCTGCTCTCAGAGCTCTACAAGATGGTAAAAATAGAGAATGAGCGATAACGAATTGTCCAGCAAGTATGTCCGCCAGGATTCATCATGTGGATCATGCATGGGAGACGAGATGATAAAATAAATACCGTACAAGAAAAGAAAAGAAAACTCGTCTCCGTTTACAAATACAGTGACAGATAAGGTAAGAAACATAAACATCGTATAACTGTATAAAGTGCTTAAATAGAGTCACAAATGAACTTATATAATTTACCATTTTATCTCCATTACTTTTTCAACCTTCATACTGTCCATGTTTTATAACAAGTCCCAATTGATTATATTTATGTCACAAAAGACTTTCTATTAGGTTGAATTGAAATACCGAAGTTCTAAGGATGAATCTAATAGGGTAACTCGAGAGACATACATATGCTCGAATGAAGATGTAACTGATTCATTTTTCAGAAACTTTTCGAACCATAACATTTTCGTAATCTTCATATCAAAACTGTTTCAAAACTTGGCCGTACCACTTTTCATGTACGAACAATAACACACGACAGACCGTTTGATTCCCCATGTGGTCGCATATACCGATATGAATCCCATGTTCCAAACTTGGTGTTACATCATGCATATATGGAAATAACTGTAACATCTTTAAGGCGGAGATCTCTTGTCGCATACAAAGTGTTACACTCGGCCAAATAGGACAGGTCATACGTCCCACATCGGCCGCGGAGTGCATCCTGGACTGGTGTATAAGGTTGGGTTCAAACCTTCCCTTACAAGCTAGCTTTTGGGGCGAAGTTAGGGGTCCGGAAACCTTATCAACAGGGAACATATATATATGCCCATGACACCAACCTCTCCTAGGTTCTAGTGTCATGCGGCGCATGGGGTAACTTTAACATACTGTACGCCCCTGACATCCTCCACCTTACACCTGATGTCAAGCCGGCCTCCAATCATAACATGTTACCATAAAACGTATAATGTGAATCATATCATCATATAGCATAACAGTGTCATCGGAATCAATCGTCTCGTGGTATGGTTTGTTTAAAAATCCTTTTAAAACGTATCACATGATAGAAACATTTCCGTTAAAATATGTCTCGTGAGAAAATCTTTCTGTTTCAAAACTTTGATTCGTTTAAGCATGCATGTAGGCTCGGTTTTGGGCTCATTTGACCATCAAATAATTTCAGCACTTAAGTCTAACATTTAGCTCGAGTATTATATCATAAACTTAAGTGAAATACCGATTTTGCCCTTTTCTCAATCTCTCCGTTTAAATGACCTAAAAACAGCCCACTTTTTAGCCTTAAACAACTAAAAGATTTATCAATTTGTCCAATTCTCATTTTATTTTATGACCTTCCAAAACAGCCCATTTTTAGCCATGTCACATACTACCATTTTCTTAATTTACTTATTTAACATATCATTCATATGACAACTTAATTAATATGCCATACAAATATTTTTAGATACATATAATGTTACGACCCGCACCCTCGGGCCGGTAGAAAAAGAGAACAAAGGAAATTATAGTTGTAAAGATATGTGTATTGGTTTTAAATCGATCAAATCATTGTGCCACGCTAAGCGGTACAGGTAAAAATTTTTGAGTACGCACTAAAATAAATAAAGAAATCCTAGGTGAAAAATAACTTAGGTGAATTAATTAAATAGAAATATAAAGTTGGGATACAATCTCTATTTGGAATTAAATTAAAGAAGAAATGGTGTAGGACATAGAAAATGAAGTGGACAAGGTATCCTACCCCTCGGCTCGTCATCTATGAAGTCCAGCTCAGAGTCTTGGGGCTCTAGAAGATGGTAAGATAAAGAGTGGGTAATAATGAATCATGCAGTAAGTATCTTCGTCCGGGTTTGTCATATGAATTATGCATGGGAGGCGGGGTAATAACATAAATGCAGTAAAATAAAGAACATACCCCTTCTCCGCTCACAATAAGAAAATGACAAGCAAGGTAGGTAACATAATCAAATAAAGCACGCAATAGGATAAACTTAAACATTCATTTATTAATATTGTGGGAACTTAATTACCACTTGTATATTCTTAGTTCCTCAAATCATAAATCATGTTAAGTCCCAACTATGTGCGTAAAAGAATAAGTCTTAATTTTCATTTATCAATGTTCCAAAGAATTATCATTTATGCAATCTTAATTCCTCAAATTACATCTCATGCTAAGTCCCAAACCCATATGCTTATATCCGACCTAACCTACTATCATACTAACAGATAAAGGTTGCGTAAGTGATAATGCCTCGGATTCATGTCAAATGCTCAAGCAATTTCTAAATGATTCATATGTCATAAAATGTTTTAAAACAAAATATGATCTTATCACTTTGCAACTTTCGTAAACATGACATTTTTGTAAGTTGGCTATAACACTTTTCATGTCGTAAGAACGTAACACACGATATATGGAATGATTCATCATATAGTCTCATGTACAAAATATGAATCTTAGTGGCCCAACCATGGTGTTAAATCATATGTACATGGATCTAACGGTGACACCTTATAGCAGAGACCCCTGGTCCCGAACGTGGTATTACACTCGGCCATAATGTAAAACTATGCTCATGACATCCTCCCCCCTGACCCCGATGTCAGGCCAGCATACAATAAACATAATGTAACATCTTAAAACATAACATACATAAGACCTTAGAATCATTCGTCTTATGGTACGATTTGTTACACGTAAAATCCTTTTAAAACATTTCATGCTGTAAAACATTTCGTGAAAATGCGATAAGACCTTTTCTTTCAAAACTTTTTTCGTTTTATGCATGTATAAAAGTTCGGTTTTGGGCTGATTTCAGCACCTAAGTCAGTTATTTGGCACATGTTTCATATCATAACTTAGGTGAAATGCCCATTTTGCCGTTCTTATAGACTCCCAGTTTTAGCCTTTTAAACAGCCCACTTTTTGGGCTTTAACTACTAAATTCTTTGTCCTAAATGGTCCATTACTTATTTTATTTTATGGCCTTTACAAAACAGCCCATTGTCCATACCTTTTGAAATTTAAAAAGCCCCATTTTGTCCCTTTAAGGCTCTCGGCCCTAATGAACAAAACACCCCTTATTTGGCTTGTTACATTTCATTACATCTTCACTTTATTTATTTATAACTTCCTTTAGTTACTTCCATATATAATATACAGCATACAAGTCATACATATAAGTAACCAAGGATATACTCAAGAATATTTTTGACATACATTTATGGCCATATGGCCGAATACATATCCTCACACATACACATGATTTTCAACTTTTTCATAACATCATAAATGCAAGATGGTCACATCTAATGTGGTCCAAGGTGTGGAAAATTCAGGAAAAGGTTTGTCTTAGTATTAAGTTGTATTCCATGCATCACATTTCATGCATATAGGCGTCTTTCAATAAAATAAGCAAACGCATGTCTTGTTTTCGTGTGATTCTTGCTTTCATGTGTTTACTATGTAGGAAAGACGATCTATGCAAAAATTCAGGCCAAAAGGATGTCTAGAAGCAAGTTTTAAAGGGATGTACCCCGAAAAGACACAAAAGAATGTTACTGTTTTAGAGGCCAAAGAGAATGTTTTTGAAGATGAGACAAGAGAGGCATATTCTATGGAATATTTAGGACAACTTTGGTCCAAGGAATGTTTGTCCTAAAAGAGAATGTTTGAAAATGTTTGTCTCAAGGATGTTTGCACTTAGAAGGAATGTTTGTCTTAATGTTCCCCAAATGGAACATTCAACAAACACGACATTTTGAAGCCAACTTGGGCGAAAATGAAACACCATTTTTGAAGTCAAGATCATCTCCAACATCTCAAGACAGGACCGTCCAAGTTTGAACAAGATGTGAACTCAATTTGAATTCAAATTCAAGCACAATTTGAATTTCAAATTGAAACCAACTTGGACTTTAAATTTCAAGATTCAAGACAACTCATCATCATCCTGAGCACCTCAAATTCGTCCATAAAGAATAAAAATCTAGACGATTGAATTTGAATTCAAAAGAAGAAAGTCATCTTATCGGCTAGAACTTTGAAGAGGCATATCTCCATCGTCCAAACTCCAAATGAGGTCATTCAGGTGCCTAAAATCAAGTTCTCAGAAACATCTACAATGTTCATGAAGACACAAAAGGCTAGTTTGGACTCTAAGGCCTTCATATTGGGCGTGCAAGGTTCTGCTACAAATTGAGTTTCCTACTCCAACTTGGACTCTTCTTTCTAGAACTTCCCAAGACTTATCCCATCTTAATCCAGCCTTCAAAATACATGCACAAGGGATCAAATGATCAGATTTGAAGACAAGAATTGAAGCCAAGATAAAGCTCATTTGAAATTCAGTTTTGCATTCAAATTTCAAACAGTTTCCGATCAAAATTTGTTAGTTGTTTTGAGATGGAATCTAATCCATCTCAAAGTTGATTAGGACGTCCATAGGCAGCTTAGAACATGTATAAATAAGTCTCAAACAAGTTTGTACAAGGGATTTTACAATTTTTATGATTTCTTCAATAGAATTTCAGTTTTTGTTCTTTATGAACATGCCTTTGTTTTCCTAGATTTTGCATTAAAAATCAGGCCTAATAACCTTCAAAGATGAGCATATTTGAGGTTGTTTTCCAACGTTTAGGAGTTCTGTCCAGGAGGGTCTTGTAGGCTTGCCTGATCAACAACCGTCCCAAGGCAGAGGAATGCTTGAATCACGCGCTTTCAGTTTGCATCAACATCACTCTAGCTCTTCAACTTATCATGAATGTCTATCATGATGATGCATTAAACTTGTGATCTCAATATATATAGACTATGCGTGGTAATTTGATGCATACACATATGCAAGACGTTATAGGTGTGTTTAGTTAGATTGCACTTCATGGATTGCAATTTGTGTGTTTTAATTAGTTGCATGTCATTGCTTTCATACAATTCTAGCTTGATTGTTGCTGCCTTTTGATGGCTTTGTAAGGTTCGTTTTGGTGTCATTTTGGTGTCCAAAGGGCGTGCATGGCGTGGAAAGATGGTTTAAAGAGTTTTAGACCAAGTATGCTTAAAAGAGCTGATAATTGCTTGAACAGTATGGATGCATAACTTAGTCATGTAAACTCCAAATTGGGTCATTCAAGCCAAAAGTCAAGTTCAGGACGTGAACTAAATCAAGAAGGATGTGTCTTCAAATTGACTTGCATCCATGATGAGGATTAGAAATTCCATCAGGCGGTCATAGGTCCTATAACAAGACGACGGGCTAGAGAACTTGGACATCAAGTTGGAACCTTATTGTATAGGCATGTGCAAGATGAACCTAAGTCTCATTGGGTTCACCTTATTGAACCCACATTATGAACGTTAGGTTCTTGCGTGTGTGAGTGTGTGAGTGTGTTTCTTTATTTTGATTTTGTTTTGTTTTCTTGTGATCCTTGTTTCTATGTGTTTGCCTTGTAGGAAAGCAGGTACATGCAAAGTTTCGTGCCAAACGGAGGTCCAGAAGCTAGCTTTAAAGGCATGTGCCCTAGAAGGAGACAAAAGGAATGTTTGTCATGAGAAGAATGTTTGTCTCCACAAGGACAACCTCAAAGATTGTCCAAGATGGAATCTCTTCTCAAAATTAGCTCAACATTATCTCCAACAATCAAGGAAAAAGGGTGCCCCATTGAAGTCAAAAATTGAGATCAACTTGAAGTAAAACTTGAATTCAAATTCAAACATGATTTGAATTTTAATTTCCAACCAATTTGAGACTTGAATTTCAAGATGCAAGATAAGTCATCCACCACCCTTGGAATCTTAAAACACACGCCCAAAATTTGAAGGAGGAAAGGATTGGATCACAACTCAAAAATTGAATCCAAATTTAAATTCAAATTCAAACTCAATTTGGATTCAATCTTCAACCAACTTTTGAATTCAACTCCAATCACTTTCTCAACATCAAATCAGGTCTCCAATGCCCTCATTAGTCACCATACACGGCTGGATGAAGAGGAGAAGGCAATCAACAAATAATTCAAATGTTAGCTAGACTTTGTTTTAAATTTGAATTGCAAACAAGTTTCAATTTTTAAACATTAGTTAGGTAGTTTCTTTAAGACAATATCTAGTCATTTCAAGGCTTGAGATGGATGAAATTCAGTCTATAAACACGGCCCTTGGCCGTGTGATGGTAGCTTAGAACATTCATGAATTAAATTTGATCTTTTCTCCGTATCTTGTGAGACTTTGTTTTCTTGGTTTTGCATTATAAACCTAGGTTAATATCCTTCAAATTTGAGCATTTTGAAGGTGTTGTCATTGCTCTAAGGTGCCGTCCAGGAGGGCCATTCGGTTTGCATGATCAACAACCATCTTGAAGTCTTGGTTCTTGCTCGTTTGAACCAGTCGTTTGCATCACTAAGAAAGCAAGGGGAAGTCTTCTTCCTTGTTCCTAAACCTAATGAAGGAAGTTTGGAGTTGGAAGGTGAAGGTGCCCACGGTTTCATGCATCAATTGGTATCAGAGCGATGTTACTCCATTTCACCATCTTTTTTTTCGCTTTCCTTTCGTTTGTGTCCACTCACTTCAAGTATAGTCTTGTGTCCTTTATCATACCCATTCTTCACGTCATTTGTGTTTTCCAAATATATATATATATATATATATATATATATATATATATATATATATATAAGTCTTATGCCCTAAGAATCCTACCTTGAATTTCATGTTTTATTGGTTCTTGCTGTTCATCACTCAAGTGTCATTCTCTACATATCTTTGGTGTCGAATTTTTGAATTTTGTTATTCAAAATTGAACAAGTTAGGGTTCTTTGCATCTAGGATACATTCAGCTTCTTAAAAACTACGATCATTACCCACAAAGCCACCTAGGTCACCATTCATCTAGTTGCTACCGAAGCTTTTAGTTGATGATGATTGTATGTGTCTTATGATTCATATTTTGTTTGATTTCATGCTTCATCTTGCTAATCATACGTGTGAATGCTGTTCTCAAAACCATACTTAACACAAACGACTGAAACCACCCAAGCCAAACCCTAATTTCCAAAAACCCTAGTTTTCGGATACTCACCTAAATCCAACTGAAAATCACCCCAACATCCAAACTAACCCTACATCACGTTATCTCCCCTCAGATACAAGCCTTTTCTAGGGAACAAACTGACCCCTATACTCTTGATTGGATCAAAAACCCTAACTCGGCCAAACCACCCTTGAAAAAAAACTAACTTTCACTATCCCTTTTCCTTTTTCTTTGTACTAAAACTGAGACATTTTTACGGTTGATTCTACATATTTGAGGGCACTTTCTTGAAATTGAAAGATGGTTGCACGGATTTGTTCAAAAAAAGTTGGACAAAAAGAGAAGATACGTTTTTGCCCCTGAACAAAAAAACAAAAAAAATTAGAAACCGAGACCTACTCGTACAATTCTCAGTAAGAAAAACAAAGAAAACATAAGAAAAATAGAAAGGCAAAAAGGGCAACAAAATGTGAGTACGCTACTTGAAATTTTCTTTTTGTGCAACTTAGCAATTTTCTTGTTTGTGGTACCATCTTTCATACAACCGTACCCCCACATTTATTTTCCATATGCTGAACCTCTTGAACCAATCACACACTTGGCTGCTAGATTATTGCATGATCTGAACCATTTTGTGGATAATAAGAGTATAGAATCAAAATTAACTAAAGATTGCCCACGACAACCCTTAGTTCATCTTTGGTTCAACCTTATACATAAATTTTTGTTGCCTATATTCTTTGAATCTTAGTGGAAAAGTTCAAGTTTGTGTACGTCTTTCTTGATTCTGTTTTGATACTTTTTGGTTCAAGTTGAAAGCAAAGGGGTGAGACAAGTGGAAACCATTGTGATTGGAGAAGACTTGGCAAAAACCTTTCTTAATTGATCACTTTGAACTTTATTAACTTCAGGTTGCACAATAGACAAAGTGATAAGAGAGTGGAAATAAAAGAAAGAGGAGTGCCCATATTTCGTTTTTCACTAATCAGTTAACGTTTGCTTGTTTTTGTGTTAGTTTGTTGCTTTTCTTTCGTTCCTTTTGTTCTTGTTCAGTTTAGGTGTGAGATGGATAGTAGCACTCACTCCTCGCCTAACAAATCAAAGGAGGTTGAGTCGTATGACAACACATAGCAATAAATGCTAGAAATGTTAAAGCAACTTATGCACGACAATGAAATAATCAAACACAGGTAGGGAGCCAAAAGACAAGTGATGGTCAAGGAACCAGCAGGGCCGCTCCTATTCCCCAAGAAAAACGGCCTCCATAAGAAGAAGTAGAGAAGGAGAGCCATAGACCACCACACTTTGAGCCAAGAAGATTTGTACCACCACCACAACCACGAAGACATGCTCCGAGAAGGTATAATGACGATTATAATCCATTTGAACAGTATGAGTATGACTTTGATGACCACCCTCCCCGTGGTTACCAAAGAAGACATAACCCCCTTCACCCACAAGATGATGATTTTCTAAAAACAAAAATAAGCACTCCAACATTTTATGGTAAAAGTAAGGCAGAGGAATACTTGGAGTGGGAAACGAAAGTGGATCTAATCTTTTCTTGTACCAACTATAGCGACTTCCAAAAGGTGAGGTACGCTTCTATCGAGTTTTTCGGCTACACATTAAATTGGTGGGCAAATTTGTGTAGAAATAGGACTAAAACAAGACAACCCCCAATTGTCACTTGAGAAGAAATGAAATTTGAAGTGAGAAAACGATTTATCCTAAACAACTTTGAGACTTCTATTTTCACAAGTTATGAAAAAACTTAAAACAAGGTTCCAAAAGTGTGGGCGAATTTTACAAAGAATTAGAAATCTTGTTGGAAAGGTCTAATTTGCAGGAACCTAAAGAAGCAACTAAGGCCCGATTCCTGCACGGTCTAAAAAGGGAGATTGCGCGGAGGGTTGAACTTCAACCTTACCTCGACCTGACGACCATGGTTCACATGGATGAGAAGATTGAGCAACAACTAAAGGTACGTAGTTCCTCCAATTTGAATTCCAGTTATCGTACTAATCAAACTTCTTCAAAGTTTCCAAGCAGGTCTTCAGGAACTGGAAGCTCACGGTCTACAGGAGGCCAAACACGTGACCAAAGTGCGTCACAAAGGTTTGACAACCGTGTGCAAGGCAAACAAAAACAAGATGACATAGGCAAGAAAAAAGCCTCTACATGGAATTCATCTGAACTCTCCAACAGGTTTAGGGACATTAAATGCTTTAAATGTCAAGGTTGTGGTCATATAGGAAAAGAGTGTTCTAATGGTAAAAGAGTCATGTTAATTGAGGAAACTAATGAATATGTGACTGAGTCTGAGCATGAAAATGAATCTGAGCATGATAATGAAACTGAAACCGAAGGGAATCCATGCGCACTAGATGATTACGACACTAAGGAATTCCTTGTTGTGTGTAGAGGTTTGAATGCATATCCGAAATTAGATGATCATGAACAACATAGAGAAAACATTTTCCATATCTATTGCATGATAAATGGTAAATTTTGCACTATGATCATTGATTCCGGTTCTTGTGCGAATGTAGATAGCATTGAATGGGTAAGAAAATTGAATTTGCCTATGACTAATCACCCACATCCCTACAAACTTGCATGGTTAAATGAAATTCGACTTGCATCCACGAAAAAAACCATTCAACCGAGGGCACCATTTCTACCTTAAATCCAGCCTTTTGTGTAACTCTTGGAATTTGAATTCTTAACCTCCCTCAAAGTTTCAAATGTTTTAGTCAGATCATGAGACTAGAATTTATGTTTTTTTATCTCACCCTTTAACTTGGATAGGTGTTAGAATCAGATTTAGTCTTATTTAAGCTTGTAAAACCAGTTGGACAAAATTCAGCTTTGTCTTGGTATGAAAAAAAATGTTTTCTTACTTTTCTCTTGAGAAGCTGCTTTTGTTTTCTTGGTTTTGCACTAGAAATCAAGGTTAAGAAGATTGAGCTATTTGAGGGTGGCTGCCATTGCCAAAGAATACCGTCTAGGAGGGTTGAATCAACTTGCCTAAGCAACGACTATTCCAACACAAAGGAAAGCTCACTAGGCTGATTCTAACGCAAGGGAAGCAAGGGGGAGTCCAATTCCTTTGTGCCTAAACCGTTGTGAAGGAGGAGGCTTGAGGTGGAGAGTGGATCACGCACCCCGCACGCATCAGTTTGGTATCAGAGCGAGGTCACTCCTTTTGTCTTCATCATTTCGTTTTTGTGTCATTCTTGTAGTCACCACCAATCTGATTTATCAACACCATTCCTTCACCATCCAAACATTATTTAATCCCTTTTGTATAAAAACAGCCTTGGTATCATACAAAAAAATGTGAAGCTATGTTTGCAAACAAAAGAATTCATCTTTTGCAGCAAACCCACCTTGCAGATTCCATCATTTCTTAACTTGTTCAATCTATTCCTAAACTGATTTTTCCATCAAAATTGCTATCAAAGTTGTTATACTTGCTTA
The DNA here is from genome assembly GCA_036186865.1 of Eustoma russellianum. Lineage (NCBI taxonomy): Eukaryota > Viridiplantae > Streptophyta > Magnoliopsida > Gentianales > Gentianaceae > Eustoma > Eustoma russellianum. Next base: position 15,428,451 of record AP025070.1, on the reverse strand, counting down.
ACAAACTTGAAGGTTTAGGGACTTTGCATGATAGTATATTTTAGCATCACAAAATACAAGTCATAGCCATACAAAGCCACCTAGCTACAATTAATCTTGTTGCCATCAAAGCTATTAGTTACTTGTGGTCTTTCTGCATATTTTACTCCAATTGTGACTGAATATTTGCTATCAATCAGTTGTTATGTGTGAAATTGCCAACCTCACACCTTACAAACCCGTCCTACCCAAAAGGTCCTAATCTGAACCCCCACACCCCATTCCTTTCAAACACCCTTTCCCACACATCCAAAACGCCTCAACTACCCATTATAACGCAAATATACTGCCCAAGACGTCCTCTTAAACCCCAATAAACCAGAACCCCAAAACAGCCTCGAAACTACAAAAATTGCATCATAAGTCCTAAAAGAAACCCCACCCCCTCAAACCTGCCCAAATACAAAAACTATCCTACCCCAAGACATTTTACATTATTTGAACAATAAAACAAGCAAAGGGAGTGTGTTGAGTGGGCAGCACAAAAACGTGTTCAAGACAACCTAGTAAAGTTACAATTCTGCCCTTAGACAAAAAGGGAGAAAACAAAAAAAGGAGCTGAGACTTTTATGTACCATACACAGAAAGAAAAGGAAGAAAAAAGGTCAAAAGGCAAAGTGGAGAAAAAGAAGGGCCAAGAAGTACAATCTACTTTGACTCAATTTGTGCAATTAAGATAATTTGCTTGCTTTGCTTGGTGCCATACTTATTACCCTTTTGAGATTGGTTTTCTAGCCTTCAAACAAGCCCAAATACATCACAAAAACATTTGAACATTCTGATTATAGCTTACATTGAATACAATTTGTGAATTTGTGTGCATAAAGCCTAAGTTAACTAAAAATTGCCAAAGGCAACCCTTATTTCTTCTTTGGCTCAGCCTTATACATCACTTTTGGTCTCAATATATCTTTGTTTCTTAGTTATTTTGTTCAAGTTTGTGTGACCTTTTCTTGGAACTTTGGTTGGAAGAAGTTTGGTGCATAATTGGGCTATTTGAAACTGTTTTGGTGCAAGCAATTATCAACTGTTTTGAGACTGATTTTGGATCATTTTTGAATTTTTTAGCAAGTTGAGACATATATTGGACTGATATTGAGGAGTGAAGTGATTTTGATCAAGTGCTACAATAACCGAGTGGCAAGGAGCTTGATATTTGATTGTTTTGGGACATATTGGCTATCAGCCCTTATTTGTTGCTCACTTTGATTGTTTTTAGCCCAGGATTGGTCAAGGAACAAAGTATAAGTGAGTGAGGAAGAAATGAGAAGAAGTGAGACAACAAACACATACAAACACAAGGTGATTTCAACTAACCATGTTTGTGAAAGTTTGTTGTTTAGTGTTTGATTTTCAGGCTCACAATGTTTGTTTCTATCATTTGGGGAGTCGTGATCGATGACCATGACTTTAAAGAGATAGATAAGCAGATGTACAACTTTGAAGTGACAAATGCTCTGTGGGTAAGCAATAATCACAAGGAGGTACCATTGTATCAAACTTTTTCCTCAAGATAAACGAAGTGTTCGAGCATACTACAAGTATATGTTTGATGATTATTATTATGCTAACATTAAGGAATGTGATGAATTAAGAATGATTAGGTTCTATGCTAGTTTAAACAAGGATATTGATGATTGCATGACAAGTGAATGCTTTCCACCTCTTAGTGCTATGTATGAGAAATTATTGTCTTTAGAATCTGAATTGAATTTTAAAGAGATGCATACCACACCGAGTAGAATGTAATCTCGTTGTGGATTCTTGGACAAAACGATGCTAGAATTCCAAATTATGTTACTTGCATTACAAGTTGAAATTGTACATGCACCTAGTCATGAATCTAAAGAGCTTACTGATAAAGTCTTGCATGATGATCTGAAAGATGATTTAGCTACTGTTTTTCTATGACTTAGATGATGATTTACATGATGTTTAAAGTGATATAACTAGTGAAAGTGACGATACAATTGAGCATGGAAACTAGAAAGAACATGAATGGAAAGATTATAGTAATCCTTTGTTTGAAATGCATGAAAGTGATCTTACATTAATTGAAGGTGCTAGCTTAGATTCAAACAAAGTTGTGTTTGGTAATCCTTTGTTCCTTCATGAATATGATGCTGAAGTCACCCATGAGTTTATTGAGCTTAAGTTGCCTAAAGATGATGATAAGTATGCTGAAATTTTTCCCAAGCCCCATGATTGAAATCAATGGCGAAGAATCTTATTTGGAATTTGCTAAGGAATGTGCAAGGTACGATGCTTGTTCTTAATGTTTTACATACTTTAACTCTTGTACCTAATACACTTTGTGTGGGAAGTATGTTGTCTATACATGAAAACCATGCTCCAAGTTGTTGCATGAGTATATTGCATACTTATGATAGTCCTAACTACATGAATGTGGAATTTGAGTTGTTCTGTTTTATGCATCCAAAACAAATTAGGAAAAGATGCTGTTTTTTAAGCATTCTTGTTAACATGTTCTTATATGTGCTATTGGATGTATGCTTCATTCTTGAGTTATATATCCACCCTAAACATCTTAGGATGAAAATTTTCATGAATGTTGTCTTTAAATTGTTTAGGTGTGTCTTGTATAGTTGTTACATTGTTGAGTTCTTTTCCTTTCACTGCATACATGCTAAGATTCGAGGACGAATCTTTTCTAGGAAGGAGGGATTGATGCATACACATGTGCAAGACGTTATAGGTGCGTTTGGCTAGATTACACTTCATGTATTGCATTTTGTGTGTTTTTATTAGTTGCATGTCATTGCTTTCATACAATTCTGGCTTGACCGTTGCTGTCTTTTGTTGGTTTTGTAGGGTTCATTTTGGTGTAATTTTGGTGTCCAAAGGGCAAAATTATTTACGGCTGAATACTCTCTCTTTTCCTTTCTCCGACCTTCATTCCCACGCGGCAAGTACGACGGCGATTCCGCCCGCCGATCTCCTCTTCCCATCGGCACATACAATATACTCTTCTAATCATTAAAATTTTTGGTAGCCGCCACTAATAAAACAAATTTCTCTCCTTCTCTTTTCATTTCTTTATTGCTTTATGCCATTTGAATGTTAGCAGGGGAAATTGCCACAGTGTAGATCCCAACCTCTGTGTATATGTGTGTTTGAGGTTTTGCCTTTAGATTAAGTGTATAGTTGTTTCTTTATCAATTTGCCATGTTTTCTTGCCGTAATCCTGAACGAGGCGGTAACTCGCAAGGCATCAAATTGGTTACGGGCAACTGAGGCCGTCTTCCCTATTTTTTGAATATTTTCTTTCCTCCGTTTAGAGAAACTAAAAGTCTCATAGACTCCATCGATTGAGACTGCATCGATAAAGAATTCAAGATTTTACAAGTCCGATATACTGCCGTAGCATAGAGAGGAAGAAGAATACCTCTCGCCTTCTCTTTCCCCTCAATTATCTAGTTGGCTTGACATTTATCTCACTGACGCACTCCCATGAGGCATCGACCATATGTCAAGCATGTCAAACATTTCACTTGTTAGTTCTCTAAGACATGTCACACTTGTATGAACGTTTAGGGGTTACCCGACCATTCATAACTGCAAATTAATGTCTCTTATAGTCTAAAAAACCCTAGGACTTGTTGTATATGTTGCATATGTTGTTTTGTGTGTTTTTGAACTCATTTAGGCTCAAGGAAGCAAGAATTAAACGGATACAAAGTTCAAACACAAAGTTAATTCCAAACAGTCAAGCAGGCAGCTGGATACCCTGTTGGTATTTTGGCCATATCTCTCCAACCACAAGTCCAATTGACCTGATTCAAGTTGGAGGTGAAAGATAAGAAGTTTATCTACAACTTTCTAGCGTATCATCTCCCCAGAAGAGGCCTGTATCAAGATGAAACAACGTTTTCCAGAAGCAGGTTGCTTAGTCAGCAGCTTCAAAGGTCCACATCTGCAGCAGGTCAACTTCAAACTTCCATAACTCACTCTTCCAAGATCCAAACCAGATGATTTAGGTGTCTAAACGCATCTACAGGAAAATTTCTACAAATTTTATTTGTATTGGAAAGCCTAATTCAGAGTGTAAGATGATCAAAAAAAATTCAAAACAGTTTGCGTGTCAAAACTAGACAGATTGTGAACAAGTTGATTTGTCACTTGGTTGCATGTCACCAGCCTGCTTGGACCACCTTGAAACAAACCAGGTGCACCACCTACTTGCCTAAGGAGCTCACCCAGAAAATTGTTCAAGTTGCTACATCATCAAAGTCAAGCACACAGCTTATGCACCAGCTTGTAAGCAAAATAACAACTTGAACATTCCTAAACTACTGGACGTTTTTTAGCTACGTTTTGGACCAATCGGATTCGAGAACTTTAAAACATACCTTCAAGGATGACTAAGGAAGCTTCCTAAGATGCTCCTTAAGCTAACCAATCAAATTGAAGAAGCTGAAACAATTATCAAGGCTAACTAACGCAAAGCTGGAATAGATTCAGATTTCTAATTGGTTTTATCTAGTCTTGTTAAACCAATTTTCTTGCTTTATTTTCATTGGACCTTTTTGTACAGACATTATCAGATTGTCTAAGATATATCTATATATAAAATAGGTAGGAAAAACGTGTAAGGAGGAGATTCAATATTGAAACAAAATAGTTCTGCCGAGAACTTTGTTTTTTAGAACAGTTTTTCTGTTCTTGTTCTTCCTTTGATTCAAGGGCTCTTGAATCCCTTCAAGGCTTGAACAACCTTGTTTGTAGGTTTATATACTTGGGGTGAATATCATTTGGGAGGGTTGTGGCTTGCCTAGATGAGTTGAAGCCATTTGTTAGCCATTGTTCAACAATACACCAAAACGGAAGCGGTTTGTTGCAAGGTCTTCTAGGAAGCTTGTGCTGCACCCATTTCTTGTCCAAGCTGTGTTAAGGAGTTAAAGGAAGGTCCCTTCTTGTTCCCTCATCAATTGGTATCAGAGCTTAAGGTATACTTTAACTCTAATCCTTTTTGTTTTGTAAACTGATTTGTGTTTCAGTTTCTGTTCTGCATTCTGTTTATGTGTATTGTTGTTGTACGTTTTTTTTACACTCCAGCACATAAAATTGGTTCAAACAGACCATTAAGGTGTTAGAAATGTTGTGTCAGTGTTGGTTTGCACGTTTGTTGCTTGGTTAAAAATCTAAAAACAAAAATAGTTGGATAGTTGTTTAAGTGTTCTGTTTCCAGAATTTTTTCTGTTTGTGTCTGCTGTGTATCACGTTTTTTTTAATATGTTCCAGCACCTAAATCTTGTTCAAAACCATAATTCAAGATGTTAGGAATTGTTTTCAGAATTTGTTTGGTGTTTTGTTGCTGTTTGAAACAAGAAAAAGTAAAAAGATGTCAATGTGTTCTGTTATGTGTTAAGTTGAATACGCATGGTTGTAATCTGTTTTCCTTCTATTTTTTTCATATCATTTTATGTTTTAACTTTGTTTAGACATCCTTAAGATGTTTAAAAACGTTATGATGGTGTTTGTTTAGCATTTTGTTTGAAACAAAAAAAAATCCAGAAAATTGTCAAAAAGACAAATCGCATATTTTCTGTTTTCATGACCGCATAGAACTTAAATCTATTTTGTCATCTAGTTTTCAGATGAAAAAAGAAACCACAAAAAGTAATTGATTTATATTCTGTTTTGGTCAAAAATCGTGGCCTATACAAACTTGTGGCAAATTGTTTAAACATAGTTTGATTACCTTGTTTCCAAGCATGCTATTTACAAGTTTTACGAAATCGTTTTGATTAAACAAACAACACAAGGCTATAGCAAGATAAATTTTGTTCAAACCGTGGCATATTCAACTTGACTTTGATCAAACACACACAATAAATCTGTTTACTTTGGTTTCAAGTTCAAGCTGTGTCATTCTAAGTTGTCAGTGTCATAACCACTTAAAATAACAAGGAAAGAATCTGTACTAAGTAAGACCAATCAAGCTGTGTGTAAGTATCATTTTGCCACCATTTGAATTCAAAAAGTTAAGACGAAGTACTGTCCGCTTGCAAACTTAACAAAGCCGTCTCAAACTCACCTTTAAGTCATTAAACAAAGATAAACGCTCCAAGGATGCCTGAATTTTTAATCAAACGTTTATTGACTTTAAAGCCGTGAAAAAGTGAAGTAAACTTGAAAGAAAATAAGAATTAACATCAAGTTGTAAGGTTGGATTTGCGTTTATATTTACTTTGGTTGTTTCAATTGATTAAAGGCATTGTTGGACTTACGTCCTTACTTAGGATCAAGTTGTCTAAATTTTAGGCCCACATTGTTATATTGACAACCCTGTTTATCATCTTGTTGTATTTACACTTCTTCAAACTTGCATTGGACTTTCATTCATATTTGGTTGTTAAAATTGTGAAATACTTGTCACTTCATTAGCGTTCAGTTGTGTTGTAAAGGGAACTTTTTCACAAAAGAACAATCAAAACTTGTGCAAGCAAACCCAAAGCCATGAGCAATGTCTCGTAAAGGCTGTGAGTAGTAGTCTCACAAACAAACAAGCCAAAAAGCACAAAGAAAGAAAATAGAGCTTGTTTGAGAAAGAAACTTAGAGAAAAGCCAACCTACGTCACAAAAGTAAGAGGCAAGACGCATGAGAGATTGCTCAAGAGGAGAGGAATAGCCTTATATTAGAAAAGTTCCAAATTCTCAAAAAGAACTTGGAAACAAAATTTGTGCAAAAAAAGTACCATCACCCAAAGTGTTGATCTTTGTTGAAAAAGTTTCAAGAACAAACCCTTACTGAGCACTTGTGTATATGTACTTAGCTTTCACTTTATTTACAATTGAATTTGCATAAAAGTTTAAAGTAAGTTAAAGGATTGTCTTGAACAAACCCTTAGCTTTCTTGATTCAGCCTGAAACATCACTTGACTCCTATCCTTCTTTGAATCATAGATAGTCCAAGATTGTTGTTTATTCAATTGTCAGTTTAAAGTAGAAATTCAAGTTTTGTTGAAGTTATAATTTGATTTTACTTGCTTGTGATCTAACTTGGTTACCTCACAGTTTTTACTTCTTCGGTTGATTGTTTTGATTAAACATGATGCTTAGAACCATTTGGGGAGTTAAATGTCATATAAATGACTTTGATGAACTCAACCTACGTATGGACTCTTTTGGACATACGAATGGTCTTTGGGTGAGATATTGGCAGTGTAAAACTCCAAGGTATCAAACCATTCCTCATTATAGTAAAGATGTTACAGCATATTATAATGAAATGCTCAATGATTTGTATTATGCTATGCTAATGTTAATGAGCATGAGGAACTAAGCATGATTAGGTTCTTTGCCGGATTAGATAAAGGGATTACTGATTGATTGTTGCAGGAGACATTTTCATCCCTTCATGACATGTTTGAAAAGGCAAAACTTATTCAATCAAACCTGATCATTCGGCGTTTTAATCAAAACTATGGGCATGAGCAGAACTCATGTGATTTGCAAAGTGACAAACCAAACGATCAAACTGATTCGGATAAGTTAAGCAATTTGATTGTGAACATGAATGTATTTGAAAACGAAATGCTTAGACTTAATGATTTGTTGCATACAATGAAAAAGGATTCTAATACAATAAAAGTTTTGCAACCCAACGTGTTTGAAAGTAATGGTTTGTGTGAACTTAAATTGAACCCTGACATGCATAAAACTGAAACTCCTTTACATGATTTGCATGTTCAACCATATGAAGTATCTGAATTGATAAGAAATACTTCACTTGAGACAGAAATTGGTGGTTTACAAAGTGTTAACAACATGCTTACAGTTGATATTGAACATGATAACACTTTGTTTGAAAATGTTTTGAACTTTGACATGCATATAAATGGAATCCCTGTGCATGATTCGCATACTTCTGAGATGCTTATTTTCGGGCTAGAAAATAACATGCGTCCTGAACGGATTATCGATGACAATGATGTAATTGTTCCTAATGAGAATGACATTGAGAAACTAGATCCATATGATGATTTGCTAGCTGAATTAGATAGTCTACTTGATGTAGAACTTGATAATGTTTTCTTTGAAAAGAATTCAGCTACACATGAACATAAAACCTTGGGTGATCTAGTTGATGAATTACTTGACCTATTCACCTTAGATAAAGGCATTGATGAGACATCACCTAGCTCTAATCTAGTTGAATATATTCATGCTGGCATCTCATTCGTTACATCTGGTTTAAATATTGCTTGTATGCGTATAACATGTGCATTTGATGTAAAACTGATGCAATATGTCTTTTGGATGTTGCTTTACTTATTAGGATGTTCCTGGTGCAAACTTTTTGCTATCTTACTTTTGGTAAATCCTAAACACTTTAGGAAACGTGTACACACCTTATACTTTCCTTGGAAAAGATAAGGATGCACCAAGGTATATCATCTTCACCCTACTGTTTTATAATGCACATATTTAATTCAGGTGGAGTTGAACATATGTGTACATCCTTGTATCCTATCCCCTATTAATGTTTAGATTCGAGGACGAATCGTTTTCGAAGGGGAAGGGAATGACGCACTCCCATGAGGCATCGACCATATGTCAAGCATGTCAAACATTTCACTTCTTATTTATCTAAGACATGTCACACTTGTATGAACGTTTAAGGGTCACCCGACCATTCATAACTGCAAGTTAATGTCTCTTATAGTTTAACAAACCCTAGGACGTGTTGCATATGTTTCATATGTTGTTTTGTGTGTTTTGAACTCATTTAGGCTCTAGGAAGCAAGAATTAAACGAATACAAAGTTCAAACACAAAGCTGATTCCAAACAGTCAAGCAGGCAGCTGGACACCCTGTTGGTATTTTGGCCATATCTCTCCAACCACAAGTCCAATTGACCTGATTCAAGTTGGAGGTGAAAGCTAAGAAGTTTATCTACGACTTTTGGATGTATCATATCCCCAAAAGAGCCTGTATCAAGCTCAAACAACGTTTTCCAGAAGCAGGCTGCTTAGTCAGCAGCTTTAATGGTCCACATCTGAAGCAGGTCAACTTCAAACGTCCATAACTCACTCTTCCAAGATCCAAACGAGATGATTTCAGTGTCTAAACTTATATACAGGAAAAGTTCTACAAATCTATTTGTATTGGAAATTCTAATTTGGAGTGGAAGATGATCAAAACAAATTCAAAACAGTTTGTGTGTCAAAATTGGACAGATTGTGAACAAGTTGATTTGTCACCTGGTTGCATGTCACCAGCCTGCTTGGACCACCTTGAAACAAACCAGGTGCACCACCTACTTGCCTAAGGAGCTCACCCAGCAACTTGTTCAAGCTCCTACATCATCAAAGTCAAGCACACAGCTTATGCACCAGCTTGTAAGCCAAATAACAACTTGAACATTCCTGAACTACTGGATGTTTTCAGCTACGTTTTGGACCAATCAGATTCGAGAACTTTAAAACAATCAAATTGAAGAAGGTGTTGTTATTTGGCTTACAAGCTGGTGCACCTGGTTTGTTTCAGCTACTGGAAGCTTCCTAAGCTGCTCCTTAAGCTAACCAATCAAATTGAAGAAGCTGAAACAATTATCAAGGCTAACTGACGCAAAGCTGGAATAGATTCAGAAATCTAATTGGTTTTGTCTAGTCTTGTTAAACCAATTTTCTTGCTTTATTTTCATTGGACCTCTTTGTACAGATATTATCAGATTTTCTAAGATATATCTATATATAAAATAGGTAGGAAAACGTGCAAGGAGGAGATTCAATATTGAAACAAAATAGTTCTGCCGAGAACTTTGTTTTTCAGAATAGTCTTTCTGTTCTTGTTCTTCCTTTGATTCAAGGGCTTTTGAATCCCTTCGAGGCTTGAAAAACCTTGTTTGTAGGTTTATATACTTGGGGTGAATATCATTTGGGAGGGTTGTGCCTTGCCTAGATGAGTTGAAGCGATTTGTTAGCCATTGTTCAACAACACACAAAAACGGAAGCGGTTTGTTGCAAGGTGTTCTTGGAAGGTTGTGCTGCACCCATTTCTTGTCCAAGCTGTGTTAAGGAGTTAATGGAAGGTCCCTTCTTGTTCCCTCATCACTCACACAAAGGCTGGTAAGGTTTCAGATCCTACACTTTCTTTGTAATTGTTTTGTTTTATATATTATTCTTTGTGCATCTCTGACGTCTTTGTATTCATCGACGATTTCTACAGATATTCGGTGAGTTCTCTCTATGTCTATCTCGTTCTTAATTTTCTTCTTTTGGGTTTTGATGATTTTGGCTTAATAAGGATTAATTGTTATTGACCATGTATTTTGGCTTCATAGATAGGGTTTTGTTGGTTTTAGCTTCATATTGGTTTGCTTTTGGGTTCAAGATCCAAATTGCCTCTGTTGCAACTAGCAAAATTATTGTCTCTTCAACTATTGGAATTTGAAGATTCTTTGAATTTAGATTTCAGAATATTGTCTGACTATTCCCAGTAAAAGTCTTTTGGTACAAGATCTTAGCTTTTGTTTAGTTGCAATCATTAATAGAAGGAGTCATGACTTTTATGTAAGGCCATGTATAAGGAAGAGGGTTGTAGGTAAGGGGAAGGAAAAGGAGGATAGTTTACGTATAGCCTTTTGGATTGTAGAAACTCTAAGTGGTATTGTTACAGGTAATAGATGTACTTAAGAGGCGTAGGACAGATGTAGCATGCCTACAAGAACTAGGTGGAAGGGGAATAAAGGTAAAGCATGTAATGGGTATAAGTTGCTTTATGCAGGATCCGATGAGACCAAGAATGGGGTAGGATTTCTAGTAAAATTAGAATTGCACATTAACGTGATCGATGTGATAAGATATAATGATAGACTTATGGTGCTGAAGCTAGTATTAAACAAAAAGGTGGTGGCAGTGGTTTGCGCTACACACCCTAAATGGGACTAGGAGAACAAGAGAAGAAAGAGTTATGGGATTGTTTAGATGTAGTGTTGAGGACAATACCTAGAGAGGAACGAATTTGTATAGGAGGTGATTTTAATGGCCACATTGGAAAGGATACCAATGGTGTTCAGTCGTCACATGGCGGGTTTGGCTATGTAGATAGAAACGAGCAGGGTAAGGATCTACTAGACCTTGCGGTGGCTCACGACCTAGGTATTATAAACTCGTTCTTTGAGAAAAAGGAATCACATTTGATCACTTTTAGCAGAGGTGGATGTAACACGCAGATCGACTATTTTCTGATGAGATATGTAGACCGGCAGTTGTGGGAGGACTGCAAGGTTATACCAGGAGAGGCAGCAGTGACGCAGCACCGTTTACTACTTGTAGTTATAGCTTTGAGTCAAAAGCCGAGCACGAGGGTTAGAAAATTACCACCCAGGATTCGATGGGGAAGTTTGAAGGACGAAAAAAATTAACCTATTTAGAGATAAGGTCATCTTGACGACATCAGATCCACTAGTTGAAGGACACATACCAGATGTGGGAGGCTATGACAACTACCATTACTCACGCGGCGAGGGAAACTCTTGGGATGATAACTGGCATGACAACCATACATAAAGAGTCGTGGTGGTGGAACGAAGATGTGCAACGAAAAATAAGGAGTGAGCAAAAGAGTTTTAAAGAGGTGGTAAGCTTCAAAGACGGAGAGGAGAAAGTGAGAGTGAGGGAGAAATACAAAATTGCCAGGAAGGAGGTGAAGAAGGGTGACAGAGGCAAAGAACGCAGCCTACAAAAGGATGTACAAAAGATTAGAAACAAAAGACGGAGAACGTGATGATGAGGATCAAGGGCCCCATCAAGAGGTCAAAGGTCTTATGACAAGAAGGAGGGCAAGAGAACTTTGTCATCAAGTTGCCACCTTCTTGTACAAGCATGTTCAAGATGAACCTAAGATTTCTTGGGTTCATTTCATTGAACCTTCACCTTGAGTGTGTGTAAACGTGTGTGTGCTTTCTTTATCTTGAAGTTTATCTTGTTTTTCTTGTGATCTTTGTTTTATGTGTTTGCTTTGTAGGAAAATTAGGTACATGGAAGATCCAAAATGAAATGGAGGCCCAAAATGAGCAAGATAGGCGTGTGGAAAAAAGGGAGACAAAAAGAATGTTGTCTTGAAGAGAATGCTTGTCTCCATAAAGACAAATTCAAATGTGTCCAAGATTGAATCTCTTGTTCAAATTGAAGTCAAAAATCGTCTCCAACATACATCAAGGGGGCGGCCATTTTGAAGCAAATGGATGATGATCAAATTGAATTTAAGTTCAAAGCTAGACTTGAATTTAAAATTCAACCATGATTTGAATTCAAGTCTCAACCAATTGGAGATTTAAATTTCAAAAGGATTTCAGCCTAATCTCCGTCCAGTCTCACGCCAACATGAAGGATAAAAGAAGGATAAATGCAAATTCAAATTGAATCCAAGTTTGAATTCAAATTCAACTCAATTTTGAATTCAAACTTCAACCGTCATTTGAATTCAATTCCAAGCATTTTATCATCATCAAAATCAGATTTCCAAGGTCCAAAGAAGCATCACACACATCTGGAAGGGAAAGGATAAGCAAGAGCCAAAATTCAAAGTGAACTCAAACTCAACTTGAATTCAAATTCAACCAACTCTTGAATTCAACTTCAAGCCTCATCCTACTTATCAAATCAGCTCCTCCAAGACAATATTTTGACATCAAGCATGGCTGAATAAATGGAGATAATGTCTTGCAAGATTTTAAGATTTTAGCTAGAATTTGTTTTAGCTTTGAATTCAAATAATTTTTAATTTTCAAACATTGCTAGCTAGCCTTATTTTGAATTAGTTCTGGACATTTTAAGGCTAACCTTCAGCCTAGAAATAGACCCTTTGGGGATGCCTAGGAGAACAAGTTTGATGAATAAAATTTCTTGATATTTCCTTCACTTATTGTGAGACTTTATTTTCTTGGTTTTGCATTAAGAACCTAAGTTAAGATCCTTCAAAGTTGAGCATTTTGAAGGTGTTGCCATTGCTTAAAGGTGCCATCCAGGAGGGCCTTATTGGTTTGCCTGATCAACGACAATCTTGAAGTGTTGGTCTTGCTCATTTGATCCATACGTTGTTATCACTAAGGAAGCAAGGGGAAGTCTTCTTCCTTGTGCCTAACCCTTTGTGAAGGACGTTTGGAAGGTGGATTTGTTGGAGCCCACGAGTTGCACGCATCAAATTGGTATCAGAGCCAGGTTACTCTATTCCACCATCTATCATTTCCTTTTCGTTTGAGTCTAGTCTTTTCAAGTTCAGTTGTGTCCTTCTTCTACCCCTCATTGTACACGTCATTTGTCTTGCATTTCATACAAAAAAAATCAAAAAACAAACATTTATTTGAATCCTTGCATGTTGCTGCATGTTGCTTTTCATCATTCAAGTGTCATTTCTTTTATTTCCTTTTCGCATTACAATCTGATTTGAGTCGTTCAAACTTGAACAAATTAGGGTTTGTTGCAGTTTAGGTTCCATTCAGCTTGCTTTAAAACATTCTAACCATCAACTTATAAAGCTACCTCGGTTTCAAATCATCTTGTTGCTACCGAAGCTTTTAGTTGGTGATGATTGTATGCATCTTGTGGTTCACATTGTGATTGATTTCATGCTTTAACTCAAGTTAGTCATACGTGTGTTTGTCTTCACAGCCCTTTTTCCACCCCAAGCAAACCATAAAAAAATCATCCCATACCCCACGACCAACCAGTCCCACCCCAACCCAACCCTGAAACTCACCAACCTGATTCCAAACAACCCAATTTACACCCCCAACAAAAAGCCCCAAACCAATTTTACCAAACACAATCAGAATCTAAAGATCCCAATTCATTCAAATAAACCCAAGCCCTAGAATTTGAATTTTGTTCAAATTCTGTCCTAAACCAACCAATATCCAAATTGACCACGCCAATCATCAATTACCAACCACAAATAGCCATATACACCAAACAATCAACTCCCAAACCCTAATCCAACAAATACCCAAAGCGTTCAAAAAACACTAGCTTGAAAACCCTAAACCTAATTCTAATTATGTCCAACCTCCATTTCCCTCACTTTCCAAGGTTATTTTCTTGCAATTTCAAGTTGCGAACAGTAATTTAAAGACATTGCACCAATCAGTCCGAAAACAAAAGTGCTCAGTGCAAAATGCTTGAGATTTCAAATTCTGCCGTAATCAAAAAAAAAGAGGAGATCTGAACCTTGCCTACGTTGAATTAGAAAGGAAAGAAAGAAAAACAAAAGAACAAGAGAAAAGAAAAATGGCAACACGCTTGAGCATTACGTGGAAATTTTTTGGTGTAATTTGAGAACCTTGGATACCATATTTCCTTTTACCCCACATTGTCGTCCCCCTATACCCTATTCTTCATCTCCTAATCTTCTTGAATTAATCACACACTTGATTGCTCGATTGTTGCATGACTTGAACCATTTTGTGGATAGTAAGTGTATAGAATCAAAATTAACTAAAGATTTCCCACGGCAACCCTTAGTTCATCTTTGGTTCAGCCTTATACATCAACTTTGGTTGCTTATTTTCTTTGAATCTTAGTAGAGAGTTCAAGTTTGTGTTCATTTCAATTGATTCTAGTTTGATACTAATTGGTGCAACTTGAACGCAAAAAGGAAGAAACAAGTGGAGAACATTGTGATTTGAAGAAGCATTGGCAATACACTTTCTTATTGATCACTTTGAGCCTTCTTAACTTCAGGTTATCCAAGAACCAAAGTGGTAAGAGAGTGGAAAGAATAGAAAGCGGAGTGTTCATAGCTTGGTTTTACTAATCCCTTAACGTTTGTTTGTCTTTGTGTTAGTTTGTTTCTTTCATTTTCCTTTTCGTTTAATTCATTAGGTAAAATGGCGAGCAGCGCTCATTCCACGTCTAGCAAATCAAAGGAAGCCGAAACCTTGGACAACATGCAACAACAAATGTTGAAGATGCTTAAGAAACTCATGCATGACAATGAGATAATCAAGCATCGTTTGGAAGACGTTGAACGAAGCCACAAAATGAGTGCTGGCCAAGGTAAAAGCAGGGTGGTTCCCTACCACAACCTAGGCGCCATCCCGCAGAAGAAGTTGAGGATGACAACCTTAGACCACCCCACACCGAGGCACGAAGGTTTGTTCCTCCTACACAACCAAGAAGGTACGTCCCACGAAGGTACAACAATGATTATATCCCATTTGAGCATGATGAGCATGATGAGTATGACCACCCTCCCCGTGGTTACCAAAGACGCCAAAACCCCCTTTTCCCGCAAGATAACGATTTTCTCAAAACCAAAATAAATATTCCCCCGTTTTATGGTAAAAGTAATGCGGAAGAATATTTAGAATGGGAAACGAAAGTGGATTTAATCTTTTCTTATACCAATTACAGTGAATTACAAAAAGTGAGGTACGCATCTATTGAGTTTTCTGGTTATGCACTAAATTGGTGGACAAATTTATGTCGTAATAGAACTAAGACGAGGCAACCTCCAATTGCCACTTGGGAAGAAATGAAGTTTGAAATGAGACATTGTTTTACCCAAACAATTATGAGAGTTCTATTTTCACGAGTTTGCATAATTTACGACAAGTTTCCAAAAGTGTAGACGAGTATTATAAAGAGTTGGAAATTTTGTTGGAAAGGTCTAACTTGCAGGAACCCGAAGAAGCCACCAAGGCCCGATTCTTACATGGTTTAAACAGGGAGATTGCACAAAGGGTTGACCTTCAACCTTATCTTGACCTCACAACCATGGTCCATATGGCTGAAAAGATTGAAAACAAATTAAAGGTACGTAGTTCTTCCAATTTCAATTCCAATTATCGTGCTAATCAATCTTCATCAAGATTTTCCAACAAGCCTTCAGGAACAGGAAGTTCACGGCCTACAAGAGGCCAAGCACATGACCAAGGTATGTCACAAAGAATGGACAATCGTGTGCAAACAAAGGAGAGATGAACGCAACCAACAAAAGGCTCCTACCAGAAATTCTTCTGATCTCTCAAACAGGTTTAGAGACATTAAATTCTATAAATGTCAAGGACGTGGTCACATAGGAAAAGAGTGTCCTAATGCAAAACGAATTATGTTAATTGAGGAGACAAATGAATATGTGTCAGAGTCCGAGCATGAAAACGAGTCTGAGCATGATAATGATATTGAACCTGAAGAAGATCTAGGCGCATTAGATGATTTTGACACTAAAGAGTTTCTTGTTGTGCGTAGAGCTTTAAATGCATATCCGAAATTAGATGATCACGAACAATATAGAGAAAACATTTTCCATATTCACTGCATGATAAATGGTAAAGTGTGCAGCATGATCATTGATTCCGGTTCTTGTGCGTATGTGGCTAGTAACGAATTGGTAAGAAAACTGAATTTGCCTATGACTAACCATTCGCATCCTTACAAACTTGCATGGCTAAATGATTGCGATGAAGTTAGTGTAAGTAAACAAGTTTTGATTTCTCTTAGCATTGGTAGTTACAAAGATGATGTTTTATGTGATGTTGCACCAATGCATGCTAGTCATATCTTACTTGGTAGGCCATGGCAATTTGATCGAAAAGACATATAATGGATATTAGAATCGTTATTCTTTCAAATTGAATGGCAAACTGTACAAATTGCATGCACTTCCACCACACAAAGTCCACGAGGATCACCAACGCATGTCTAAGTCTAGGGCCGATCCTAAGGAAAAAGAAGCCGAGAGAAAATTCGTGGAATGGATGAAAAGTGAGAACAAAAAACAAGAGAGCAAGGGAAAAGAGGTAGTACCCCTAAGTGTCAACGAGTCTAAAAAGAAGTGTGGGTATTTTGCAAAGAAAAGAGATGTCACACGCGCCCTTTATAACAACCAAACTGTCCTCATCATCATCCCTAAGGTGTGTCACCTTTCCTTAGAAGAACTCCCACCAAACTTACCTACCTCAGTTGCGTCCCTTATCTAAGAATATGAAGTTCTATTTCCCTCCGAACCTCTATCTGGATTACCACCCATTAGAGGACTATAACACCAAATCGACTTTGTCCCAGGAGCCATGTTACCAAATCGTCCAGCCTATCGAGCCAACCCCGAAGAAACCAAGGAAATCTAAAGGCAAGTAGAGGACCTCCTAGCGAGTGGACAAGTCTGAGAGAGCCTAAGCCCATCCGCCGTTCCAGTCATTTTAGTACCCAAAAAGGATGGAACGTGGAGAATGTGTACCGATTACCGAGCCATAAATGAAATTACCATCAAGTATAGGTACCTCATACCTAGGCTGGATTATATGTTGGATATGTTGTACAGATCTAAATTCTTCACCAAAATCGACCTTAAGCAAGGGTACTTTCAGGTACGCATTAGAGATGGGGACGAATGGAAGATTGTATTCAAAACCAAGTTTAGGCTCTATGAGTGTTAGGGATGTCCTTTGGGCTCACAAACGCCCCTAGCACCTTTATGAGGCTGATGAATGAAGTCTTACATGCGTTCATAGGACGATTTGTTGTTGTCTATTTCGATGATATCCTAATATATTCTCAAACCATAGAAGATCATCTTGATCACATTAGAGCCGTTTTTGAAAAGCTTAAACAAGAACAACTTTACGCCAACTTTAAGAAGTGCTCCTTTTGTTTAGAACGCGTAGTTTTTCTAGGCTTTGTCATTTCGGCTGAGGGAGTAGAAATGGATGAGGAAAAGGTTAGATCAATTGTGGAGTGGCCTATTCCTAAGACTATAGGGGAAGTTCGTAGTTTCCATGGACTTGCAAGTTTTTATAGACGTTTTGTCAAAGATTTTTCTTCCATAGCTGCACCCCTAAACGAAATTGTAAAAAAAGATGTGCCTTTTAGATGGGAAGAGCACAACAACATGCATTTGATGAGCTTAAGCGTAGGCTAACCACTGCACCCATACTTAGGCTACCAAATTTTGACGATACCTTTGAGATCGAGTGTGATGCAAGTGGAGTGGGTATAGGCGCAGTTTTGACCCAAGGTAAGAAACCCATAGCCTATTTTAGTGAGAAGTTGAAAGGCGGTGCATTGAATTACTCTACTTATGATAAGGAACATTATGCCCTTGTGAGATCCCTACAAACTTGGCTACACTATCTTCAACCTAAGGAGTTTTGTGATCCACACCGACCACGAAAGACTTAAGTATCTTAAAGGGCAAGGCAAATTGAACAAGAGACATGCCAAACGGGTAGAGTACATAGAACAATTCCCTTACGTGATTAAGTACAAACAAGGAAAGGACAATATAGTTGCTGATGCCCTCTCTAGGAGATACACGTTAGTCACTACATTATCCTCACGCTTCTTAGGATTTGAATCACTTAAGGAATTGTATTCCAATGACCATGACTTTGGCACCATTTTTGAGGCATGTAAAGAAGCACCATTTGGGAAATTTTACATACATGCGGGTTATCTTTTCAAAGAACATAAGTTGTGTGTTCCCCAAACATCCCTACGAGAAGCATTGACTAGAGAAGCCCATGGGAGAGGTTTAATGGGTCATTTTGGAGTGTTCAAAACCCTTGAGACTCTTAAGGAACATTTCTATTGGCCCCACATGTGCGTAGATTCGAAAGGTTATGTGGTAGTTGCATCACTTGCAAATAAGCCAAATCCAAGTCCCAACCTCATGGCCTTTACACGCCTTTACCCATCCCTGATGCCCCTTGGATTGACATTTCCATGGACTTTTTTTAGGACTTCCTAGGTCTCGAGGAGGACTCGATAGCATTTATGTTGTGGTTAATCGATTTTCAAAAATGGCACATTTCATTGCGTGTATGAAAGTTGATGATGCCACACATGTTGCTGATTTATTCTTCAAAGAAGTTGTGAGATTGCATGGCATGCCACGTACAATTGTAAGTGATAGAGATACGAAATTTTTGAGTCATTTTTGGCGTGTTTTGTGGGCTAAACTTGCTACACAATTGTTGTTTTCAGCCACCGCACACCCACAAACTGATGGACAAACTGTAGTCGTTAATCGTACTCTTTCTCAACTTTTGCGTGCCATTTTGCAAAAACACATTAAACATTAGGAAGATTGTTTACCGTATGTCGAATTTGCATACACTAGGAGTGTCCATCACGGTACTTTGCATAGTCTATTTGAAATCGTGTATGGCTTTAATCCCTTGTCTCCCCTCGATTTGATTCCTATTCCCGTGTATGAACGTTCTAGTCTTGATGGTAAACAAAAAGCGGAAAAGATAAAGAAACTGCACGAACAAGTTAAAACACAACTTGAAAAGGAAAAAAAGCTTATGAAAGACGAGCTAACAAACATCGAAAATAAGTTGTGTTTACACCTGGAGATTTAGTGTGGTTACATTTGCGCAATGAAAGATTTCCCAATGAGAGAAAGTCAAAACTGTTACCTCGAGGAGATGGACCTTTCAAAGTTTTGAAACGCATATGTGACAATGTAAACATCCTTGATCTTCCCGAAAGGTATGGTTCAATTTCGCCTACATTTAATGTTGCTGACCTCACCCCTTTCACTGATGACCTTTTTGATTCGAGGACGAATCCTTTTGAGGAGGGGGGGATTGATGAGGATCAAGGGTCCGATGAGGATCAAGGGCCCCATCAAGAGGTCAAAGGTCCTATGACAAGAAGGAGGGCAAGAGAACTTTGTCATCAAGTTGCCACCTTCTTGTACAAGCATGTTCAAGATGAACCTAAGATTCCTTGGGTTCATTTCATTGAACCTTCACCTTAAGTGTGTGTAAACGTGTGTGTGCTTTCTTTATATTGAAGTTTATCTTGTTTTTCTTGTGATCTTTGTTTTATGTGTTTGCTTTGCAGGAAAATTAGGTACATGGAAGATCCAAAATGAAATGGAGGCCCAAAATGAGCAAGATAGGCATGTGTGACAAAAAGGGAGACAAAAAGAATGTTGTCTTGAAGAGAATGTTTGTCTCCACAAAGACAAATTCAAATGTGTCCAAGATGGAATCTCTTGTTCAAATTGAAGTCAAAAATCGTCTCCAACATACATCAAGGGGGCGGCCATTTTGAAGCAAATGGATGATGATCAAATTGAATTTAAGTTCAAAGCTAGACTTGAATTTAAAATTCAACCATGATTTGAATTCAAGTCTCAACCAATTGGAGACTTAAATTTCAAAAGGATTTCAGCCTAATCTCCATCCAGTCTCACGCCAACATGAAGGATAAAAGAAGGATAAATGCCAATTCAAATTCAACTCAATTTTGAATTCAAACTTCAACCATCATTTGAATTCAATTTCAAGCATTTTATCATCATCAAAATCAGATTTCCAAGGTCAAAAGAAGCATCACACACGGCTGGAAGGGAAAGGATAAGCAAGAGCCAAAATTCAAAGTGAACTCAAACTCAACTTGAATTCAAATTCAACCAACTCTTTTGAATTCAACTTCAAGCCTCATCCTACTTATCAAATCAGCTCCTCCAAGACAATATTTTGACATCAAGCACGGCTGAATAGATGGAGATAATGTCTTGCAAGATCGTAAGATTTTAGCTAGAATTTGTTTTAGCTTTCAATTCAAATAATTTTCAATTTTCAAACATTGCTAGCTAGCCTCATTTTGAATTAGTTCTAGACATTTTAAGGCTCAATCTCATCCTATAAATAGACCGTTTTAGGACGCCTAGGACAACAAGTTTGATGAATAAAATTTCTTGATATTTCCTTCACTTATTGTGAGACTTTTTTTTCTTGGTTTTGAATTAAAAACCTAAGTTAAGATCCTTCAAAGTTGAGAATTTTGAAGGTGTTGCCATTGCTTAAAGGTGCCATCCAAGAGGGCCTTATCGGTTTGCCTGATCAACGACCATCTTGAAGTGTTGGTCTTGCTCGTTTGATCCATATGTTGTTATCACTAAGGAAGCAAGGGGAAGTCTTCTTCCTTGTGCCTAACCCTTTGTGAAGGACGTTTGGATGGTGGAATTATTAGAGCCCACGAGTTGCATGCATCACGTGATATGTTCAAGATTGCCAAAGCTAGAGATCGAAAGAGGCATAACCTAGAGGTCGTAAAGTTTATAAAGGAAGAAGATGGACATGTTTTAGTCAAAGAATAAGACATCAAGGGGCAATGGCAAACATACTTTCACAACATTTTGAACAACAGAAGGGTTGAACACGAAGAAAGAGAAAACATCACTACCAAAAAACGACAACATAATAACGGCGATTGTCATAGCATCATACAGGGAGAGGTAGAGAGAGCACTTAAGAAGATGGGAAGAGCTTAGGAAGTTGGCTAGCACAACATACCCATTGAGGCGTGGAAAGGTTTAGGACAGGAAGGGGTTCAATGGCTGACAACTCTGTTCAACCTTATTTTTAAAATAGGAAAAATGGCAGATGAGTGGAGAAGGAGTGTAGTGGTCCCTCTATATAAGAAAAAAGGAGGCGCACAGTGTTGTGAGAATTACAGGGGGATTAAATTGCTAAGTCATACTATAAAGTTATGGGAGAGAGTAATCAACAATAGAATTAGAGGAGAAACTCAAGTTAGGGTAAACCAATTTGGTTTTATGCCAAGACAGTCAACTACGGAAGCAATACACATTTTAAAGAGATTGATGGAAAAGCATAGAGAGAAGAAGCGTGATCTACATATGGTTTTTATCGATTTTGAAAAAACATATGACAGTGTGCTGCGTAGACTGATATGGGATAGTCTAGATCCAAGAGGGGTTCCTACGAAGTATATAGACATGATTAGTGATATGTATGCTAGGACGCAAACAACCGTTCATACGCCTGTCTGGGAATACGGACTTCTTTCCAGTTGACGTAGGCCTCCATCAAGGGTTCGCTTTGAGCCTATTTCTTTTTGTAGTTGTCCTAAGCGAGTTATCAAAATCGACCTAAGAGAGCCCCCATGGTGTATGCTTTTTGCTGACGATATTGTATTAGTCGCAGAAAGTAGACATAATCTGAGTATGAGAGTAGAGAAGTGGCGAGGTACTTTAGAGGGAAAAGGCCCAAGGATTAGTCGTTCTAAGATTTTTAATCTGAGTATGAGAGTAGAGAAGTGGCGAGGTACTTTAGAGGGAAAAGGCCCAAGGATTAGTCGTTCTAAGACTGAGTATCTGCACTGCAACTTCAGTGGCACAACCGACGATGAGAATAGGCAACTCACCATTGAGGGTCAAGTGGTCCCAAAGGTAAGTAAGTTCAAGTATCTAGTATCATTTGTACAGCAAGATGGGGACATATAAAGTGACGTAGCACACCGAGTTTAGTCAGGTTGGTGTAGGTGGAGGGCGGCCTCAGGGTGCTGTGTGACAAGAATTTTCTAACTAAATTAAAGGGAAAATTTTATAGGGTAGCAGTGTGGCCGACAATGTTATATGGAACAGACTGTTGGGCTATCAGGAGGACACAGTCGTAGAAGATGGAAGTGGCAGAGATTAGAATGATGAGGTGGATGTGTGGACATGCAAGGCTAGACATGATAAGAAATGAGGTATACAGAGGAATGTTAGGGGTGGTTAGTGTAGCAGATAAGATAAGAGAGGGAAGACTAAGATGGCTTGGGCATGTCAAGAGGAGACAGACAACAGCGTTTGTCAGAGAAATTGAAAGCCTCAGTATAGAAGGGAAGAGGAGTAAAGGCAGGCCCAAGCTGACGTGGGATGAGCAGATTAAGCATGAGTTACTAGAGTTGCACATCTCTGAGGACATGGTCCAGGATAGAAGTTCATGGAGGCAGAGGATTAAGATTAAGGAGGGGAGGCAGGATATAGGGGCACCTTAGAGCATACTTAGAGGATTATATAGTCTCTAGGTTGACTTGACACTTTTTTTGTTTTGGTCTTTGTCTTTCAACTATTTGTGCATATCTACTGTTATGACTATTTTAATATTGGATTCTTTCTATTTATGTTTAATTAAATCCTTTCACTAGTACATATTCTTATTATTGTGCTATATATGCAGGCATATATAGAGCCGGGGGTCCCACTGGAAGCAAACTCTCTATCCCTTGGGATGGAGGTATTGTTTGCCTGGATCTCACCCTCCCCAGACCCTAGTGATAGTTTTTGCTGTCATTGGGATATACTGGGTATGATTGTTGTTGTTGGTGGTGGTGGTGTCCAAAGGGCGTGCATGGCATGGGAAGATGGCTTAAAGAGTTTTAGACCAAGTATGCTGAAAACAACTGAAAATTGCTTGAACTATGTAGACGCATAACTCAGTCATGTAAACTCCAAATTGGGTCATTCAAGACAAAAGTCAAGTTTAAGACGTGAAATAAATTTATCAAGAAGGATTTGTCTTCAAATTTGACTTTCATTCGCGAGAAAAAGGCCAGTCAACAGAGGGCGCCATTTTTTCCTAAAATCCAGCCACCTGAAAATTGCTTGAACTTTGTGGGCGCATAACTCAGTCATGTACACTCTGAATTGGGTCATTCAAAAGCCAAAAATTAAGTTCAGGACATGAACTAAATTTGTCATAAGGAAACTTCTTCAAATTTGACTCGCATCTGCAGAGAAAAACTCAGTCAACCGAGGGTGCCATTTCTACCTAAAATTCAGCCTTTTTGTGTAACTCTTGGAATTTGAATTCTTTAACCTCCCTTAAAGTTTCCAACATTTTTGTCAGGTCATGAGAACAGAATTGATGTTTTTTATTGCACCCTTTGACTTGGTTAGGTGTTAGAATCAGGTTTAGTCTAATTTAAGCTTGTAAAACTGGTTGGACAAAATTCAGCTTTGTCTTAGTATGAAAAAAACGTTTTCTTGCTTTTCTCTTGAGAATCTGCCTTTGTTTTCTTGCTATTTGAGGGTGATTGCCATTGCCAAAGAATACCGTCTTGGAGAGTTGAATCAACTTGCCTAAGCAACGACTATTACAATGCAAAGGAAAGATCACTAGGCTGATTCTAACGCAAGGTAAGCAAGGGGGAGACCAACTCCTTTGTGCCTAAACCGTTGTGAAGGAGGAGGCTTGAGGTGGAGAGTGGATCATGCACCGCGCACGCATCATAATTTCACCACAATCATGATCATAAGAATCATGATCATGGTGATGATCATGATGAAAATAACATGGAATTACATATGAGGATGAAACCCATGAAAATACATATCCTTAGGCCATGATCATCAAGAGTACACATCAAAATGATTGTGATCAATCATGCCTAATAATGGATCCCAAAACAGCCCCAGCTTTGGATGAAAACACATAAAAATGACATGATGATCATCAAAGAAACAATCTTTTATGGCCATGCATTGTAGCACAAATTATGATGCACCACAATCATGCTAAATCATGACCGTCACACGCATACACACTAGAAATCATGGAGAAACACATATGTAATGATCATCATGAAAACATACAAGAAAATAAAGCAAAGTGAGGTCCTTAGTACACTTTTTCAAGAAAGTGTATCATGCAACCAACACATTTTCATTTAATGACCATGCATGTCTAATCTTCCCTCACATATGACATGCATACACATATGAGGCTTAACATATCATAAACAACACATGCATGACACTTTTAAATATTATCAAGGTGACAATTAAGCATCTAGTCAGAATTTCACATAAGTGTTCACATATTTAGCATGCAAGAACACTTTTTACATGATCATAGTAAAAAAACATTTGACCATATGAATGCATATTCCAAGCTTGTAGATGAACATAGATGACTTCTTTTTGAACATGTATGAAGAAACCAAATAGAATACTTGCCTTGTTTTTGAACTTGATGAGGATCAAGGGTCCAATGAGGATCAAGGGCCCCATCAAGAGGTCAAGGGTCCTATGACAAGAAGGAGTGCAAGAGAACTTTGTCATCAAGTTGCCACCTTCTTGTATAAGCATGTTCAAGATGAACCTAAGGTTCCATGAGTTCACTTCATTGAACCCACTCTTTGAACGTTTATGCATATGCGTGTGTGTTTTATTATCTTGTTCCTTGTGATCTTTGTTTTATGTCTTTTCTTTGTAGGTAAATTAGGTACATGAAAGTCCAAAATAAAATGGAGGCCCAAAATAAACAACATAGGCGTGTGTTACAAAAAGGAGATAAAAGGAATGTTGTCTTGAAGAGAATGTTTATCTCCACAAAGACAAACTCAAATGTGTCCAAGATGGAATCTTTTGTTCAAATTAAAATAAAAAATCATCTCCAAAGGACATCAAAGGGCCGTCCAAGATTGAAGAAAAGATGTAGACCAATTTGAAGTTAAACTTGAATTTAAATTCAACTATAATTTGAATTCAATTTTCAACCAATTTGAGGCTTACATTTCAAAAGGAATTCAGCTATCATCTTAGCCAACCTACACGCCATTATGAAGGAGAAACGAAGGATAAAGTCCAATTCAAATTGAATCCAAGTTTGAATTCAAATTCAAACTCAATTTGAATTCGAACGTCAACCATCATTTGAATTCAATTCCAAGCATTTTATCATCATCAAAATCAGATTTCCAAGGTCAAAAGATGCACACACATGGCTGGAAGGGAAAGGATAAACAAGAGCCAAATTCAAAGTGAAATTCAAACTCAACTTGAATTCAAATTCAACCAACTCTTGAATTCAACTTCAAGCCTCATCCTACTTATCAAATCAGCTCCTCCAAGACAACATTTTGACATCAAGCACGGCTGAATAAGATGGAGATAATGTCTTGCAAGATTTTAAGATTTTAGCTAGAATTTGTTTTAGATTTGAATTCAAATAATTTTCAATATTCAAACATTGCTAGCTAGCCTTATTTTGAATTAGTTCTAGACATTTTAAGGCTGAAACTCAGCCTATAAATAGACCCTTTTGGGACGCCTAGGAGACACATTTTGATGAATAACAATTCTTGATATTTCTTTCACTTTGTGTGAGACTTTGTTTTCTTGGTTTTGCATTAAAAACCTAGGTTAAGATCCTTCAAGGTTGAGCATTTTGAAGGTGTTGCCATTGCTTAAAGGTGCCGTCCAGGAGGGCCTTATTGGTTTGCCTGATCAACGACCATCTTGAAGTGTTGGTCTTGCTCGTTTTAATCCATACGTTTTTATTCACTAAGGAAGCAAGGGGAAGTCTTCTTCCTTGTGCCTAACCCTTTGTGAAGGACGTTTGGAAGGTGGAATTGTTGGAGCCCACGAGTTGCATGGATCAAATTGGTATCAGAGACAGGTTATTCTATTCCACCATCTATCATTTCCTTTTCGTTCGAGTCTAGTCATTTCAAGTTCAGTTGTGTCCTTCTTCTACTCCTCCCTCTACACGCCATTTGTCTTGCATTTCATTCAAAAAAAACAAAACGTCCAAAACAAACATTGCTTTGAGTCCTTGCATGTTGCTGCATTTTGCTTTTCATCATTCAAGTGTCATCTCTTTTATTTCCTTTTTGCATCACAATCTGATTTTGAGTCATTCAATCTTGAACAAATTAGGGTTTGTTGCATTTTAGGTTACATGCAGCCTTCTTTTAAATATTCCAACCATCAGCCTATAAAGCTACCTCGGTTTCCAATCATCTTGTTGCTACCGAAGCTTTTATTTGGTGATGATTGTATGCATATTTTGATTCGCATTGTGATTGATTTCATGCTTTAATCAAGTTGTCCTACGTGTGCTTGCCTTCATAACCCATTTTCAACATCAATCACACCCTCAAATCACCCAACACCCCACGCCCAATCAGCCAACACCCCAACCCAGCCCTAAAACTCACCAACCTGATTCCAAACAAACCTATTTACACCCCCAACAAAAAGCCCCAACCCAATTTTACCAAACACAATCAGAATCTAAAGATCCCAATTCATTCAAATAAACCCCAACCCTAGAATTTGAATTTTGTTCAAATTCTGTCCTAAACCAACCAATACCCAAATTGACTACACCAACCATCAATTACCAACCACAAATAGCCATATACAACAAAAAATCAACGCCCAAACCCCAATCCAGCAAATACCCAAAGCGTTCAAATAAAAACCCTAAATCAACAAAAAAAAAACCCTAACCCTAACCCAATTCGGCCCTACAAAATTTCCCTCACTTTCCAAGGTTATTTTTGTTGCAAGTCCAAGTTACAAATTGCATTTTAAATACATTGCACTATTCTATCCAAAAACAAAATTGCTAAGTGCAAAACGCGTGAAATTTCAATTCTGCCTCTAGTCAAAAAAAGGAGAATCTGAACCTTGCTCAATTGAAATAGCAAGGAAGAAAAAAGAAAAACAAAAGAACAAGAGAAAAGAAAAAGGGCAAAACGTTTGTGCATTGCGTGGAAAATTTTTGGTACGATTTGCAAACCTTGGATACCGTATTTTGTTCCTTACTACATACAACCGCCCTATTCTCCTTATCCTACTCTTTTTGAACCAATCACACACTTGGTTGCTCGATTGTTGCATGACTTGAACCATTCTGTGGATAGTAAGTGCAGAGAATCAAAATTAACTAAAGATTGCCCACGGCAACCCTTAGTTCATCTTTGGTTCAGCCTTATA
Source organism: Eustoma russellianum (assembly GCA_036186865.1). Taxonomy (NCBI): domain Eukaryota; kingdom Viridiplantae; phylum Streptophyta; class Magnoliopsida; order Gentianales; family Gentianaceae; genus Eustoma; species Eustoma russellianum. The sequence continues at coordinate 15,400,914 of AP025070.1, read as the reverse complement.
CATCAACTTTGGTTGCTTATTTTCTTTGAATCTTAGTAGAAAGTTCAAGTTTATGTTCATTTCAATTGATTCTACTTTGATACTAATTGGTGCAACATGAACGTAAAAAGGAAGAACAAGTGGAGAACATTGTGATTTGAATAAGCATTGGCAATACACTTTCTTATTGATCACTTTGAGCCTTCTTAACTTCAGGTTATCCAAGAAGCAAAGTGGTAAGAGAGTGGAAAGAAGAAAAAGCGGAGTGTTCAAAATTTTTTTTACTAATCCCTTAACGTTTGGTTGTCTTTGTGTTAGTTTGCTTCTTTTCTTCTCTTTTCATTTTTTTAATTGATCACTTTAGGTAAAACATAGATAGCAGCACTCACTCAGCATCTAGCAGGTCAAAAGAGGCCAAAACTGTTGACAACACGCAACAACAAATGTTGGAGATGCTTAAGAAACTCATGTATGACAATGAGGTAATTAAGCATCGCTTGGAAGACGTGGAGTGAAGCTACAAAACGAGTGATGGCCAAGGTACAAGCAGGGCCGTTCCGCTACCACAACCTAGGCGCCACCCACCAGAGAAAGTTGAAGATGACAACCTTAGACCGCCACACATCGAGGCACGAAGGTTTGTTCTTCCTACACAACCAAGAAGGTACGTCCCATGAAGGTACAACGATGATTACATTCCATATGAGCATGATGATTATTACTTTGATGACCACCCTCCCCGTGGTTACCAAAGATGCCAAAATCCCCTTTTCCTGCAAGATGATGATTTTCTCAAATCCAAAATAAATATTCCCACGTTTTATGGTAAAAGTAATGCGGAGGAATATTTAGAATGTGAAACGAAAGTGGATTTAATCTTCTCTTGTACCAATTATAGTGAATTACAAAAAGTGAGGTACGCTTCTATTGAGTTTTCTGGTTATGCACTTAATTGGTGGACAAATTTGTGTCGAAATAGAACTAAGACAAGGCAACCTCAAATTGCCACTTGAGAAGAAATGAAGTTTGAAATGAGACAACGTTTTATCCCAAACAATTATGAGAGTTCTATTTTCACGAGTTTGCAAAACTTACTTCAAGGTTCCAAAAGTGTAGACGAATATTATAAAGAGTTAGAAATTTTGTTGGAAAGATCTAACTTGCAAGAACCTGAAGAAGCCACCAAGGCTCGTTTCTTACATGGTTTAAACAGGGAGATCGTGCAAAGGGTTGACCTTCTACCTTATCTCGACCTCGCAACCATGATCCATATGGCGGAAAAGATTGAACACCAATTAAAGGTACGTAGTTCCTCCAAATTCAATTGCACTTATCGTATTAATCACTCTTCATCAAGATTTCCCAGCAAGCCTTCAGGAACGGGAAGTTCACGGCCTTTAGGAGGCCAATCACGTGACCAATGTGCGTCACAAAGAATGGACAATCGTGTGCAATCCACACAAAGGAGAGATGACCCCAACCAACAAAAGGCTCCTACCGGAAATTCTTCTAATCCCTCAAACAGGTTCAGAGATATTAAATGTTATAAATGTCAAGGACGTGGTCACATAGGAAAGGAGTGTCCTAATGCAAAACGAATTATGTTAATTGAGGAGATAAACGAATATGTGTCTGAGTCCGAGCATGAAAATGAGTCTGAGCATGATAATGAAATTGAACCTGAAGAGGATCTACGTGCATTAAATGATTTTGACACTAAGGAGTTTCTTGTTGTGCGTCGAGCTTTAAATGCATATCCGAAATTAGATGATCACAAACAACATCGAGAAAACATTTTCCATATTCATTGCATGGTAAATGGTAAAGTATGCACCATGATCGTTGATTCCGGTTCTTGTGCGAATGTGGCTAGTATCGAATTGGTAAGAAAACTGAATTTGCCTATGACTAATCTGTTAGTGTATGTGCCCTAGGCCATGATTTGGATATTTATGTTATGCATTTATTATTAATAAAAGAGGTTTTATTATCATTATTGTTGGTTAGTATGTTACACAATTTTGATATATGTCCCTGATTCATTATTGTTATGGAGATAAAATAATTTATAATCAGTATGAGTATTGATTTGATAATCATGAGATGATTATGTGTATGGTGATACGAATCAATCTCATAGATACTTGTTAGAGAACAGTGTATTGGATAGACCCATCATGAGATTGCTACATGGATTAGCGTCATAAGTAAATCTCATGATAGTCATGTTTTAATCCTTTGACTTGAGATTGTCATAGTTTCCAACATAAGGACTATTATATTTTGAATGTTCAAACGTTATCCGTAACTGGATAATAATAAAGGTCATGATTGAATGTGATAGAAATTATGTAGATGTTATTGAACAATCAAGATAGAATTTGTCCTTCTTTTTTGAGAGAGATATCTTTGGGCCCCTCGATTAGTGAGACTGTGAAATGCATGGCCGTGCTCAAATGAATTGATAGTGTGATCAATATCATTTGTTTTATCAGTCTACTTAGAGATCGAGTAATCATATGTTTGAACTATATAAGTATGACGCTTGTTGGATCTGCAAGGCACCACTAGAAGGGGGGGGGGTTGAATAGATGATGCGGAAAATATGGTTTTTAAAATTACTTTTAAACCTAACCAATTCAAGTTCTGAAAACAGATTCTGTTTTCAGGACCTGTTTAAAACGTTTTTAAAACTAGGTTAGAGGTCTCCAAAAATTATGAAATTTTGAGAGAACTTAGCCTCAGATGTTATGAGGGTCCCCTAAAAATTTCAAATTAAAATTCAACCTTTAACCCCTTCAAAAACCGTTGGTACTCAGATTGTGCAAATCTGCCAGAAACGGTAGATGGTTTTGAAAAATTAATTCCTATTTGTGTGAACGTCCAAATGATCTGAAAATTTGACCACTAACTCTTTATATACTATATTTTAATGGGTTGAAACAGTTTTGGAAAATTCTTTTGGGAAGTAGGTCAAATACAATCAAAGTCTCAAACTTTGCAAGTCTGAGAATAAGACTGCACTAGTCTCAGAACTTTTGATGTTTGATTGACTTATACTTAACCAAAAGGGTTGCAACTTGTGCCAAATTAACCGTAGAACGTGCAAGTATGTTTTTGAAAATTTTTATAATTTTTGGAAATCGTTTGCTATTTTTCCGAACGTGAACAATACGGATAAACAGTGCAGAAACTGAAAAGTAAATGCTGAAAGTAAATTGCACCAAGAATTTTATACTGGTTCGGTTATAAACAACCTACTCCAGTCTTCAAGGAACACCTTCATTGGTTTACACTAATCACACACACGCATTACACCTTACCGCAGGGTTGATAGAGTTACACCTAACTCCAACCATTTACAAACCTTGTATGACGAGTACAATTCACACGAACACCACAACCTCGCTAGAATGAAGATTGATCACACCTTGATCAATCTTTTACAAAGATGAATGAATGGTTGTTTATATGAAGCCTATTCAAGATTGAAAGATGTAAAGTACAATAGGCTTTTTACAAGAAAAGAGAGAAAGAAAATGTAGGAGAAAAGAAGCTTGGCAATTTGATCACTTTAGAATGCAATTCTTGGTCTTGTTTTTGTTTGCTCTTCTTCTCTCCCTTCTTTTAAAGAATTCCAGCCGTCCCCCTTGCCTCCTCTCCCCTCTTGAAAATTTCCTTTGAAGTGCTTGATAGAGTGTAAGACATCATGGTGACAATGCTTTGCTTACTTGGCATCATTCTATTGGACCATCATTTAGTCTTTGCTTACTTGGCACCTCTTTATTGGCTCAATGTTGTCAACATGATGACATGGAAAAAAATATGAGATTAACACTTTAAACATGTGCCAATATCAATCATAAAATCATACCATAAGTCACAAATTCCATCATAAATTGCAAGACAATAAATCTCTCCTTTTTCAAAGCAAAAAAATCGGCCATAAGTATCTTGCCATGCTGAATTTTTCAGCATGTGCATTATGGAATAAAATTCAGATTATTTACCATTTTTCTTTGAATTTTTATCATAAAAATGAATCAATCATATACGGTAAATCTTGCTAACAATTTATGAATGAACTTGGACACAATATGGGTGAAGAATTCGGCCAGCACACCTTCACACATGCTGAAAAATTTTCAGCATGTGTGATATGTAGAATATCACACTTAATTACCTTACATAATATTCAAATCATTTCCATAACATCTTCAATTAATCCTCTAATAAAAAATTGACAAAATATGTTACCTTAATCATGAAGAAATCGGCCAAGATATGTGTAGTATGCTGAAATTTTCAGCATGTGACATAAGAGAGGTATATGGTGAAAACTTACCTTTTGTAGCTTCTCTCTTTGATTTCTCAACATTGTATGATTGATCCTTGACAAATCAATATGCCAAGAAGGCTCCACATGTGCTCCATCTCAGCTGTGTGTAACGTTGGAATGTGTATATACATGTGCTGAAATTTATTTTTGTTAACTTTGTAAAATAGTGCACATCTAATAATACACACATGTAATATTCCAATCAGCCCTTAATTTAATTTTCTAGAACACTTAAAGATGTATATCATATGTAAAAAGTGTCTAGATACGTGTCACATGATGTTCAAGAAAAACGTTCCATGTTATGTGCGTAGAAAACCGAATTTTCGATATTTATCGATTACCTGATTTTTCTCTAATTTGAATTCCAACTTTTGCACATGATATATATATTATGTTATACATAATATATATAATATATACTTTAAATCTCAGCACTTGGATGATTTAAAGTGGTACCATAAACATGTGACAAAATTAAAATTGGAATCTTCACATTTTGGCCTAAATGTGGGGTGATTTGTGTGTGCCAACATGGAAAGTATTTTTGGCTGATCATACCATGTGTAGCACGAAATTTTCATCAATTTTTGATGTATATGGGCTGGCCATTTATTTATGGCAAGTACGTGACACGTTGGCGAAGTTTCGGTATTCGCCCGATACGACAAATTTCGGTTTAGAACCTTTTATCGTGTCGTATTTAATTTGTCATCACCATAACTTATATCATATGATATAAGACCTCAATATACTCATAAACATGAGTTAAGTATAGTGGTGTGACGTTAACGTACGTACGTAAGATATATAACGTGTCGGTAGTACGTTGGAACACATGTGTATGTGTCCTTTAAAAAAAATCTGAAAATATATAGTGTATATATATATAAATGGCGTGTTTAATAAGATGAGGAGGAGGAGAGAACTTTCCTTCCTTGGCCTTGTTGCCTTTGTGCCTTTTCCAAATGAATCTTCCTTTAATGAACTACTTAGTTTATTAAACTAAGCACTTCACTTAATGAACTACTTTAGTTCATTAATGGTGGCACCTGAAAATAGTATAAACTCAACAAATGTTCGCCATATGATGTAAGCTTTAATGCTTCATGGCTCGTTAGTACGGCAACATAATATATAAGCTAAATAAGGCAAGTAATGGCAAGTTATCATGCATACATGTACACACTTATACACGTTTATATATATATAATATATATAACGTATATATATACATTATATATAATATATATATATATATATGCATTCAAATTTCTTATTTTGAAATCACTCAAACCCTCTTATTTCTACAATCTCCCCCTTTTGATGATTTTCAAAATAACTAGTGTACATGATTTAAGTGCTATCTCTCCCCCTTGAACTATGCACAGATTTGAAATTTGAATTTCGAATTTCAAATCCGGCTCCCCCTTGATTCATGCAATTAAGATCAATCAGTGATCAATCAGTGTTCGTGTCTCTCTCCCCCTTAAATCATGCTTCTCTCTCCCTCTTTATTTTGGAAAGTTAATCAAAAGATTCCTGTCAAAAAGGAAAGTAAATCAAATAATATCAGATTAAATCACATCAACGGGAATCATGCCTAATTTAGAACGGAGAGATTCATATGTGGCTTGATTCAAGGCCTTTTTAAATATATCCGCTACTTGTGATTCTGTGCGTACGTGATCTATGACAATATTACCATTGTTAACGTGATCACAAAGAAAGTGATAGCGAACTTCTATATGCTTAGCCTTAGAGTGCAACACGGGGTTCTTAGACAAATTTATTGCACTCATACTATCACAATATATAGGAATTTTATTTACGGTAATTCCAAAATCCGAAAGTTGTTGTTTTATCCACAACAACTGTGTGCAACAAAGGCTAAGAGCCATATACTCAGCCTCAGTAGTGGACAAAGCAACACTTGCTTGCTTTTTGGAAAACCATGAAATAAGGGAATCTCCTATAAATTGGCAAGTTCCGCTCGTGCTCTTTCTATCTATTTTGCAGCCACCATAATCTGCATCAGTGTAAGCATGTAAGTCGAATGTAGAATCCTTATCATACCAAATACCTAAGGTGGGCGTGTGCTTAATATAACGGAATATTCTTTTTACCGCATTTAAGTGTGACACCTTAGGTTGACTTTGAAAACGAGCACACATGCATACGCTAAACATGATGTCAGGACTACTCGCAGTTAAATATAGTAAATAACCTATCATAGATCGATATAATCCATTATCAACGTCTTTACCATGTTCGTCTTTGTCTAATTTAGTAGTAACACTCATAGGCGTGGGGGATGGTTTCAAATTTTCAAAATTGAACTTCTTGATCATGTCATTTACATACTTAGCTTGGCTTATATGAATTCCTTTACTCGTTTGCTTAATCTGCAAGCCAAGAAAATAATTAAGTTCACCAACCATAGACATTTCAAATTCAGCTTTCATACAATTTTCAAAATCTTTAACGAGTCTATGTGAGGTAGATCCGAAAATAATGTCATCTATGTAGATTTGAATAATAAGTAAATCTGATTTTTCTTGTTTCAAAAATAGTGTACTATCTATAGTACCACGTTTAAAATTATTTTCTAAAAGGAAAGTAGCAAAACGATCATACCATGCTCTCGGCGCTTGCTTTAGGCCATATAGTGCCTTCTTTAGTTTGTACACGTGATCTGGATGTTTCAAATCTTCAAAACCGTGTGGTTGCTTCACGTATACTTCTTCTTGTATGAATCCGTTTAGAAAAGCACTTTTGACGTCCATTTGATACAATTTAAAATCTTTCATGCAAGCAATAGCAAGTAAGAGTCGTATAGCTTCTAAACGTGCTACGGGTGCAAATGTTTCATCGTAGTCTATTCCTTCTTCTTGATTATATCCTTGAGCTACGAGTCTTGCTTTATTTCTAACGACCTTTCCTTCTTCATTCATTTTATTCTTAAATACCCACTTTGTGCCTATTATTGTCTTATCTTATGGTCGTGGCACTAAATCCCATACATCATTTCTAACGAATTGATTACGTTCGTCATGCATATCATCAATCCAAGATGAATCACTCAAAGCATCATGCACATTTTTGGGCTCAATTGCAGAAATCATAGCATGAAATTCATTTATTTCATCCGAAGTGATTCTTCTATGTGGTCGCACACCGTGAGTGATGTCGCCTATGATGAGATCATGTGGGTGATCTCTATGCCATCTTAGTTGATTATTTTCTAAGTTATCATGCATTTCTATATGATCATGCATTTCTAGTGTCTCATTCATCTCATGCATATCAAAAGAATCATTATCTTCATCCAAAACGGGTTTCAATTCAAAATCATCGTCATATTCCTTATCTTTATCAATCTCTCCAAATTCATTGAATTTAACATGAATAGATTCTATGATTTGTCTAGTGAGAGGATCATAACATCTATATGCTTTTGAATTTATGGAAT
>AP025070.1:15343213-15387847 GCA_036186865.1 Eustoma russellianum | reverse complement strand
ATATATAACGTGTCGGTAGTACGTTGGAACACATGTGTATGTGCCTTTAAAAAAAATCTGAAAATATATAGTGTATATATATATAAATGGCGTGTTTAATAAGATGAGGAGGAGGAGAGAACTTTCCTTCCTTGGCCTTGTTGACTTTGTGCCTTTTCCAAATGAATCTTCCTGTAATGAACTACTTAGTTTATTAAACTAAGTACTTCACTTAATGAACTACTTTAGTTCATTAATGGTGGCACCTGAAAATAGTATAAACTCAACAAATGTTCGCCATATAATGTAAGCTTTAATGCTTCATGGCTCGTTAGTACGGCAACATAATATATAAGCTAAATAAGGCAAGTAATGGAAGTTATCATGCATACATGTACACTTATGCACGTTTGTATATATATATATTCAACGTTTTATATATATATATATATTCAAATTTCTTATTTTGAAATCACTCAAACCCTCTTATTTCTACAACGCTGACCATGACTTATGTTCAAACTAGATATCGTGTGACAAAGGGATTAATGCATGTACTATTATTAGGCTAGTTGGACTTTACTCGTATTAATTGGGTAGTTGTAATGCCTTGCTAGAGGCCAATTACGACTTGTTGGTCTAATAGAGATTTAATCAACTGCCAATTAATATGGGCCTATCGAGTCACACACAAGAATGCGTAAGGCTGAGATTAATAATATTAATAATATTAATATTGGATATTAATTATTATTATTATTATCGTTTTTAATATTAATAATATTAATATTGGATATTAATTATTATTATTATTTTTTTCTTTTTTTGGTGATTATATATACATGTGTGTTATCGGATAATAACGAGAGAATCCATATCTGATATGGATTTTGAATATCCTGATAGAATTCGTATCTGATATGGATTTTGATTGGCATCAACTAATCCGATTAGGACTCGGATTTGATGTCTACGTATGTGTATATATACTTGTGTATCTCGTATACACTAAACACACGAAAAATACACAGAGTCATCAAAGAAACCCTAGAGCCGCTTTTGTGAAAAACCGAGTTCTTCAGCCGCGCCGTTTGAAGAGCTAGCACTCCGGACGGAAGCGTTCGTGTGGATATCGACAGAGGGTGATCGTATTTTCGCACCTACTTCATCTGCGTAATTCGGATCTACAAAGGTAGTTTTTGAGTTTCTTTTATCGAATTAAACGAACAACATGGATCCTTGGTAGGAAATCAGAGATCAAGTTTTGTTTTTCTGCTGCACGTTTTGCAGTGATCTCTTATGATTTCCTAACAGTGGTATCAAAGACACTTGTTGATTTCGTTTAAATCGATTATATCATGCTTATGTGATTATATGTTTATTGTTTTTCGTATGGCATGATATGTACAAAAACCCCAACTCGGATTTCATATGATGAGAGAAGAACGGTGTTTTTCAAATCGTTTTCATGAGATGAATTGTATACGGCGGTTTTCGTTTGTCATGTGATGATCAAAACCGATTCTGTTTATATTAGATATAAACATACGCTATGTGTAAAACCCTATTCGAATCTCATCTGGTGAGAGCGGATTGATGTTTTCAATTCGTTTTCATGAGACGTTATGATTCGAGATTGTTATATGTGATATAAAGTTTTCGTTTTTCATGTGATGATCAAAAATGATTATATTTATATCGATATACCGATAATGATTCTGTAAGAGTTATGCATATTCAAAACAGACAGATTATCAATTCGATTGATGATTCTGTTTTCGGATTTCGAATGGCAGATTGATTCTGTTTCGGATTTCGAACAGCAGATTATCAATTCGATTGATGATTCTGTTTTGGGTTTTGAATGATAACTCTCGGTTCGATCGGTGCTTCTATAAGGGTTTACACGTAATCAAAACAGTAAGATCGTTAATATGATTGACGCGTCTGTGTTAGGGTTTCGAAAAGAAAATTATCAATGCGATTGATACTTTATTTGTTATAATATGTTTGTGTAAAATATATTATAATTGTTGATGTCTTTGCATGGTGCATAGCATGGCCTCAGGACCTATGTGATTGACTTAGTCATATTTTTGTTTTGGGTTATTATGGCCTGCATGCCGCTGTAGTTTTTGTTGTATTTTATTATACAAGTAGTTAGGTTTTTCTTTGTTATTGTAATAAATGAAGAATCAAGCTACAAAATGGTGATGGCGACACACACCAAGGACGAGTGGATTCCATGGAGATGGAGGCACGGGCTCAAGACAAGAAGATATGTATCATTGCAAATGTTGTAATAGGAAGTCTTTCACATAGGGTTTCCTTTATGATCTTCATCTGGTCTCATGAAGATCATATTTAGTTTGGTCATGCTATGTCACGTTTACATATTTATCATTTTGTATGAGATTCGTGGATGATATATTATATATGCATATAGGATGCTACGATATAATGATATGCAATGCAAGACATAAACTAAGTTGAACCCTCATTAATAATTTAAGTCTTGATGTCATCCATGTCTTAAACACCTATTAAAACTGGGATTGTATTAAAGTAGGTATTGCCAAAGCAATGTGCTTTAAACATTCCTAGCTACGTAGGATGAGTAATAGTGCTACTCATATGTTTAAAATTGGTTAGAATTAATTGGGCTATCAAAACGGTTTTGGGCCCAAGGCATTAGATGGAATCTAACATACAATGATATATGATGTCATTATTCCATAAATTCTAAGAGTTACATGAGATGTAATTGGTAAAGATGTTACCTACCTAAATAACTTAATTTTAAGCATCATGCCAAAGCGAGTTTAGAATTAAGTCAAATATGGATCTGAGCTTACTAAAATATTTCTTTTGAGCGTTATATTTTAGTGGGAGTTTTATAAATTTTAACCTCATTATTAATAAAGTGTTACTTTGCATGTTTTGTAGATCATAAATGGCTGCTAATAACAATTCCACCTTATCACTGCGATCTATCCTTGAGAATGAAAAACTAAAAGAATGTGGGACTAATTTTGTTGACTGGTTTCGAAACTTGAGAATTGTTCTCAAGCAAGAAAAGAAGTCCTATGTGCTCGATGACCCTGTCCCTGAACCCCCTCCTGCTGATGCTTCTGTTGCTGTTAAGAACAAGTATAAGAAGCATGTTGAAGATTCCAATGACATAGGATGTCTAATGTTGGCAACTATGTGTCCAGGACTTCAGAAAGACCTGGAACACTTAGAAGCTTATGAGATGAGTGTGCATCTCAAACAAGCTTTCCAACAACAGGCTAGGCAGGATAGGTTCGACACCGCTGTTGCACTTTTTGACTGTAAGATGTCTGAAGGTGAATCTGTTAGCGCTTATGTTCTGAAGATGAAAGGCTATATAGATCACCTTGCAAGACTTGGATATCCCCTGAGTTTGGAACTCGCCACGGATTTGATCCTACACTCTTTGCCTAGCAGTTTTTCTCAGTTCGTCATGAACTACAACATGAATAATATGGAAAAGTCCATTCCTGAGCTACATGATATGCTCAAAACTGCTGAGGGGAATATCAAGAAGCCTACCCATGTATTGAGTGTCAATACCAAGCTAATGAAAAGGAAAGCTAAAGGCAAGGGTAAGGCTAAAAGTGCAAAAGGTGCAAAAGGGGCAAAGGGTCAAGCTAAACCGAAACCTGGTCCCAAGGCAAAGGTTCCTAAGGAAGGAACTTGTTTCCATTGCAACAAGCCTGGGCATTGGAAAGGAAATTGTGATGTTTATTTGGAGGAGTTGAAGAAGCTGAAGGGTAGTACGACTACATCTTCAGGTATTTATGTTATAGAAATTAATTTATCTACTTCTTCTTCCTGGGTATTAGATACTGGATGTGGATCCCATATTTGTACAAATATGCAGGGGCTCAAAAGGAGTAGGATGCTGAAGAAGGGCGAGGTGGACCTACGTGTTGGCAATAGAGCAAGAGTTGCTGCTATAGCTGTAGGGACCTATGAGCTTGTCTTGCCCAATGGGCTTTTGTTAGTTTTAAACAATTGCTTTTATGTTCCTACTATGAGTAGGAATCTTATTTCAGTGTCTGTTTTGGATGATGAAGGTTATTCATTTTTAATTAAAAATAAGAAGTGTTCTATTTTTGATAAAAATGACTTGCTTTATTGTATTGCAAGTAGTTATAATGGCATTTATGTCCTTAACCTTGATGATTCCAATGACGGTAATATTTATAACATATCTTCAAAGAGAACTAAGCCAAATGAACTAAACCCTGTATATTTATGGCATTGTCGCCTTAGCCATATAAATGAGAAGGGCGTATCTAAACTCCATCAAGATGGATTATTAGATTCATTTGATTTTGAATCATTTGAAAATTGCGAGTCTTGTTTGCTTGGAAAGATGACAAAGACTCCTTTTACTGGACATAGTGAAAGGGCTAATGACTTATTGGGCTTGGTACATACAGATGTATGCGGCCCAATCAGCATTAGTGCCGGAGGAGGATTTCAGTATTTCATTACTTTTACTGATGATTTTAGTAGGTATGGCTATGTCTACCTAATGAAACATAAGCATGAGTCTTTTGAAATGTTTAGAACTTTTCAAAATGAAGTACAAAATCAACTTGGTAAGACAATTGAAACGCTTCGATCAGATCGAGGTGGTGAATATTTGAGCCAAGAATTTGACCAACATCTAAGAAATTGTGGAATCGTTTCACAGTTGACTCCTCCAGGAACTCCACAATGGAATGGTGTTTCTAAAAGGAGAAATCGAACTTTATTAGACATGGTTTGATCTATGATGGGTCAAGTAGATCTTCCTTTATCTTTTTGGGGTTATGCCTTGGAGACAGCTGCATTCATTTTGAACCGTGTACCATCTAAAGCGGTTGAAAAGACACCATATGAGATGTGGACTGGTAAGAGACCCAGTTTGTCTTTTCTTAAGATTTGGGGTTGTGAAGCTTATGTGAAAAGATTAATGTCAGATAAGCTAGCTCCAAAATCTATCAAATGTATTTTTGTGGGGTATCCTAAAGAAACTAAAGGGTACTATTTCTATATTCCCTCAGAGAACAAAGTGTTTGTTGCTCGAAATAGAGTCTTTTTGGAAAAGGAGTTTCTCTCCAAGAGAACAAGTGGGAGTATAGTACAACTTGAGGAAACTCAAGTTCCACAAGATATCATTGAACCGTCTTTAGAGACGATTTCAGAACCACAAACAGTTGTGGAGCCTGAAAATGTAACACAAGTCCAACGCAGATCTGATAGGATACATCGTCAACCAGAGAGATACGGATTTCTTGTGACTGATGATAGTCAAGTTATGCTCATAGATCAAGATGAGCCTACTACCTATCAGGAAGCTGTGTCAGGTCCAGATTCAGATAAATGGCTTGGAGCCATGAATTCTGAGATGCAATCCATGTTTGATAACCAAGTTTGGTCTTTAATTGATCCTCCAGAGGGTATTAAGACTATTGGTTGCAAATGGGTTTTCAAGAAGAAAACTGACATGGATGTAAATGTGCAAACCTACAAAGCAAGGCTTGTGGCTAAAGGTTTCAAGCAAACTCATGGTATAGACTATGATGAAACCTTTTCACCAGTAGCTATGCTTAAGTCTATTCGAATTCTCTTTGCCATTGCAGCATACTATGATTATGAGATATGGCAAATGGATGTCAAAACTGCTTTCCTTAATGGAAATTTACTCGAGGATGTGTACATGACACAACCTGAGGGTTTTGTAAATCCTGAGAATTCAAAGAAGGTTTGCAAGCTTCAAAGGTCCATCTATAGATTGAAGCAAACATCTCGAAGCTGGAACCTTCGTTTTGATGAAACAGTTAAGAACTTTGGTTTCATCAAGAATGAAGATGAACCTTGTGTTTACAAGATGGTTAGTGGGAGTGCAGTAGTGTTTCTGGTCCTATATGTTGATGACATATTGCTTATTGGAAATGATATCCCTACCTTGCAAAAGGTTAAGGCTTGGTTAGGGAATTCATTTTCAATGAAGGACTTGGGCGAGGCTACCTATATCCTTGGTATCAAGATCTATAGAGATAGATCTAAAAGGATAATAGGCTTGAGTCAGAGTACATACATAGATAAAATGTTGAAGAGGTTCAACATGCAAGAGTCCAAGAAAGGATTCCTGCCTATGTCTCATGGCATTCATCTTAGCAAGAATCAATGTCCTCAGACATCTGATGAGCGAGATCGAATGAATAAAATTCCTTATGCTTCTGCTATAGGATCGATCATGTATGCCATGTTATGTACTAGACCAGATGTCTCATATCCATTGAGCACAACCAGTAGATATCAAGCTGACCCCGGTGAAGGTCACTGGACAGCTGTCAAGAATATTCTTAAGTACCTCAGAAGGACTAAAGAAGTATTCTTGGTTTATGGAGGTTTGGATGACGAGTTAGTTGTAAATGGTTACACAGATGCTAGCTTCCAAACTGACATAGATGATTTCAGATCGCAGTCCGGTTTTGTATTCACATTGAATGGTGGAGCTATTAGTTGGAAGAGTTCAAAACAAAGCACTGTGGCTGATTCTACAACAGAGGCTGAGTATATAGCAGCATCAGATGCACCTAAAGAAGCAGTTTGGTTGAAGAAGTTCATCACTGAGCTAGGAGTAGTACCTAGCATTGCAAATCCTGTGGACATTTATTGTGACAACAATGGTGCCATAGCACAGGCAAAAGAGCCTAGGTCTCATCAGAGATCTAAACATATACTCAGGCGGTACCATCTCATTCGAGACATCATCGATAGAGGAGATGTCAAGATATGCAAAGTTGACACAAACGATAACATAGCGGATCCATTGACTAAGCCTCTCTCACGGGTCAAGCATGATCAACACACTAGATCTATGGGTCTCAGATATTTGTAGGCCTAGTGCAAGTGGGAGATTGTTAGTATATGTGCCCTAGGCCATGATTTAGATATTTATGTTATGCATTTATTATTAATAAAAGAGGTTTTATTATCATTATTGTTGGTTAGTATGTTACACAATTTTGATATATGTCCCTGATTCATTATTGTTATGGAGATAAAATAATTTATAATCAGTATGAGTATTGATTTGATAATCATGAGATGATTATGTGTATGGTGATACGAATCAATCTCATAGATACTTGTTAGAGAACAGTGTATTGGATAGACCCATCATGAGATTGCTACATGGATTAGCGTCATAAGTAAATCTCATGATAGTCATGTTTTAATCCTTTGACTTGAGATTGTCATAGTTTCCAACATAAGGACTATTATATTTTGACATGATCAAACGTTATCCGTAACTGGATAATAATAAAGGTCATGATTGAATGTGATAGAAATTATGTAGAGGATATTGAACAATCAAGATAGAATTTGTCCCTCTCTTTTGAGAGAGATATCTTTGGGCCCCTCGATTAGTGAGACTGTGAAATGCATGGCCGTGCTCAAATGAATTGATAGTGTGATCAATATCATTTGTTTTATCAGTCTACTTAGAGATCGATTAATCATATGTTTGAACTATATAAGTATGACGCTGACCATGACTTATGTTCAAACTAGAAATCGTGTGACAAAGGGATTATTGCATGTACTATTATTAGGCTAGTTGGACTTTACTCGTATTAATTGGGTAGTGGTAATGCCTTGCTAGAGGCCAATTACGACTTGTTGGTCTAATAGAGATTTAATCAACTGCCAATTAATATGGGCCTATCGGGTCACACACAAGAATGCGTAAGGGTGAGATTAATAATATTAATAATATTAATATTGGATATTAATTATTATTATTATTATTATCGTTTTTAATATTAATAATATTAATATTGGATATTAATTATTATTATTATTATTTTCGTTTTTTTGGTGATTATATATACATGTGTGTTATCGGATAATAACGAGAGAATCCATATCTAATATGGATTTTGAATATCCTGATAGAATCCGTATCTGATATGGATTTTGATTGGCATCAACTAATCCGATTAGGACTCGGATTTGATGTCTACGTATGTGTATATATACTTGTGTATCTCGTATACACTAAACACATGAAAAATACACAGAGTCATCAAAGAAACTCTAGAGCCGTTTTTGTGAAAAACCGAGTTCTTCAGCCGCGCTGTTTGAAGAGCTAGCACTCCGGACGGAAGCGTTCGTGTGGATAGCGGCAGAGGGTGATTGTATTTTCGCACCTACTTCATCTGCGTAATTCGGATCTACAAAGGTAGTTTTTGAGTTTCTTTTATCGAATTAAACGAACAACATGGATCCTTGGTAGGAAATCGGAGATCAAGTTTTGTTTTTCTGCTGCGCGTTTTGCAATGATCTCGTATGATTTCCTAACATAATCATCCGCATCCTTAGAAACTTGCATGGCTAAATGATTGCTGTGAAGTTAGCGTAAGTAAACAAGTTTTGATTTCTCTTAGCATTGGTAGTTACAAAGATGATGTTTTATGCGATGTTGCACCAATGCATGCTACTCATATCTTACTTGGTAGGCCATGGCAATTTGATCGACATGTGACATATGATAGTTATTTGAATCGTTAATCTTTCAAATTGAATGGCAAATTGTACAAATTGCATGCACTTCCACCACACAAAGTCCACGAGGATCACCAACGCATGTCCAAGTCTAGAGCCGATCCTAATGAAAAAGAAGCCGAGAGAAAATTCGTGAAGTGTATGAAAAGTGAGAACAAAAAACACGAGAGCAAGGGGAAAGAGGTAGTGCCCCTAAGTGTCAACGAGTCTAAAAAGAAGTGTGGGTATTTCGCAAAGAAAAGAGAGGTCACACGCGCCCTTTATAACAACCAAACTGTCCTCATCATCATCCCAAAGTCGTGTCACCTTGCCCTAGAAGAACTCCCACCAAACTTACTTACCTCGGTTGCGTCCCTTATCCAAGAATATGAAGTTCTATTTCCCTCTGAACCACCATCCGGATTACCACCCATTAGAGGAATAGAACACCAAATCGACTTTGTCCCAGGAGCCGTGTTAACCAATCGCCCAGCCTATCGAGCCAACCCCGAAGAAACCAAAGAAATCCAAAGGCAAGTAGAGGAGCTCCTAGCGAGTGGACAAGTCCGAGAGAGCCTAAGCCCATCTGCCGTCCCAGTCATTTTAGTACCCAAAAAGGATGGAATGTGGAGAATGTGTACCGATTGCCGAGCCATAAACAAAAATACCGTCAAGTATAGGTACCCCATACCTAGGCTAGACGATATGTTGGACATGTTGCACGGATCTAAATTCTTCACCAAAATCGACCTTAAGCAAGGGTACTTCTAGGTACGCATTAGAGAAGGGGACGAATGGAAGACTGCATCCAAAACCAAGTTTGGGCTCTATGAGTGGTTAGTGATGCCCTTCAAGCTCACCAACGCCTCTAGCACCTTTATGAGGCTAATGAATGAAGTGTTACGTGCGTTCATCGGACGATTTGTCGTTGTCTATTTCGATGATATCCTAATCTATTCCCAAACCATAGAAGATCATCTTGACCACATTAGAGCCGTTTTTGAAAAGCTTAAGCAAGAACAACTTTACGCCAACTTTAAGAAGTGCTCCTTTTGTTTAGAACGCGTAGTTTTTCTAGGCTTTGTCATTTCGGCTGAGGGAGTAGAAATGGATGAGGAAAAGGTTAGGTCAATTGTGGAGTGGCCTATACCTAAGACTGTAGGGAAAGTTCGCAGTTTCCATGCACTTGCAAGTTTTTATAGACGCTTTGTCAAAGATTTTTCTTCCATAGCTACACCCATAAACGAAATTGTGAAAAAAGATGTGCCTTTTAGGTGGGAAGAGCCACAACAACAGGCATTTGATGAACTTAAACGTAGGCTGACCACTGCACCCATACTTAGGCTACCAAATTTTGACAAGACCTTTGAGATCGAGTGTGATGCAAGTGGAGTGGGTATAGGCGCAGTTTTAACCCAAGGTAAGAAACCCATAGCCTATTTTAGTGAGAAATTGAAAGGAGCTGCATTGAATTACTCTACCCACGATAAGGAACTTTATGCCATCGTGAGATCCCTACAAACTTGGCAACACTATCTTCAACCTAAAGAGTTTGTGATCCACACTGACCACGAAAGCCTTAAGTATCTTAAAGGGCAGAAAAAGTTGAACAAAAGACATGCCAAATGGGTAGAGTACATAGAACAATTCCCTTATGTGATTAAATACAAACAAGGAAAGGACAATATAGTTGCCGATGCACTCTCTAGGTGATACACGTTAGTAACTACATTATCCTCACGATTCTTAGGATTTGAATCACTTTAGGAATTGTATCCCAACGACAATGACTTTGGCACCATTTTTGAGGCTTGTAAAGACGCACCCTTTGGGAAATTTTACATACATAAGGGTTATCTTAAGCATTGACTAGAGAAGCCTATGGGGGAGGTTTAATGGGTCATTTCGGAGTGTTCAAAACACTTCAAACTCTTAAGGAGCATTTCTATTGGCCCCACATGAGAGTAGACGTCGAGAGGTTGTGTGGAAGTTGCATCACTTGCAAACAAGCCAAATCCAAGTCCCAACCACATGGCCTTTACACGCCTTTACCCGTCCCTGATTCACCTTGGATTGACATTTCCATGAACTTTGTTTTAGGACTTTCTAGGTCTCGGGGAGGACGCGATAGCATT
The DNA here is from genome assembly GCA_036186865.1 of Eustoma russellianum. Classification (NCBI taxonomy): domain Eukaryota; kingdom Viridiplantae; phylum Streptophyta; class Magnoliopsida; order Gentianales; family Gentianaceae; genus Eustoma; species Eustoma russellianum. The sequence goes on along the minus strand of AP025070.1, from coordinate 15,377,162 downwards.
TATGTTTTGGTTGATCGATTTTCAAAAATGGCACATTTCATTGCATGTAGGAAAGTTGATGATGCCACACATGTTGCTGATTTGTTCTTCAAAGAAATTGTGAGATTGCATGGCATGCCACGTACAATTGTAATTGATAGAGATACGAAATTTTTGAGTCACTTTTGGCATGTTTTGTGGGCTAAACTTGGTACACAATTGTTGTTTTCAACCACCGCACACCCACAAACTGATGGACAAACTGAAGTCGTTAATCGTACTCTTTCTCAACTTTTGCGTGCCATTTTGCAAAAACACATTAAACATTGGGAAGATTGTTTACCATATATCGAATTTGCATACAATAGGAGTGCCCATCATGGTACCTTGCATAGTCCATTTGAAATCGTGTATGGGTTCAATCATGGTACCTTGTCTCCCCTCGATTTGATTCCTATTCCCGTGCATGAACTTTCTAGTCTTGATGGTAAACAAAAAGCAGAAAAGATGAAGAAACTGCATAAACAAGTTAAAACACAACTTGAAAAGAAAAACAAAGCTTATGAAAGATGAGCTAACAAACATCGAAAACGAGTTGTGTTTAAACCTGGAGATTTAGTGTGGTTACATTTGCACAAAGAAATATTTCCCAATGAGAGAAAGTCAAAACTATTACCTCGAGGAGATTGACCTTTCAAAGTTTTGAAACGCATAGGTGACAATGCATACATCCTTGATCTTCCCGAAAGGTATGTTTCAATTTTGCCTACTTTTAATGTTGCTGACCTCACCCCTTTCAACGATGACCTTTTTGATTCGAGGACGAATCCTTTTGAGGGGGGATTGATGAGGATCAAGGGTCCGATGAGGATCAAGGGCTCCATCAAAAGGTCAAGGGTCCTATGTCAAGAAGGAGGGCAAGAGAACTTTGTCATCAAGTTGCCACCTTCTTGTATAAGCATGTTCAAGATGAACCTAAGGTTCCATGGGTTCACTTCATTGAACCCACTCTTTGAACGTTGATGCATATGCGTGTGTGCTTTATTATCTTGTTCCTTGTGGTCTTTGTTTTATGTCTTTTCTTTGTAGGTAAATTAGGTACATGAAAGTCCAAAATAAAATGGAGGCCCAAAATAAGCAACATAGGCGTGTGTTACAAAAAGGAGACAAAAGGAATGTTGTCTTGAAGAAAATGTTTGTCTCCACAACGACAAACTCAAATGTGTCCAAGATGGAATCTTTTGTTCAAATTAAAATAAAAAATCATCTCCAAAGGACATCAAAGGGCCGGCCAAGATTGAAGAAAAGATGAAGACCAATTTGAAGTTAAACTTGAATTTAAATTCAACTATAATTTGAATTCAAGTTTCAACCAATTTGAGGCTTACATTTCAAAAGGAATTCAGCTATCATCTCAGCCAACCTACACGCCATTTTGAAGGAGAAAGGAAGGATAAAGTCCAATTCAAATTGAATCCAAGTTTGAATTCAAATTCAAACTCAATTTGAATTCGAACTTCAACCATCATTTGAATTCAATTCCAAGTATTTTATCATCATCAAAATCAGATTTCCAAGGTCAAAAGATGCACACACACGGCTGGAAGGGAAAGGATAAACAAGAGCCAAATTCAAAGTGAAATTCAAACTCAACTTGAATTCAAATTCAACCAACTCTTGAATTCAACTTCAAGCCTCATCCTACTTATCAAATCAGCTCCTCCAAGACAACGTTTTGACATCAAGCACGGCTGAATAAGATGGAGATAATGTCTTGCAAGATTTTAAGATTTTAACTAGAATTTGTTTTAGCTTTGAATTCAAATAATTTTCAATTTTCAAACATTGCTAGCTAGCGTTATTTTGGATTAGTTCTAGACATTTTAAGGCTGAAACTCAACCTATAAATAGACCCTTTTGGGATGCCTAGGAGACCACCTTTTGATGAATAACAATTCTTGATATTTCTTTCACTTTGTGTGAGACTTTGTTTTCTTGGTTTTGCATTAAAAACCTAGGTTAAGATCCTTCAAGGTTGAGCATTTTGAAGGTGTTGCCATTACTTAAAGGTGCCATCCAGGAGGGCCTTATTGGTTTGCCTGATCAACGACCATCTTGAAGTGTTGGTCTTGCTCGTTTTAATCCATACGTTTTTATTCACTAAGGAAGCAAGGGGAAGTCTTCTTCCTTGTGCCTAACCCTTTGTGAAGGACGTTTGGAAGGTGGAATTGTTGGAGCCCACGAGTTGCACGCATCAGAACCTAGACCTTAAAAAGGGAAAAAAAATTCTTCCTTTCATTGTCCTTGGTACCCGACGGCCTAAGGGTCCAAGATGGAGGAAAAAAAGTTATTTTTGAGATATGAAGACTAAGGAAGTGCTAAGATTAATTATTAAGAGGACATAACCTTGAAATCCTTGAAGATTCTATATTCTTCCAACTTAGAGAACTCCTTCCTCCCCCTTGGTGTAACTCACGGCCTAAGTGCCTAAATGAGTAGAAGTTTAAATCTTTTGGAAGAATGGATGAAGAAAAAGGTGTTTAGGAATGATGGTTTGATCCTTACCTCGACTTTCTTACACTTTTGAAGCTTGTTCTTCTCTTGAAATTAGGAGAATTTTTGCTTCCTTTAGCTTGAAGATGTTCTCGGTTGTGAAAGGGAATAGGGAGAGAAAAATTGTTGTCTTGAGTGAGAGGGAGAAAGTAGAGAGAATGAGGAGAATTTTTTTAACTTGGAGAAATTTTGGTGGAATGAAGAAGTGAAGTGGAAATGGGATGTCTTTCCCCTCTTCCTTTCTTATGGACGAAATCTTCAAGGTAGTGGGGAATCTTCAATCATGATGTTTTCTTTGGGGAAGAAAAATGGTAAGATGTTAAGGCTTGCATGAATTCTAATTGGGTACAAATGGAGTGTGTAAGAGGTTAAAGAATGGAAAGGGAGAAATGAAGACAACTTGTCTTGCATGTTAGGGGGAGGGGTGGTCAAGTGGGTTGAGGGGGGTGAAGTGGAGTATTTTTGAAGAATTTTGGGAGTTAGTAGGAAGAAAGTGAGTAGAATTTGTCCACTTGTAATTTTCTCAAATTGTATAAGATAACTAATTGTTAGTGGAAGAAGAATATCCAATATTTTTCCACTTGTTTATGGTATGGGCGGTCATTAATGGGGTAGGATATGACAAAACTATTTTACCTATGTCCAACATTGCTTTTTCTTTTATCTAAGTGTACAAATTAGTTGTGTCCTAATTATATGTCCATTTAGTTATTTTCACCTAAGGTTCTTTGTCCTGTAAGGTTCACTTATTTAATTTTAGTGTCCACTAAAATTTTTACCTATACCGCTTAGGACGGCACAACGATTTAATCGATTTAAATCGATATGCCTATCTTTAACACTATGATTTCCTTTATTCTCTTTTCTTACGGCCCAGAGGTGCGGGTCGTAACATTCTATAGCCCCTCTTCTGGAACTAGGGTCTCGGCATGGTGCACCCGCCGTACTCTGCTAGAGAAGTAAAAGGCGTCGATAACATCTATGTCATGTCGACATAAACATGTATCGGATAGCAGAAGCATCATACAATAGACAAAATAAAACATAAGCGACATGCATACATCATAAACTAACTCCGAGTACAATTCATCAGTACATCAAGTATATAGATACATGTCCAAAACAGCAAAAATACAAAAGCTAGATCAGCTGGGCCCACTAGAATACTCATAGATATCCTACTCTTGTCTCATCGTCTACGTAGTCCAAGTCCTGATCCTGGGGCTCTGCAAGATGGTATAAATGTAGAGTGAGTGAGAACAAATCGCCCAACAAGTATTTCTGCCCAGGTTCGTCATGTGGATCATTTGTGCGAGACGGGTGTAATAAAATAAATACAGTGAAATAATAAACAGAACACGTCTCTGTTCACAATTAGAAAATAACAAGTAGATAATGTATGCAATCACGCAAGCAGATAAAGTGCGTAAAAGAATAAATGTTAACTTTCATTTATTAATATCCTGGGAACTTAAATATCATTTGTTCATTCTTTATTTCTCAATCATAAACTATGCTAGTCCCAAATCTAAGTGCTTGCCTAATGCCCATCTTTCTAACATACTGATGTGTATAGGATGTGCCCAGTGGTGATGGTTTGGAATTCATGTCAAATGATCATGCAAGTACGTAAATGGTTTTTAGCATCATAAAACGTTTTAAAACAAGACGTATTCATATCTTTTTGTAACTTTCATAAACATGGCATTTCATAAGTTGGCTATAGCACTTTTCATATCGTAAGAACGGTACCCACGAAATACCCAATGATCCCCCGGTGTAGTCTTATGTACCAAATATGAATCCGGGTGTTCCAACAACAGTGTTACATCATACATACATAGACCTAACGGTGACTCGTTATGACAAAGATTCCGGGTCCCAGACGCGGTGTTATATTTGACCATAATGTAAAACTATGCCCTTGACATCCTCCCTCATGACCCGATGTCAGTCCGGCACACCATATCATAACATAACATAAAACATAACATACATAAGTCATTAGAATCATTCATCATGTGGTACGGTTCGTTACGTGTAAGATCCTTTTAAAACATCCGTGAGATAAAACATTACGTGTAGTAAGATAACACCTTTCGTTTCAAAAATTGTTTTGTCGTATGCATATATGAATGCTCATTACTGGACTGGTTTCATGTACCTAACAATTTCAGCACTTAAGTCCAATGTATGGCTCATTTTCCATATCATATTCTTAGGTAAAATACCCATTTTGCGCCTCTTAGGGTGCTCTCGGTTTGCCCTCCAAAAACAGCCCATTTTTGGGCTTTTAACCACTAAGATCTTCAGCTTATTTTATCCATTCCTTATCTTGTATTATGGTCCATCATTCAGCCACTTTTCTATATAGTGTGAAATTCATAAACTCCCATTTTATCCTTTTAATGTCCTCGGTCAAATTTACCAAGAGAGCCCCTTATTTGGCTTGTTGCAATCCATTACTTCTTCTATTTGCTTATTTACCACTTTCTTTAATTAGTTCCATATAAGATTGATGCAATCATGTGATGGATAAAACCACTCTACCACCTTCAAGTCCCTCTCACAAAGGCCTACGCACAAAGAAGTGATCTTCTCCTTACTTCCATTGTGTAGAAAGTTGCTGGTTCGAGCAACCACCAAAACTTCAAGCATATGTTGATAGGCAAACCTTTGATAGGTTCTCCTAGATGACACTCTCAGCCTTGGAAAACACCCTAAAAACACTCACCTTTGAGAGTTATTAACCTTGATTTTTGATGCAAAATCAAGAAAAGAAAGTCTCACTATTTGGAGAGAAAACAAACGTTTAGTTTTTTTGATTGAATGGAAGCTGATTACACTTGACCAAATGAGGCCTTCTTATGCTGAACTTTGCTAGCTAATAAGAGTCCTAAAGGCATAAAACTCTATCTTAAAAGTCTATCAAAAGTTTGAATAAAAATAGGCTACAATTTGAACTAAAGTTTAAACTAATTATCTTGTCTTCAATTTTGATCCTTTTGAATCCCATTCAGCCGAGTTTTGGAGATGCCTTTGAAAGACTTGCTGATTGAGTTTTAAAGTTGTGATAAGCTTGGAGTTGAATTCAAAAATTGGCTGAATTTGAACTTGGGTTCCTTGGAATTTGAATTCAAGCTGAATTCAAATTTTGTCTTCATCATTATGATCTTGTGGATATTTGTAGAGTTGATATGCTTGTCCTTATCTTGTTGGAGAGTTGCTATTGAAGTGGCCTTTCAAACCGTGTATTTGTTGGGGAATGGATTAGGACAATTATTCCTCCAGACAATCATTCTCTAGGACAAATATTCCTTGGGACAAACATTTTTTGAGACAAACATTCTATGGGATAAACATTCTCTCTAGAACAACATTGTCTTGAGTGATGAGTGTAGGACCTGTATAGCACCACTAGAAAGGGGGTTGAATAGTGGGTGCGGAAAAATTATTTTAAAATTTTTTGGACCAATTACCCACTTCTGAAAACAGATTCTGTTTTCAGACACAATTTTTAATTAACTGAATGGTTAAGTTCTAGACCTTCAAAAATCGTGAAATTTGGTGAAAAAGTACTGTCAGATGTTATGTATGTATCATAAAAATTTCATATTAAAATTACAATCCTAACCCCTTGAAAATACGTTTTTGTACTGACTACACAAATCTGCCAGAAACAGTACTCCGACATGAAAAATTTATTCTTATTGATTCGTAATTCCAAAGGTCTGAAAATTTAATGACAAACCCCTCAAGATATTTATTTTAATGGGTTGAAACAGTTTTGAAAAATTCCTTTGAGAAGTATGTCAAATACGTTGATGTTCTCAACCTTTGCAAGTCTAAAAATAGATTGCACTAGTCTCAGAACTATTAACATTTGATTGACTTATACTTGACCAAATTGGTTGAGGCTTGCGCCAAATGAAAGCTAAGAGGTGTGGCTATGTTTCTGAAAAATTTTACAAATTTTGAAATTCTTTTGATATTTTTTCTATTGCAATGAAAACGATACAAAGTGCTGGAAACTGAAAGTAAAGTGCTGAAAGTAATAACACTAAGAATTTTGTACTGGTTCGGTTAATACAACCTACTTCAGTCTTCGAGGACACCTTCCTCGGTTATCACTAATCACGAAAAACACCTTACCACAAGGGTTTCTGGAGTTACACACCAACTCCACCCTTGCACATACGTTACAAGCAATCACACCTATCACGAACACCACCACCGAATGGATGAAGGTTTGATCACACCTTGGTCAACCTTTTACAACAATGAGGGATGTATGGTGGTACAAAAAAGCCTATCCAATATGTTTGAATATAAGTACAATAGACTTGAGAGGAGAACGAGAAGAAAGAAATATAGAAGAAGAGAGTAGAAGACACTTTTTGCACTTGTGAGATTATGAGAGTTGTCTTGCATTTGTGTGACTCTCTTCTCTTCTTTTTATCTAGCCTTGGCCGCCCCCTCTAGGGCTTTTCTTCACCTTGAGAATTCTCTTTTATGTCTTTGGAAGAATGATTTGTGTAAATGTGACACCATCTTGCTTACTTGGCACAACTTGATTGGATGAATTTATTGGCTTTGCTTACTTAGCACTTCACGATTGGTCAAACCTTGTCACCATTTAGTGTGCTGTAAAAATCTGAGATTAACTTGAAAAACATGTGACAAAAAGAATTCAAAACACTACCAAATGATCACCATTCAATCTCTTCAATTTTGGAATGCAAATCGAGGACAAAAGAATAGTAAATTCGGCCACGATTCACATGTGCTGAAAATTTTCAGCATGTGTTGCATTTTTGAAATATTTCCTTGTGTGTTGCCCTCTTCAAAGTCATCCATCATGTATGGCTTATTTTCCACCAATTAAAGTGCCAAATAAGCTCCTTCTAGGCTCCAACAAAGCTGAAAATGGTGTGTGAAATTCCTACACATGTGCTGAATTTTCTTTTGGTAAACTTTGTCAAATGATGCACAATATTCACACATATATGGTAAATTATAACCAGCCCTAATTTGAATTTTCTAGAATACTTTAATATGAATGAATATGTAAAAAGTGTTTAGATACGTGTTACATGTTATGCCAAAAACGTTCCATGTGTTGTGTTCGTAGAAAACTGAATTTTCAGCTTTTGTCCATTATGCGATTTTTCTCTGATTAAATTCAAATTTTTTGCATATGTTATATATATTATGTCACACATAATATACATAAAATAAATTTTATATTCAGCTCATAAGGGCTGAGACATCCACATGTGACAAAATAGGTTGAATTTGAAATCTCCACAATTTGGCCTTAATTAGGGGTGATTTGTGCATGTCAACATGGAATGATTTTATGGCCAAATATACCATGTGAGCCACGAAATTTTTGGCCATTTTTGAAGTGTAGGGGCTGGCCATCTATATATGGCAAGTACATGACACGTTGGCAAAATTTCGGTAGTCACCCAATATGACAATTTTTGGTTTACAACCTTGTAACGTGTAGAGAAAAAGGGTTTTGAGTGATTACAAAATGCATGATTTAAATAACATGTACTAAAGAAATGCATGATACGTTTTATGACTTAACACGTTTTTGCATGAAACCTGCCTTATATAGTAGGTCCTACATAACGGCTTGTAATTATTTTGTCATCACCATGACTTATATCATATGATATAAGAACTGAATTTACTCATAAATATGAGGTAAGTATAGTGGTGTGACGTTGACGTATGTTCGTAATATATGTAACGTGTCGGTAGTACGTCGGAGTATATGTGTAGTGTGCCTTTTTATAAAAAATCTGAATATATATATATATATAATATATATAAAAACGTTTTGTAATATATGTAGAAGGAGACTTTCCATTCTTCAATTTGTTGTCATCATGCCTTCTCCAAATCTATCTCCATTTAATGGAATACTTAGTTCATTTAACTAAGACTTCACTTAATGAACTAGTTTAGTTCATTAATGGTGGCACCTAAAAATACTTCAAACACAACAAATGTTTGCCATTTGATGTACGCTTTAAAGCTTCATGGCTTGTTAGTACGGCAACATTATATACAAAGTATATAAGGCAAGTTTGTCACAAAAACGTGTCAAGTAATAACTTGTGTCATGCATTTTTTAAACACGCGTTATTTTAATCATGCATTTTGTGAATCACTCAAATTCTTTTTTTCAACAATCTCCCCCTTATTTTTTGATGATTTACAAAATAACCTTAGTTCATGATTTAAATTTAACCGCTCCCCCTCCAATCGTGCACAACTTCAAATTTTGAATTTGGAATTCTCTCTCCCTAGATTTTTGCAATCAATCATTCTCTCTCCCCCTAAATCATGCATTCTCTCCCCCTTTATTTTGGAAATAAAATCAAAAGTGCATATAAGAAAAAAAAACTCATGCATTTCGATTTCGTTCTTAAGGGTTATTTATTCAACCTTTTGCAAATGTCCTTTTTGGTATCAAAATTTGGGTGACCTTTCCAGGTCTTCCAAAAGGTGAGAAAGAAGATGAAGATGCAATATAATAGGCGTTCGGTACAAATCCGTTAGGCCTTTGGCCGAGAATGCCATCATGCACATAGTATGATCTTTGTTTTTTATAAGCATTTCGGTTTGCATGTACGGGGCGTGATCTAGATGCATTTTTATGATATAGATTTCTCATATGCATCAATGGCTTCTTTTCATATTTGTACAGCACAAAATTATATCTCATATTATATGAAGATGAAGCACGTTTAAATGACATAGGGGGGACCTAGGCGTCTTCTTAGGCGCCACATATGTCTTAGATGCATCTATTTTCTTAGATGGAATGAATTTGGTTGATTTATTTAACTTCTCATTTTTCTCAATGTATCCTAATCCAGTTTTGTCGATATCATGCTTTTGTAAAGAAATGATGCGATCTAGCATGTTTTTACCTATGTCGAATTGTTTCACCATTTTTTCTAGATCTATATTCCTTGATTTCAAATTTGAAATCTCGGATTTCATTTCATTGTTTTGTTTCATTAATTATGTGACCTCTGCTATTAATGCATTGATTGTGCAAGACCACTCTTCTTTTGAATCGTTTAATTGAGAAACAAGGTTCGTGTTAGAAGATTCTAACAACTTCTTGTCTTCAATTAATCGTTTCTTTTCTTTTGCAAGAGTCTTTGAGAACTTATGCAACTCTAAATATTGACTAAATAAATCATCATAAGAAGATTCAGAATCAGAATCAGAGTCAGAAGATACCTCATTCGATTCCTTAGATGTAAAGCATACTTGTGCCATTTATTCTTCCGTATCGTCAGTCTCATAGTCGAATGAAGCACTCCAAGTGGAGGCTTTGAAGGCTCTTCTCCTTTGTTTAGGTTCTAGGACGAGTTTAGTTTTGATCCGATCCTTATCAAGGTGTTTGTTCGTTTGTTTGTCCTTGTTAGGGCAATCATATGACAAGTGCCCAAGTTTCCCACATTCATAACACTTTATTTCCTCATTATTTTTATTTCTATGGTTCTTAGATGAAGTAGGCTTGTGTTTGTTATTAATTGATTTTCTCAAGATCTTTCTTAATCTTTTAGCCATCGTGATTAAATCTTCATCATCGGAATCTATGTTGTAGCACCCCGCACCGGTCTATCTGCGTACGGTGCACCCGCCGTACTTCGCTACGGAGAGTACCAGGCGTCAATGCATAACACGTCACAGTCCATAACAAAATTTATGGACTTTCATGCCTTCATCGTAACAGGTAATCAAAAACTTAAGCAGAATAAAAAATTTTAAACAAAGCATTCCGAATATCCGGCATAAGGTTTACAACCATGTCCATTAAACAAAAGGGTAATTCGAATTTAATGTTCCATCATAAGTTCATCAAAACATAACCCATCGTAATAAAAATCCTTAAGCTGCCATCCTCTCGCACGTCTATGTGTATGAAACTCTAGGCTCATCGTTAATCCACTCTACCCCGTTTCTTGCAAGCTCTGGGAGGAAAAATAAGGGGGTGAGTGACAAAGTCACCAGCACGTACGCCATAAACAATCAAGAATTAAATGGAAAGTATACACAAGAACCAAATCCCAAGAATTTGGATTCCCAACATACCTGACCTTCAATCCATTAGCCGCAAAAGAAATAAGATCATAACTCATGTGACGTAAAATAATAAGATCATGACTTAGGCAAAGAAGGACAATAATATCATAACCTAAATAACTGTACATCTAGCATTCGACTAGCAGTTAGATGCAATGTGTATGAATATGCAAATGTGATGCAACGTGATAAAATGAGAATTAATTCGATCTTTCTTTCTTTCAAAACATCATTGTCGTAAAACGAGAAGTAGAGTGTTCAGATCTATTATCTCCAAATCTGAGGCGGTCATATCAATCCCTTCAGATCTATTATTTCCAGATCTGAAAACGATCATACAATCAATCATCGTCGTCAGGTCTATTCTCTCCGGGCCTGAATGGTCATAAATCATCATCATCAGGTCTATTCTCTTCGGGCCTGAATGGTCATAAATCATCATCATCATGTCTATTCTCTTCGGGCCTGAACGGTCATAAATCATCATAAGATCAATTAACCCCAGATCTGGAGCGGGTTGTGCTGGCCAGAAATTTATGGTACCGATAAGAGTCTTTCTTTCAAAAACTAAAATCTTTCCTTCGAAAAGAGCTTTTCTTAACTTTCTTTGACATAAAATGATGAGGATCAAGGGTCCCATCAAGAAGGCAAGGGCCCCATGACAAGGAGGGTAAGAGAACTTTGTCATCAAGTTGGAACCTTCTTGTATAAGCATGTTCAAGATGAACATAAGGTTCTATGGGTTCATTTCATTGAACCCACCCTTTGAGCATTTACGCATGTGCGTGTGTGCATTCCTTTATTTTTGAATTTTATCTTGTTTCTTGTGATTTTTGTTTTATGTGTTTTCTTTGTAGGTTAATTAAGTACATGGAAGATCCAAAATAAAAGGAAGGCCCAAATGGAACATAGTAGGCATGTGCTACAAAAGAAGGAGACAAAAGGAATGTTGTCTTGAAAGGAATGTTTGTCTCCACAAAGACAAATTCAAATGTGTCCAAGATAGAATGCCTTGTCCAAATTGAAATCAAACTCATCTCCAAGGATCGCAAAGGGGCCGGCCATTTTGAAGGCAAGGATGAAGATCAAATCAAACTTGAAGTTAAACTTGAATTTAAATTCAACCAAGATTTGAATTCAAGTTTCAACCAAATTGGAGACTTAAATTTCAAGAAGATTTCAACCTATTTTCAAGCCATAAACATGCCATCTTGAAGGGTAAAAGAGGGATAGATTCCAATTCAAATTGAATCCAAGTTTGAATTCAAATTCAAACTCAATTTGAATTCAAACTTCAACCATCATTTGAATTCAATTTCAGGTATTTTACCATCATAAAATTAGGTCTCCAAGACCAAAACAAGCATCACACACGGCTGGAAGGGAAGGATATGCAAGAGCGAAATTCAAAGTGAACTCAAATTCAAACTCAACTTAAATTCAAATTCAACCAACTTTTGAATTCAACTTCAAGCCTCATCCTACTTATCAAATCAGCTCCTCCAAGACATTATTTGGACATCAAACACGGCTGGATACATGAGAGAGAACACCTTGCAAGCATTTCAAATTTTAGCTAGAATTTGTTTTAGTTTTGAATTCAAACAATTTTAAATTTTCAAACAATTGTTAGCTAGATTATTTGAATTAAAATTCTGGTCATTTTGAAGGCTGATAGGCCGAGCCATGTAGCCTATAAATAGAGCCTTTGGCCGATTGGATTGGACAACTTTTGATGAATAACAATTCTTGATATTTTTTTTCACTTTGTGTGAGACTTTGTTTTCTTGGTTTTGCATTAAAAACCTAAGTTAAGATCCTTCAAAGTTGAGCATTTTGAAGGTGTTTCCATTGCTAAAAGGTGCCGTCTAGGAGGGCCATATTGGTTTGCCTGACCAACGACCATCTTGAAGTGTTGGTCTTGCTCATTTAAGCCACACGTTTTTATCACTAAGGAAGCAAGGGGAAGTCTTCTTCCTTGTGCCTAACCCTTTGTGAAGGACATTTGGAAGGTGGAATTGTTGGAGCCCACGAGCACGCATCAAATTGGTATCAGAGATAGGTTACTCTATTCCACCATCTATCATTTCCTTTTCATTTGAGTCTAGTCATTTCAAGTTCAGTTGTGTCCTTCTACCCCTAACTCTACACGTCATTTGCATTTCATACAAAAAACATCCAAAAAAATTGCTTTGAGTCTTTGCATTTTGCTGCATTTGGCTTTTCATCATTCAAGTGTCATCTCTTTTATTTCCTTTTGGCATCACATCTGATTTTGAGTCGTTCAAACTTGAACAAATTAGGGTTTGTTGCATTTTAGGTCCCATTCAGCTTTCTTTTAAACATTCCAACCATCAGCCTATAAAGCTACCTTGGTTTCAAATCATCTTGTTGCTACCGAAGCTTTTAGTTGGTGATGATTGTATGCATCTTGGGACTCGCATTATGATTGATTTCATGCCTTAAATCAAGTTAGTCCTACGTGTGTTTGTCTTCACAAGCCCTTTTCAACATCAAGAAAACCCTAAAACCATCCCAATACCCGCACAGCACCCGCCCTAACCCAAACCAATTTTACCAAACAAAATCAGAATCAAAAGATTCCAACTCATTCAAAAAAACCCTAACCCTAGAATTTGAAATTTTGTTCAATTCGGTCATACAACCATCCATTATCCAAATTGACCACAGAAATCATCAATTACCAACCCAAATATTTACACCGCCCATTCAGTTCCCAAAACTCCATTCCGCAGATTCCCAAAACGTTCAAAAAAACTTAAATTGAAAAAACCTAACCCTAATCCCAATTTCGCCCTACCCCAATTTCCCTCACTTTCCAAGGTTATTTTGTTGCAATTCAAGGTTGCAAACTGCAATTTAAAGACATTGCACTATTCTGTCCGAAAACAAAAGTGCTAAGTGCAAAACGCGTGAAATTTCAATTCTGCCCCTAGTAAAAAAAATGGAATATGAACCTTGCTTACTTTGAAATAGCAATGAAGGGAAGAAAAACAAAAGAACAAGAGAAAAGAAAAAGGGCAAAACGTTTGTGCATTACGTGGAAAATTTTTTTGGTGCAATTTGAAAACCCTAGATATTGTATTTCATTTTGCTACACACAACCGTCCTCCCACATCATATTCTCCTTATCCTGCTCTTCTTGAACCAATCACACACTTGGTTGCTCGATTATTGCATGACTTGAACCATTTTGTGGATTTTAAGTGCATAGAATCAAAATTAACTAAAGATTGCCCACGGCAACCCTTAGTTCATCTTTGGTTCAGCCTTATACATCAATTTCGGTTGCTTATTTTCTTTGAATCTTAGTTGAAAGTTAAAGTTTGTTTCCATTTCGCTTGATCATACTTTGATACTAATTAGTGCAACTTGAAAGCAAAAGGGAGAAACAAGTGGAGATCCTTGTGACTTGGAGATGCATTGGCAAAACACTTTCTTAATTGATCACTTTGAGCCTTCTAACTTCAGGTTATCCAAGAAACAAAGTGGTAAGAGAGTAGAAAGAAGAGAAAGAGGAGTGTTTATTGTTTGTTTTTACTAATCACTTAACGTTTGTTTATCTTTGTGTTAGTTTGCTTCTTTCCTTTTTCTTTTTGTTTTCGTTTCAATTCCTTAGGTAAAATGGAGAACAACACTCATTCTGCTTCTAGCAAATCAAAGGAAGCCGAGATAGTGGACAACACGCAACAACAAATGCTGGAGATGTTAAAGAAGCTCATGTATGACAATGAGGTGATCAAACATCGATTGGAGGATGTTGAACGGAGCTACAAGACAAGTGATGGCCAGGGCACAAGCAGGGCCTTTCCCATGCCACAACCAAGGCGTCACCCCCAGAAGAAGTTGAGGATGACAACCTTAGACCACCACACATCGAGGCAAGAAGGTATGTTCCTCCAACACAGCCAAGAAGGTACGCTCCAAGTAGGTACAATGCTGATTATATCCCATTTGAGCATGATGATTATGACTTTGATAACCATCCTCCCCGTGGTTACCAAAGACGCCAAAATCCCCTTTCCCGCAAGATGACGATTTTCTCAAAACCAAAATAAACATTCCCACATTTTATGGTAAAAGTAATGCGGAAGAATATTTGGAATAGGAAACAAAAGTTGATCTAATCTTTTCTTGTACCAACTACAGTGAATTACAAAAAGTGAGGTACGCTTCTATTGAGTTTTCTGGTTATGCACTAAATTGGTGGACAAATTTGTGTCGAAATAGAACTAAGACAAAACAACTGCCTATTGCCCCTTGGGAAGAAATGAAGTTTGAAATGAGACAACATTTCATCCCAAACAATTATGAGAGTTCTATTTTCACGAGTTTGCAAAACTTACGACCAGGTTCCAAAAGTGTAGACGAGTATTACAAAGAGTTAGAAATTTTGTTGGAAAGGTCCAACTTGCAGGAACCCGAAGAAGCCACCAAGGCTTGTTTCTTACATGGTTTAAATAGAGAGATTGTGCAAACGGTTGACCTTCAACCTTATCTCGATCTCACAACCATGGTCCATATGGTTGAGAAGATTGAACACCAATTAAAGGTACGTAGTTTCTTCAATTTCAATTCCACTTATCGTACTAATCAGTCTTCATCAAGGTTTTCCAGCAAGCCTTCAGGAACGGGGAGCTCACGGCCTACAGGAGGCCAAACACGTGACCAAGATGCGTCACAAAGGGTGGACAACTGTGTGTAGTCCACACAAAGGGGAGATGATCACGGCCAACAAAAGACTCCTACCGGAAATTCTTCTGATCTCTCAAACAGGTTTTGGACATTAAATGCTATAAATGTCAAGGATGTGGTCACATAGGAAAAGAGTGTCCTAATGCAAAACGAATCATGTTAATTGAGGAGACAAACGAATATGTGTCTGAGTCCGAGCATGAAAACGAATCTGAGCATGATAATGAAATTGAACCTGAAGAGGATCTAGGCGCATTAGATGATTTTGACACTAAGGAGTTTCTTGTTGTATGTAGAGCTTTAAATGCATATCCGAAATTAGATGATCACGAACAACATAGAGAAAACATTTTCCATATTCATTGCATGATAAATGACAAAGTGTGCACCATGATCATTGATTCCGGTTCTTGTACGAATGTGGCTAGCATCAAATTGGTAAGAAAACTGAATTTGCCTATGACTAATCATCCGCATCCTTACAAACTTGCATGGTTAAATGATTGCGGTGAAGTTAGCGTGAGTAAACAAGTTTTGTTTTGTCTTAGCATTGGTAGTTACAAAGATGATGTTTTATGTGATGTTGCACCAATGCATGCTAGTCATATCTTACTTGGTAGGCCATGGCAATTTGATCGACATGTGACATATGATGGATATTTGAATCGTTATTCTTTCAAATTGAATGGCAACTTTACAAATTGCATGCACTTCCACCACACAAAGTCCACGAGGATCAACAACGCATGTCAAAGTTTAGGGCCGATCCTAAGGAAAAAGAAGCCGAGAAAAAATTCGTGGAATGCATGAAAAGTGAGAACAAAAAACAAGAGAGCAAGGGAAAAGAGGTAGTACCCATAGAGTCACTGAGTTCAAAAAGAAGTGTGGGTATTTTGCAAAGAAAAGAGAGGTCACATGAGCCCTTTATAGCCACCAAACAGTCCTCATTCTCATATCTGAGGCGTGTCACCTTTCCCTAGAAGAACTTCCACCCAACTTGCCTGCCTCAGTTGCGTCCCTTATCCAACAGTACGAAGTTCTATTTCCCACCGAACCACCATCTGGTTTACCACCTATTAGGGGAATAGAACACCAAATCGATTTTGTCCCAGGAGCCGTGTTACCAACTCGCCCAGCCTATCGAGCCAACCCTGAAGAAACCAAGGAAATCCAAAGGCAAGTAGAGGAGCTCCTAGCGAGTCGACAAGTCTGAGAGAGCCTAAGCTCATCAGCCGTCCCAGTCATTTTAGTACCCAAAAAGGATGAAACTTGGAGAATGCGTACCGATTGCCGAGCCATAAACAAAATTACCGTCAAGTATAGGTACCCCATACCTAGGCTGGATGATATGTTGGATATGTTGCACGGATCTAAATTCTTCACCAAAATCGACCTTAAGCAAGGGTACTTCCAGGTACGCATTAGAGAAGGGGACGAATGGAAGACTGCATTCAAAACCAAGTTTGGGCTCTATGAGTGGTTAGTGATGCCCTTCGGGCTCACCAACGCCCCTAGCACCTTTATGAGGCTAATGAATGAAGTCTTACAAGCGTTCATAGGCCGATTTGTTGTTGTTTATTTCGATGATATCCTAATCTATTCCCAAAGTATAAAAGATCATCTTCACCACATTGGGGCCGTTTTTGAGAAGCTTAAGCAAGAACAACTTTACGCCAACTTTAAGAAGGGCTCTTTTTGTTTGGAACGCGTAGTTTTCCTAGGCTTTGTCATTTCGGCTGAGGGAGTAGAGATGGATGAGGAAAAGCTTAAGTCAATTGTGGAGTGGCCTATACCTAAGAATTTAGGGAAGGTTCGCAGTTTCCGTGGACTTGCAAGTTTTTATAGACGCTTTATCAAAGATATTTCTTCCATACCTGCACCCCTAAATGAAATTGTGAAAAAAGATGTGCCTTTTAGGTGGGAAGAGCCACAACAACCGGCATTTGATGAGCTTAAATGTAGGCTAACCACTGCACCCATACTTAGGCTGCCAAATTTTGACGAGACTTTTGAGATCGAGTGTGATGCAAGTGGAGTGGGTATAGGCGCAGTTTTGACCCAAGGTAAGAAACCCATAGTTTATTTTAGTGAGAAATTGAAAGGAGCTGCATTGAATTACTCTACCTTATGATAAGGAACTTTATGCCCTCGTGAGATCCCTTCAAACTTGACAACACTATCTTCAACCTAAAGAGTTTGTGATCCACACTGACCACGAAAGCCTTAAGTATCTTAAAGGGCATGAAAAGTTGAACAAGCGACATGCCAAATGGGTAGAGTACATAGAACAATTCCCTTACATGATTAAGTATAAACAAGGAAAGGACAATATAGTTGCCGATGCCCTCTCTAGGAGATACATATTAGTGAATACATTATCCTCACGCTTCTTAGGATTCGAATCACTTAAGGAATTGTACCCCAATGACCATGACTTTGGCATCATTTTTGAGTCTTGTAAAGAGGCACCATTTGTGAAATTCTACATACATGAGGGTTATCTTTTCAAAGAACATAAGTTGTGTGTTCCCTAATCATCCCTACAAGAAAGCATTGACTAGAGAAGCCCATGTGAGAGGTTTAATGGGTCATTTCGGCGTGTTCAAAACCCTTGAGACTCTTAAGGAACATTTCTATTGGCCCCACATGTGCGTAGACGTTGAAAGATTGTGTGGTAATTGCATAACTTGCAAACAAGCCGAATCCAAGTCCCAACCACATGGCCTTTACACGCCTTTACCCGTCCCTGATTCCCCTTGGATTGACATTTCCATGGACTTTGTTTTAGGACTTCATAGGTCTCGAGGAGGGCGCGATAGCATTTATGTTGTGGTTGATCGATTTTCAAAGATGGCACATTTCATTGCATGTAGGAAAGTTGATGATGCCACACATGTTGCTGATTTGTTCTTCAAAGAAATTGTGAGATTGCATGGCATGCCACGTACAATTGTAAGTGATAGAGATACAAAATTTTTGAGTCATTTTTGGCGTGTTTCATGGGCTAAACTTGGTACCGACTTGTTGCTTTCAACCATTGCACACCCACAAACTGATGGACAAACTGAAGTCGTTAATCGTACTCTTTCTCAACTTTTGCGTGCCATTTTGCAAAAACATATTAAACATTGGGAAGATTGTTAACCATATATCGAATTTTCATACAATAGGAGTGTCCATCACGGTACCTTGCATAGTCCATTTGAAATCGTGTATGGCTTTAACCCCTTGTCTCCCCTTGATTTGATCTCTATTCCCATGCATGAACGTTCAAGTCTTGATGGTAAACAAAAAGCGGAAGAGATAAAGAAACTGCATGAACAAGTTAAAACACAACTTGAAAAAAAACAAAGCTTATGAAAGACGAGCTAACAAACATCGAAAACGAGTTGTGTTTAAACCTGGAGATTTAGTGTGGTTACATTTGCGCAAAGAAAGATTTCCCAATGAGCAAAAGTTAAAACTATTACCTAGAGGCGATGGACCTTTCAAAGTTTTGAAACGCATAGGTGACAATGCATACATCCTTGATCTTCCTGAAAGGTATGGTTCCATTTCGCCTACTTTTAGTGTTGCAGACCTCACCCCTTTCACTGATGACCTTTTTGATTCGAGGACGAATCCTTTTGAGGAGGGAGGGATTGATGAGGACCAAGGGTCCCATCAAGAGGTCAAGGGCCCTATGACAAGAAGGAGGGCAAGAGAACTTTATCATCAAGTTGGAACCTTCTTGTATAAGCATGCTCAAGATGAACCTAAGGTTCCACGGGTTCCTTTCATTGAACCCACCCTTTGAGCATTTACACATGTGCGCATGTGCATTCCTTTATTTTTGAATTTTATCTTGTTTCTTGTGATCTTTGTTTTATGTGTTTTCTTTGTAGGTTAATTAGGTATACGGAAGATCCAAAATAAAAGGAAGGCCCAAATGGAACATAGTAGGCGTGTGCTACAAAAGAAGGAGACAAAAAGAATGTTGTCTTGAAAGGAATGTTTGTCTCCACAAAGATAAATTCAAATATGTCCAAGATAGAATGCCTTGTCCAAATCGAAATCAAACTCATCTCCAAGGATCACAAAGGGGCCGGCCATTTTGAAGGCAAGAATGAAGAACAAATCAAACTTGAAGTTAAACATGAATTTAAATTCAACCAAGATTTCAATTCAAGTTTCAACCAAATAGGAGACTTAAATTTCAAGAAGATTTCAGCCTATTTTCCAGCCATAAACACACCATCTTGAAAGATAAAAGAGGGATAGATTCCAATTCAAATTGAATCCAAGTTTGAATTCAAATTCAAACTCAATTTCAAACTTCAACCATCATTTGAATTTAATTCCAGGTATTTTACCATCATCAAATCAGGTCTCCAAGACCAAAACAAGCATCACACACGGCTGGAAGGAAAGGATATGCAAGAGCCAAATTCAAAGTGAACTCAAATTCAAACTCAACTTGAATTCAAATTCAACCAACTTTTGAATTCAACTTCAAGCCTCATCCTACTTATCAAATCAGCTCCTCCAAGACATTATTTAGACATCAAACACGGCTGGATACATGAGAGAGAACACCTTGCAAGCATTTCAAATTTTAGCGAGAATTTGTTTTAGTTTTGAATTCAAAAAATTTTCAATTTTTAAACAATTGTTAGCTAGATTATTTGAATTAAAATTCTGGTCATTTTAAAGGCTGATAGGCTGAGCCATGTAGCCTATAAATAGAGCCTTTGGCTGATTGGATTGGACAACTTTTGATGAATAACAATTCCTGATATTTTCTTCACTTTGTGTGAGACTTTGTTTTCTTGGTTTTGCATTAAGAACCTAAGTTAAGATCCTTCAAAGTTGAGCATTTTGAAGGTGTTGCCATAGCTAAAAGGTGCCGTCCAGGAGGGCCATATTGGTTTGCCTGACCAACGACCATCTTGAAGTTGGTCTTGCTCATTTAAGCCACACGTTTTTATCACTAAGGAAGCAAGGTGACATAATATATATATAACATGTGCAAAAAGTTTGAATTTAATTGGAGAAAAATCGCGTAATCGACAAAAGTCGAAAATTCAGTTTTCTATGAACATAACACATGGAACGTTTTTTGGCTGACATGTAACATGTATCTAGACACTTTTTACACATTCAAGACATGTTGAAGTTTTCTAGAAAATTCAAATTAGGGCTGATTATAATTTACCATATATGTGTGAATATTGTGCATTATTTGACAAAGTTTACCAAAAGAAAATTCAGCACATGTGCAGAAATTTCACACACTATTTTCAGCTTTGTTGGAGCCTAGATGGAGCTTATTTGGCACTTTAATTGGTCAAAAATAAGCCACACATGATGAGTGACTTTGAAGAGGGTAACACACAAGGAAAGATTTCAAAAATGCAACACATGCTGAAAATTTTCAGCACATGTGAATAGTTGCCGAATTTACTATTCTTTTGTCCTTAATTTGCATCCCAAAATTGAAGGAATTTAATGGTGATTATTTTGTATTGCGTTAATTCTTTTTGGCACATGTTTTGCAAGTTAATCTCAGATTTTTACAGCACAGTAAGTGATGACAAGTTGGACCAATCATCAAGTGCCAAGTAAGCAATGCCAAGTCATCCATCCAATCATATTGTACCAAGTGAGCAAGATAGTGTCATATCTACACAAGACAATCTTCCAAGGCCATTTAAGAGAATTCTCAAGGTGTTGGAAGACCTAAAGGGGGCGGCCATGTTGGGATAAAAAGAAGAGAAGAGAGCAAACAAAAGTCAAGGCTACTCTCATATTCCATCAAGTGCAAAGCTCAAACCTATTGTACTTATATTCAAACATATTGAATAGGCTTTGTTCATACCACCATACACGTTTAAATTGTAAAAGGTTGATCAAGGTGTGATCAAACCTTCATCCGTTCGGTGGTGGTGTTCATGAAAGGTGTGATTGCTTGTAACGTTTGTGTAAAGGGTTGGAGTTGGTGTGTAACTCCAGCAAGCCTTGTGGTAAGCTGTTATTTTGTGATTAGTGATAACCGAGGAAGGTGTCCTCGAAGACTGGAGTAGGTTGTGTTAACTGAACCAGTATAAAATTCTCGGTGTTATTGCTTTCAACACTTTACTTTCAGTTTCCAGCACTTTGCATCGTTTTCATTGCACTAGTAAAAATATCAAACAATTTTCAAAAATTACCAAACTTTTCAGAAACATAGCCACACCTCTTAAGTTTCATTTGGCGCAACTTTCAATCCTTTTGGACAATTATAAGTCATTCAAACGTTAGTAGTTCTGAGACTAGTCCAATCTGATTTTCAGACTTGCAAAGGTTGAGAACTTGAACGTATTTGACATACTTCCCAAAGGAATTTTTCAAAACTGTTTCAACCCATTTAAATACATATAATAAGAGTTGTCATTAAATTTTCAGATCCTTTTGAGTTACGGATTAATTAGAATAAAGTTTTCAAGTCAGACTATTGTTTTTGGCAAATTTGCACAATCTGACCACAAACAACCTTTCAATGGGTTAAATGTTGAATTTTGATCTAGAACTTTTAAGAGATACTCAGAATATCTGAGACTACAATCTCTTCAAATTTTAGAATTTTTGAAGGCATGTAACCTAGTTTTTCAAACGTTGCAAAACAGGTCCTGAAAACAGAAAATGTTTTCAAAAGTTGGGTTTTTGGATCAAAACATTTTAAAAACCAAAATTTCCGCACCCACTATTCAACCCCCTTTCTAATGGCGCCTTGCAGGTCCTACACAAACAATGTATCATCACTAAGAGTTTGCTTAAATCAATATATAAGGACTACCGAAGTAAATCGTTTAAATCAAGCTCGTGGAGATTGTTTTAATCCATATAATGCCCTTTTTAATCTACATACCATTCCCTTATTCTGACGATGCTCAAATCCAGGAGGTATATCTATGTATACTACTTCATGTAAATCACCTTTTAAAAAAGTAATTTTTACATCTAATTGAAATAAGCCCCAATCTAAGTTAACCGCCAAAGAAAATATGATTCTAACCGTATTCAATTTAGCCACAGGGACAAAAGTCTCTGTATAATCTATACCATACATTTGTATAAAACCTTTTGCTACTAGCCTTGATTTATATCTATTGACTGTTCCATTAGCATTATATTTAACCGAAAAACCCATCTACAGCCAACAGTTTTAACTCAAGGCTTACGAACAACCACATCTCAGGTTCTGTTTTAATTAATGCTCGCATTTCCTCATCTACTGCTTCTTGCTAGAGAGGATTTTTAAGGGCTTCTTCAATACAAGTGGGCATTTATTGATTATCTAGAGAACATATAAAAGCTTTAAAGTTACCTTTTAATTGATCATATGCAAGAAAGTTGTATAAAGGATGTTTGGTACATTCTTTTACTCTTTTTCTAAGTGCTATAGGTGAGTCATCTACGGAAGTGTCACTTATAGGATTGGGTGCATCAGATTCCAATCCTTGAGTTGTGTTATTTCTTCTTCTATACACCTGTGTAATAGGTAATTCTACTCTAGGACTTGTCAATATTTCAGTTCCTACGGTCTCCTGATCCTGCCTAGGGATCTCATTTATGTTAACTGATTCGCTCGTAGTTACAATATTATTAGGTTCACTAAATATAACATCAAGTATACTCCAGAAGTGATCTACATTACTTGCGGTCTTGTCTAATAACACGTTACTTGAGTAGTATGCACTTTGTTCATCAAGCACTACATCAAGGGACACAAACATTTTCCTAGTTACTGGACAATAAAATTTAAATCCTTTTTGTGTACTAGAGTAACCCAAGAATATACATTTATGTGTTCATCTATCTAACTTTTTATGTAAGTTAGGCTGAACATATACATATACCACACACCGAATGATACGATCTTAGATCGTATGGAAATGACGATCGCTTCTTTCAACTCAAAAAGACACATTTGATCACCCTTGCGTGGGACAATGGCGCCAACACCACCTTCTTGGACAAGAGAAATCAACAACGTCTACGTCGAGCAATTCGAATCTCCCAATCCAACACGTCGTTCCGTATCCTTGGATTGTGATTCACCAACTAGGTTTGCTCAAACCTTGATTGGATCTAGCTTTGATTTTAATTTGTAAAAACCAACGGAAAACACAAAACATAAGCAACACACGGTTGCAAGAAACTGAAATTTGTTATTCTCAAAATTCTGCCAAAAAAACTGTCCAGCCGTTTCTCTTTGACACTAATATAATGCTATATTTTGATATTCCTAAACCTTAACTAATCAATCAAAGTCCTTAGATTACTATCTATCTATCTAAATCAAATTTACATAAAAGATAAGTCAAAGCTAATCAAGGAAGATTACATAATTCAAATCCCTAAAATTTCGTACTGGAATTACACCATGTCGGTTACTGGCTTATAGCCGCTTCTAGACGCCGAATTGGGGTTTGCACTCTTCACACAAGTTGTAGCTCATGAAATTCCCTTGAATTTGGGCTTTTGAATCACCTCATTTGGACTCTTATTGACAGAGATACGGGCCTCCAAAGATTAGGTATATATCCAGTGAACTTCAGCACTTTCCATTCTGGACTCCCAACTTGCACCTGATTTCGGTCCATCTTGTAGCCCGAATTAGCAAAAGTGTAAAACATGCAAATCGTCACAAATTGAGTTATCGGAAACCTTCAAGTTGTTTGAACCCATTTGGATCAGTACTCCGACCTAGGCATCCAAAATACCGACTGGTGTCTGGCTGCCTTCCTGAAAAAATAGGGACTCTCCAAGCCACTTTCATTATTTAGCCTTGTCACCTTAGAAAACACTCAAAAACGGTAATTAGTACTATAAACACATATTACAAGACTCTATAAAATATCCTAGACCTAAAATAAAGACAACGAAAACAACTAGACTCGATATTACAACGACAACGCATGAAATGACCATCCTGCCCTCTCACCAACCCTTACATCATATAATGTGCATTGAAACACTTAGACAATCAGATCATGACCTCAATAAACTTTGAAAAATCATGCATATACATTCCTTGGCTCATCTTGTACATGTTTGAACAAGAAGCTCTTTAGTTTACATCTTCTATTTGTGCAAAAACTTCTTGTTTGTAGAGTTTGTATGTTGAAGGCTCTTGTTTGTGAAGCTTGTATGTTTAGGGCTCCTTGAATCGCATCATTCCCTCCCTCCTCAAAAAGATTCGACCTCGAATCTAAACACACAAATGGATAAGAGGGATAGTCCATAAATGACTCATAAACTATGTATGATAGAAGTACAAACAAGCCAAGTGTAATGATCATACATAATTTAAGTCTAACATGCTTAGGATGACCACGTACTCCAATGATGACACATCTAGACATCAATAAACCCCTCTTCCTAACATGTTTAGGGTGCACAAAGACATACACCTGAAACTCTAACTCAAAAAATGCATATCTAGAACCACGATCAAGTAAAAGATGATGGCAAAGAGATAAATAAGGAGTAGAGTCATACCTCTTTTGTATCTTCACTTTCACATGCTTAGGATGCATTAACAAAGAACAAGTGAGACACTTATGAAGCTTCCAAAAGAAAGACTTATCACACACTAGAACACGACTCCATGTCAATACAAACCTCTTCTTGATGTGTTTAGGGTGTATAGTCATGCTTCTCTTAATCAAACATGAATGTGTAGGATGCAACCAAAATCCATCATGAAAGGAACATTCAAACTCAATCAATACATGGAACAACAATTTATCATGGCAAACGAAGTCACAAGTCACCAGAATTTGGAAAGAGAAACAAGACAATGTGATATGACATCTCTCATCAGCAAACATGGTATGAATCATCCTATGACCAAGCACACTATGGGAATGGATCATGCTAAAGTCCGTGTGCGTATAAAGCATATGAAAAGGGTCATGAAAACAATGTAGACTAGGCAGTTCAACACACACTTTAAAAGATTTAGCAACAACCGATTCAACACTCTTAACTATCAACTCAGGTTCAACCAACTTAGATGCATCTGATTCATCATTTAAATCATCATCTAATTCATGTGACACAAGTTCCAATTCAGGTCTTAACTCAAGATCGCACGATACATGTGGTGAACACAAATCAAGATAAATAGGCGATGCTACTTCAACATGTAAATCATCCTCATGTTCACTCGTTTTCTCATGCAATTCAACCAAGATTTCGCCATGCAATTCCACTATATTATCATGCACTTCATGCTCATTAAATGCATTAATTTTAACCTCATTTAACTCTTGTGGAAACAAATCAACTTTCGGCTTTGTTTTAGCATCGACATAAGGTACAATTTCAGCTTTTTGCTCCTTTTTAGAAACAATTTCAGCTTTGCCACACTTATGCATTTTAGCAAAAAAATCATCCATGTCTTTCTTAAATTTTATCCTATTCTCAATGTTGGTTGCATGCTCATACATAGCTTCAAGTGATTCATATCTACAATGCATCATTTCATATGCAATCTCTTTATTTAACCCAGCAATGAATCTAATCATGGTTAATTCCTCAATCTCTTCAATGTAAGCATAATATAAGTCATCTAGCAATTCATTGTAATATGCTTTAATATCTTTATCATGTTGTGGATAATTTTGAAACTTAGGCACTTTGCAACGCCAATTTCTTACCCAAATACCATTTGATTTTCCAAA
Source organism: Eustoma russellianum (assembly GCA_036186865.1). Lineage (NCBI taxonomy): Eukaryota > Viridiplantae > Streptophyta > Magnoliopsida > Gentianales > Gentianaceae > Eustoma > Eustoma russellianum. The sequence continues at coordinate 15,351,087 of AP025070.1, read as the reverse complement.
GGTAATCATGCGTTTTTCAACCTCGTTGTAGTCATGCTCATAACACATGACTCCCCAAATGGTGCCAACCAACTCTTCAACTTGTGAACTCTGTTGATTCAAGGTTCTCCAATCCAATTCTTCCACCTTGTTGGAGATTTCTTGCAATTTCTCCAAAACCTTTTCAAGTGACAGTTCAGCCCTTGTCTCCTCATCTACGGCGTTGGTCGACGACATGTTTTCACCTGAAATGAAATAAAGAAGACAAGAAAAAAAACTAACACAAAGACAAAAGAGATTTCGTTACGTTAGTAAAAATCAAAATCCAAGTGTATGTTACTTTCTCGCTCTTGTATAGTCACTCAAGTTTGTGCTTTCCCCGGTCAATCTTGGGCTAGATACAACCAAAGCAAGCTCCTCAAGTGGCTAACACAATCCGATGATCAATTGCGCCCTTTTCTCCAATGTGTCACCCAAATTTCAGCAACTATCAAGCAAAGGTATTAAGCCAAGAACAAGACAATTTAACACACTTAACCTTCTAAGAATCAAGGAAAAAGAGACCAAAAATTATGTCAAAGGCTGAGCCAAAGAAAACTAAGGGTTGCCCTGGGCAATCTTTAGTTAACCTTAGCCTAATGCAAATTAATTACAAGTTGTTGATTCAAGTGCAAAAATTAAGTATCCAAGTGTAAACAAGGAATTGTGTAGGGGGATGAAGTATAGATGTCTCGACTTCGTATGATATAATGATGGACTTGATATGCAAAAATATTTATCAACAACTTAACTTGATTTCATCAAACAACTGAGAGCAAACCGCAGGTTATGTGAATTGGTATTTGTCTCGCCAACTTGATGGAAGGTCTAATCTGACGTTATGAAAATTTAAAGCCAACAAAGACATGCTTTTGTTGGACCATTTAAATAAAGAAATGATTGAGCCGTTTGTGCTACACCTCTTTTTTTTGTATCTTTTGCTTCAGTTTTGGATCTGAGAATGGATATTTTCTGACGATATTTCTTGGCAAAAACAAAACAGTATCGTGGCGGTCTTGGGAAGATTTCGGCCAAACAGTTTTTTTGTTCCAAGATTAGGCTTTTTATGGCTAGGTCTGGCTTGAAGATGATGCCTTGGATACAAGAAAATTACAACGCAAACCAAACAACACTGCAATCAAATCACACAAGTCTAAAAATCAACTAAAAGCTTCGTTAGCAACAAGACTTATAAGTGACATGGGTTGCACTTTCAAGCAATGGACTAGATATATATGTTATGGCTGAATTTAAGTCCTAACACAATGACCCTATTGTTAAGTGTGTGTAAAGATTCAATCTTTAAGGGTTAATAGCAAAAATATGCGCAAAGTCCAAACTTTCTTTTGCTATATGATTTTTTTTATGTATAGCAAGATGAATACAATGCTAATCACGTACCAAGAAAAAAGGAACCAAACAAAAAAAATAGAGCGTAGACAATGGAGGAAAACAGTAGGGGAATGAAGCAAAAGATATGATTTTTATTTTTTTGGAATTTACTGAAACGCTACATGCATAAAGAAAAAGGATGGATAGAAGTACGATTTAGACAAAAGGGGTGATCTTTTGTCCATTTAGTGCAATAACGTGGGTGGAGGATATAGGAATTAGGCTTTTTTTTTAAACAAGATGATTATACTGTGAATCAAGGAAGAAGAAAAAGGTTCCAAGCAACAGTTAGAATCACGTACACATGCATGGGGAATGTAGGGTGATTTGAACAAAAAGACAGGGACTTTTTTTTTTGAATTAAGATGACAATTGTAATTGAGGGAAAGAAGAAACAAAGGTGGGGAACGGACGTTTGGGTACGAAGAAGGAAACAGTGAGAGAAAAAAAAATAAGAGAAATAAGGATATGCGAGTTGTAAATAAGAAACCTTCGCTCTGATACCACTTTGATACGATCTTAGATCGTATGGAAATGACGATCGCTTCTTTCAACTCCAAAAGACACCTTTGATCACCCTTGCGTGGGACAATGGCGCCAACACCACCTTCTTGGACAAGAGAAATCAACAACGTCTACGTCGAGCAATTCGAATCTCCCAATCCAACACATCGTTCCGTATCCTTGGATTGTGATTCACCAACTAGGTTTGCTTAAACCTTGATTGGATCTAGCTTTGATTTTAATTTGTAAAAACCAAAGGAAAACACAAAACATAAGCAACACACGGTTGCAAGAAACTGAAATTTGTTATTCTCAAAATTCTGCCAAAAAAACTGTCCAGCCATTTCTCTTTGACACTAATATAATGCTATATTTTGATACCTAAACCTTAACTAATCAATCAAAGTCCTTAGATTACTATCTATCTAAATCAAATTTACATAAAAGATAAGTCAAAGCTAATCAAGGAAGATTACATAATTCAAATCCCTAAAATTTCGTACTAGAATTATACCCTGTCGGTTACTGGCTTATAGCCGCTTCTAGACGCCGAATTAGGGTTTGCACCCTTCAAAACACTTGTAGCTCATGAAAGTCCCTTGAATTTGGGCTTTTGAATCACCTCATTTGGACTCTTATTGACAGAGATACGGGCCTCCAAAGATTAGGTATATATCCAGTGAACTTCAGCACTTTCCATTCTGGACTCTCAACTTGCACCTGATTTCGGTCCATCTTGTAGCCCGAATTAGCAAAAGTGTAAAACATGCAAATCGTCACAAATTGAGTTATCTGAAACCTTCAAGTTGTTTTAACCCATTTGGATCAGTACTCCAACCTAGGTGTCCAAAATACCGACTGGTGTCTGGCTGCCTTCCTGAAAAAATAGGGACTCTCCAAGGCACTTTCCTTATTTAGCCTTGTCACCTTAGAAAACACTCAAAAACGGTAATTAGTACTATAAACACATATTACAAGACTCTATAAAATATCCTATACCTAAAATAAAGACAACGAAAACAACTAGACTCGATATTACAACGACAACGCATGAAATGACCATCCTGCCCTCTCACCAACCCTTACATCATATAATGTGCATTGAAACACTTAGACAATCAGATCATGACCTCAATAAACATTGAAAAATCATGCATATACATTCCTTGGCTCATCTTGTACATGTTTGAACAAGAAGCTCTTTAGTTTACATCTTCTATTTGTGCAAAAACTTCTTGTTTGTAGAGTTTGTATGTTGAAGGCCCTTGTTTGTGAAGCTTGTATGTTTAGGGCTCCTTGAATCGCATCACCCAAATACCCTGAATGGTAATGTAGAAATTAATTTAGTATCCGGATTACTATTTAGTAGTAGTGCCTTTGATGTTTTAAATGACAAGACCCGTGAAGGCAACCTATTAATGAGATATGTGGCTTTGAGTATTGCTTCAACCTATTAAAATTTAGTATTTGTAGAAAACATAATAGATCGAACCACCTCTAATATGCCTGTTTTTCCTCTCCGCTATACCATTTTGTTGAGGAGTATATATACAAGAAGTTTGATGATGAATACCTAGATTATCTAAATAATCCTTTATCTCTTTATTAACATAGTCAGTTCCATTGTCGCTTCTGAGTATCTTAATTGTAGTATTAAATTGTTAGTGTATGTGCCCTAGGCCATGATTTGGATGTTTATGTTATACATTTATTATTAATAAAAGAGGTATTATTATCATTATTGTTGGTTAGTATGTTGTACAATTATGATATATGTCCCTGGTTCATTATTGTTATAGACATAAAATAATTTATAACCAGTATTATGAGTATTGATTTGATAATCATGAGATGATTATGTGTATGGTGATACAAATCAATCTCATAGATACTTGCTAGACAACAGTGTATTGGATAGACCTATCATGAGATTACTACATGGATTAACGTCATAAGTAAATCTCATGATAGTCATATTTTAATCCTTAGACTTGAGATTGTCATAGTTTCTAACATAAGGACTATTATATTTTGACATGATCTAACGTTATCCGTAACTGGATAATAATAAAGGTCATGATTGAGTATGATGGAAATTATGTAGAGGATATTGAACAATCAAGATAGAATTTGTCCATCTCTTTCGAGAGAGATATCTTTGGGCCCCTCGATTAGTGAGACTGAAATGCATGGCCGTACTCAAATGAATTGATAGTGTGATCAGTGTCATTTGTTTTATCAGTCTACTTAGAGATCGAGTAATCATATGTTTGAACAATATAAGTATGACGCTGACCATGACTTATGTTCAAACTAGATATCATGTGACAAAGGGATTAATGCATGTGCTATTATTAGGCTAATTGGACTGTACTCATATTAATTGGGTAGTCGTAATGTCTTGCTAGAGACCAATTATGACTTGTTGGTTTAATAGAGATTTAACTGGCTACCAATTGATATGGGCCTATCGGGTCACACACAAGAATGCGTATGGGATGATATTAATAATATTAATAATATTAAAATTAAATATTAATTATTATTATTATTATTATTTCTTTTTTTATATATACTTATATGTATCATCGGATAATAACAATAGAATCCATATCTGATATGGATTTTGATTGGTCTTATCTAATCCTAACAAAATCCGTATTTGATACTGATTATGATCGGCACTAAGTAATCCGATCTGGAATTGGATTTTGATGTCTATATACATGCATATGTATCCTGGTGTGTCTTGTATTAGAGTACACACAACAGAAAAACCCTAGAGCCGTTTTTGGAGACAAACGAGTTCTCTCAGCCGCGCGCCGTTCAAGAGCTAGTACTCTGGACGAAAGCATTCGTGTGGATACCGGCAGAGGGTGTTCGTGTCATCGCACCTCCTACGTTCGCACCTTCTACTTCTGCAGATTTCCAATCTACAAAGGTAAGGTTATTGATTTCTTTTATCGAATTAAACGAACAACATGGATCCTTGGTAGGAAATCGGAGATCAAGTTTTTTTTTTCCGCTGCGCATTTTAGCAGTGATCTTCTCGATTTACTAACATAAACTGATTCTTCATAAGAGTGATATAAGTTTGTATAATGTTTCCTACTTCACTTTTATTCTCATTAGGTATACCGACGTTAACATAGTATGATCATCCACAAAAGTCACAAACCACCTAGCACCATTCAAGCTTGCTATTCTAGAGGGACCCATACATCTGAATGAACCAAGTTAAGTGGACTACTGGGTAAATATGGTTTTAGAAGGTATCTTCGTTTAGTCTGTTTTGCAAGAACACACGTTTCACATTTCAGGTCACAGGGTTGAACATTATAAAACAGATGTGGCATTATCCTTTTCAAGTACAAAAAGTTGGGATGCCCTAATCTAGTATGCCACAACAAAATATGATCCAGACTATTGGTCTTTGTATCAGTACATGAGAAAGTCCTAGAACTATTACACACTGAAGATCTGGAATCCAAAATATCATCACATACAGACTATTCATTTTCAATCTGTTTTCCTTGTGACTGAAAGATGTATAGGCTATTTAATTGTCTAGCATTGCCAATCATCTTCCACATATGTTTCTCCTGAAAGAGACATTCAGAAGATGAGAACACTGCTAAACAATTGTTGTCACATGTTAGTTTACTAATTGAGATCAAATTAAAGCTTAGACATGGCACATATAATGCATGATGCAACATCAACGTAGCTATGAGTTTAACTTTTCCCTTTCCCAATACACTTAGGCTAACACCATTAGCTATTTCTACCAATTTGGGACTTGTAAAAGTTTCACAAGCATTTAAGAGACTAAAGTCATTGGTCATATGGTCTGATGCTCCGGAATCAACAATCCAAGAGCACCAAGTACCATCTGACTGAGTAACTTTCTTTGAAGTAATCGTTGCTCGACTAGGCTGTGGCTCATGTTGTTGGTTTTGGGAGTACCCATTAATTTGCTGCTTCTTTGAAAGTAGTTGAACTAGAGCTTCCACTAATGAGTGAGCCATGACTATGAGTCCTTGTAACTTGCAGAATTAGCCAATGATGGTCTTCCTGTTCCCCAAGATGGAGAAAACCTAGTAGGTGTTGGACCATTTTGCTATTGTAACTGCTTAAGCCTCTGAAGTTTATAGCAGTTATCTACAGAGTGACCAACCTTACAGTATTTACAAGTCTGAGATGGTCTATAGGAAAAACGTTGTGCAGGTGGGCCTGGATTTTTTATTGCTATCAAATCAGAGGAATCTGAAGTCATAACATGACTTCCTTGTTGTAAACTATCTAAGGTTAGGGTAGGTTGCTTATTGAGAGAATGAACAAAGGGAGTGAGAGTAGAAGAGCTTGTTATCAGGGCATATCCTTCAATGGTTGGCTTATCAGGGCATATCCTTCACTGGTTGGGTTAGAAACTGTACCCATCATGATCTTAAGTCTACTTTCTTCTTGGTGGACTTCAGAAAAGACGGTGTTTAGGTTAGGGAGTGGTTTCATGCCTAGAATCCTACTCTGGACTGAATTAAGTTCCTTTTTTAGCCCATGCAAGAATCTAAAGACTCATTTGACTTCTATAAATTGTTTGAATGCTTATCATCAGTAGGGGTTGTCCAAGTATGTTCCTCAAACATGTCAATCTGCTGCCATAGCCTTGTAAGATTCAAATAGTATATGCTGACAGAGTTCCCTCCTTGACGTACGTCTTGTAGTTGTGATTCTAGTTCATAAATTTTTGATACATTGTCTCTTTTCGTGTATAACTCCTTTGCAGCTTTCCAAATGGCTGCGGCTGTAGGGTACAGGATGAAGTTATTGCCAATGTCAGGTAGCATAGATCCTATTAACCATATGACATAATCATGGAATTTTCTGAGTGCCATTGTCTATAACCAGCGTCAATGGGCTCTGGAATTAGTAGATGGCCATAAAGGTGATCATCCTTGCCTCGGCCGATTATAAACATCTCGACGTCTTGCTCCAAAGAAGGTAGTTGTGACCCATAAGTTTGTGGTTGGTGATCATGATAGGGTTCCCATCAATAGAGCTTGGCAGCTGATTTTGTATACCCTCCATTACTGTTCCACTAGGGAGAGCAGAAGTACTTTCAGAAGTTTCTAGGATTTCAGCCATGGGAAGGATTTAAGAAGGATAGAAGCACGCGAGAGAGAGGGAGGAAGAGAAAAGAAACTTGTAGATGAAGAGAATATGAAGAAGAAAAAGAAAAGAAAGGTGAGAAGAGAAAGAACAGAGAGAAAAATTGAGACCAAGAAGAAGGTTGATGGAAAGTTTAAATGACTCTTCAAAGAAGACGTTAGAAACAATGAAGGAAAAGTAAGAAAAAGAAGTCAGGTTGCATGAAAAGAAAAAAAGTTGTAAAGCAAATGTCCCTTCTGCTTTTATTGGGAAGGGAAGATTTTCCTCGGGACGTGATTTTTCAGAAGAAGAGGACGAGAATTTTCGAGAAGCAGTGGAAGCGGTGGACAAGTGTACTCTACTGCTTAATAACCAAGTTAGTGGGAAAGTACAGGTAGGGAGGTTAGGGACACGCATGCTCACTGGATTAATACACGTACCTCACAGATCTTGGCATGTGTACCTTTGAAAAAAATTTACTCATCTTCTTCATCAAGTGATTCTTCAACTGAGATCAACTATGGCTTCCCCTTCTTTATAGACGATATTTTTTTTGTTTTCCTCTTTAGTTCAGACTCTGCAACCAAGTGCAACCAAATTCTATTTTTTGTTCCTCAAGTTCTGATACCATATAGAGATTAATACAAGAACAACAAGTATAAAACTAAGATATAGAGCAGGAAGATTGAGAAGAATCTGTGGAGCTCAAGAAATAGGAAGCAAAGGACTGAAATCAAAGGATTTCAGATTAGATTAATATGTACACAGTAATTCCCTATTTATACAAGAGTAGCCAACGGCTACTTTCATCA
>AP025070.1:15206522-15343203 GCA_036186865.1 Eustoma russellianum | reverse complement strand
AGAGTAGCCAACGGCTACTTTCATCATAGCCACTAACGGTGATGCGGTCCAAGGTGTGCAAAATACAAGACAAAGTTTGTCTTAGTCTTAGGTTGCATTTCATGCATCACTTTGTATGCATATAGGCATCTTTCAATAAAATAAACAAATGTATGTCTTGTTTTCTTGGGATCCTTGCTTCCTTGTGTTTGTTTTGTAGGTAAATTAGTTACATGAAATTTCCAAGCCAAATGGAAGCTCAAAAGGGCATTATAGGCGTGTGCTTCAAAAAGAGAGACAAAGGGAATGTTGTCTTGAGAAGAATGTTTGTCTCCACAAAGACAAATTCAAATGTGTCCAAGATGGAATTCCATTTTCAAAATCCAGCTCAAATTATCTCCATAGTGGCACCCAACTTGAAGTTCAAAGATGGAGATTAAATCGCATTCAAACTTGAAGTCAAACTTGAATTTAAATTTCAATCATTATTTGAATTCAAGTTTCAACAAATTTGAGATTTATATTTCAACAAATTCTCAGCCTTATCTTGGTCCATTCCACACGCCATCTTGGAGGTTAAGAGGAAGATGAGTCTACGATTCAAAGTTGAACCCAAATTTGAATTCAAATTCAAACTCAATTTGAATTCAAACTTCAACCAACGTTTGAATTCAACATCTTAGCCATCATGAAGCCATCTACACGCCATTCTTGAAGCAAGAAGGAGATGAGATCACAATTCAAAGTTAAACCCGAATTTGAGTTCAAATTCAAACTCAATTCGAATTCAAATTTGAACCAACCTTTGAATTCAAATCCAACCACTTTATCATCATCAAATCAGGTCTCAAACACTTCCATTTAGTCATCATACATGACTGGAAGAGAGAAGTTGACATTCTACAAGCAAATTCAAGTTTTAGCTAGAATTTATCCTGGTTTGATTTTCAACCAGATTTTAAATTTAAACATTTGGTAGATAGCATTATTTGAAATAATTTTTAGACATTCTAAGGCTTGAGGAGCACGTTTTCTAGTCTATAAATAGGGCCTTTGGCCGAATGTTAGGGGAACCTGTCTCTGATACCAATTTGATGCATGCACAACGTGGGCTCCAACAATTCCACCTTCCAAACGTCCTTCACAAAAGATTAGGTACAAGGAAGAAGACTTCCCTTTGCTTCCTTAGTGATAAAAACGTGTGGATCAAATGAGCAAGACCAACACTTCAAGATGGTCGTTGATCAGACAAACCAATATGGCCCTCCAAGACGGCACCTTTTAGCAATGGCAACACCTTCAGAATGCTCAACTTTGAAGGATCTTAACTTAGGTTTTGGAGATTAAATCGCATTCAAACTTGAAGACAAACTTGAATTGAAATTCAACCATTATTTGAATTCAAGTTTCAACCAATTTGAGATTTATATTTCAAGAAATTCTCAGCCTTATCTTGGTCCATTCCACACGCCATCTTGGAGGTTAAGAGGAAGATGAGTCTACGATTCAAATTTGAACCCAAATTTGAATTCAATTTCACCCAATTTGAATTCAAACTTCAACCAACATTTGAATTCAACATCTTAGCCACCTTGAAGCCATCTACACGCCATTCTTGAAGCAAGAAGGAGATGAGATCACAATTCAAAGTTAAACCCAAATTTGAATTCAAATTCAAACTCAATTCGAATTCAAATTTGAACCAACTTTTGAATTCAAATCCAACCACTTTATCATCATCAAATCAGGTCTTAACACGTCCATTTAGTCATCATACACGGCTGGAAGAGAGAAGTTGGCATTCTACAAGCAAATTCAAGTTTTAGCTAGAATTTATCTTGGTTTGATTTTCAACAAGATTTTAAATTTAAACATTTGGTAGCTAGCGTTATTTAAAATAATTTCTAGTCATTCTAAGTCTTGAGGAGCACGTTTTCTAGTCTATAAATAGGGCCTTTTGGCCGAATGTTAGGGGAACCTTTTGATGAAGAACAATTCTTGATATTTCCTTGTCTCTCTTTTTGAAGCACACGCCTATAATGCCCTTTTGAGCTTCCAAGTGCTTAGAAATTTCATGTAACTAATTTACCTACAAAACAAACACAAGGAAGCAACGATCCCAAGAAAATAAGACATACATTTGTTTATTTTATTGAAAGATGCCTATATGCATGAAAAGTGATGCATGGAATGCAACCTAAGACTAAGACAAACTTTGTCTTGTATTTTGCACACCTTGGACCGCATCAAACATAGATTGGAACTCTAACATCGTTTCATTCAAGTATTCACAACGAGATTGCATTCTACTCAGCATGTTGCGCATCTCTTTAAAATTCAATTTAGATTATAAAGACAATGCTTTCTCTTACATAGAACTAAGAGATGGAAAGTATTCACTTGTCATGCAATCAGTAATTTCCTTGTGTGAACCAGCATAGAACCTAATCAATCTTAATTTCTCACGCTCCTTACTGTTAGCATAATAATAATCATCAAACACATAGTTGTAGCATGCTCGAACAATTCGTTCATCTTGAGGAAAAGTTTGATGCAATGGTACCTCTTTACGATAATTGCTTACCCAGAGGGCACTTGTCACTTCAAAGTTGTGCATGCGCTTATATATCTCTTCAAAGTCATGGTATCGATCATGACTCCCCAAATGGTAGAAACAAACATTGTGAGCCTAAAAATCAAAACACTAAACAAATTTTTGCAAAGATGGTTAGTTAAAATCAACTTGTGTTTGTATGTGTTTGTTGTCTCGCTTACTCTCCTTTCTTTCTCACTCACTTGTACTTTGTTCCTTGACCAATCTTGGACAAAAAACAATCAAAGCAAGCAACAACTGAGAGGTGATGGCCAATATGGATAAATCAGTACAAAACAACTTTGTTTTTGAGCCAATGGTTTTGATGCTCAATTCAGGTCCTTTTTCAATCTCCCAATCATCCAATATATGTCCCAGTATGCCAAAAATATCCCACACAAACGATCCAAAATCAGTCTCAAAACAGTTGCAATTTGGTTTCAACAAAACAGTACAAAAAATTCAAATTTAGCACAATCGTCTTGCAACCAACTCCAAAAAAAGGTCACACAAGCTTGAACAAAATAACTATGAATCAAAGATATATTGAGATCAAAAGTGATGTATAAGGATGAAACAAAGAATCACTAAGGGTTGCCCTGGGTAATCTTTAGTTAATTTAGGCTTTATGCACACAAATTCACAGTTGTACTCAATGTTAGCTATAATCAGAATGTTCAAGTGCTTTTGTAGTGTTTGTGATGCACAAACACAGCTATTGTAGGACCTTTCTTCAACTCAACAAACCAGTTGGAACCAAGAAGGAAGGTGCAAAGTATTCATGGAACACTAAACACTTCAACCTGTCCAGATTTCAGCCAAGTAGATGAACTCTTCAGCAAATGACTTCAACTTGAGTGAGCAAGCCTCAAACCCTCTCAAACAATATCCATCCCAAGCATATGAAGTGATACAATCAAGAATTAGTTCAGGTTTCTTGAAGGGAATCAAAGATTCTAGTAAAAAACTGAAAAAAGGTTTTTTTTGGGAGCAAAGTTGTTGTTTTTTGTATTCTGAAAATCTGAGTCTTACCAACGTTTTTTCTACCTTAAATAAGCTAACATAAACTTCTAAATGAAGATACATATGTACATGGTCCAATAGGAGCAAAGAAGGAAATTTAGACAAGCTAAAAAAACAAGAAAAAATGATTGTTCTTGGAAAGTGATTCTCGGCAGAAATACTCCTTTTTGTTGCAAGTTGATTTTGTCTTTGATTTTTTATTGGACCAGCTTCTCCTTGCTTTGGAATATTATATAGGACGTCCTTGATGAGTTGGAGTGGCCCCTTGCAGCTGATTGGTTGAAAAGGCTGCTTGAAAAGTCAAGAAACTGAAATCTGTCCAGTTTTGAGCAGTTTTCTATTTTGAATTATAACATAACCTTATATTCCGAATTAGCTGTCCACTTCAAATAATAATTGTAGATACGTCTCTGTATATGTGTTTAGACACCATAATGATGTCATTTGGGTCTGGGATGAGTGAGTTATGCCCGTTTGAAGTTGACCTGCTTGCAGATGTGGTCCTTTGGAAGCAGTGACTAAGCAGCCAGCTTGTTTCAACGATTGTGTAGCTTGATAGAGACCTTTTTTGGAAAAGTGATGAACATCAAAATTGTAGCTTATCCTCTTAGATTTCACCTCCAACTTGAATCACATCAATTGGAGTTATGGTCGGTGTGATATGGCTGAAATACTAAGAAGGTGTCATCCTGCCAGCTTGCCCTTTCAACTCAACTTGGTGTTTGAACGTTTGGCCTTTGTTCAATCATTCTTACTTGACCTAAAAACAACTCAAACACACACCAAATAACATATGCAACATACTAGGACATGTCTTGGTTAGTTTACAACAATTTATAAAGGAAAGGAAGCTAAGCACTCAACAATATAAACAATACACACAAGACTAACTAACATATTACAACATGATTCAAAAACTAAGTTAAAGCTTGTAGCAAATGGATCCAATGTAGGCTATCTTGACTTGGTTCATCCTCAACATGCTTGTAAAGGAAAGTTCCTCTTAGTGTATGTGCCCTAGGCCATGATTTGGATATTTATGTTATGTAGTTATTATTAATAAAAGAGGTTTTATTATCATTATTGTTGGTTAGTATGTTACACAATTTTGATATATGTCCCTGATTCATTATTGTTATACAGATAAAATAATTTATAATCAGTATGAGTATTGATTTGATAATCATGAGATGATTATGTGTATGGTGATACGAATCAATCTCATAGATACTTGTTAGAGAACAGTGTATTGGATAGACCCATCATGAGATTACAACATGGATTAGCGTCATAAGTAAATCTCGTGATAGTCATATTTTAATACTTTGACTTGAGATTGTCATAGTTTCCAACATAAGGACTATTATATTTTGACATGATCAAACGTTATTCGTAACTGGATAATAATAAAGGTCATGATTGAATGTGATAGAAATCATGTAGAGGATATTGAACAATCAAGAAAGAATTTGTCCCTCTCTTTCGAGAGAGATATCTTTGGGCCCCTTGATTAGTGAGACTGTAAAATATATGGTCGTATTCAAATGAATTGATAGTGTGATCAATATCATTTGTTTTATCAGTCTACTTAGAGATCGAGTAATCATATGTTTGAACAATATAAGTATGACGCTGACCATGACTTATGTTCAAACTAGATATCATGTGACAAAGGGATTAATGCATGTGCTATTATTAGGCTAGTTGGACTTTACTCGTATTAATTGGGTAGTCGTAATGTCTTGCTAGAGACCAATTACGACTTGTTGGTTTAATAGAGATTTAATCAACTGCCAATTAATATAGGCCTATCGGGTCACACACAAGAATGCGTATGGCTGAGATTAATAATATTAATAATATTAATATTGGATATTAATTATTATTATTGTTGTTGTTTTTAATATTAATAATATTAATATTGGATATTAATTATTATTATTAATAATTTCGTTTTTTATGTATATATATTTATATCATCGGATAGTAATAGAGAATCCATATCTGATATGGATTTTGATTGATTTTATCTAATCCTAAAAGAATCCGTATCTGGTACGGATTATGATAGACGTTAATAAATCCGATCTGGAATCGGATTTTGATATCTATATATATGTACGGAGCTTGGCGTATCTCGTACACCAAGCAATCAGCAGAAAACGACAGGAAAAACGTTTTTGAGAAAAACAGAGTTCTCAGCCGCACCTTCAAGAGCTAGCACTCCGGGCGGAAGCATTCGTGTGGATACCGACAGAGGGTGTTCGTGATTTCGCACCTCTTCCAACTACAAATTTCGAATATTTAGAGGTAATTTTTACTTTTCTTTCATCGATTAAACGAACAACATGGATCCTTGGTAGGAAATCAGAGATCAAGTTTTGTTTTTCCGCTGTGCGTTTTTGCAGTGATCTTGTCGGATTTCCTAACAGTTCCTACTTCATGCATCAATTTCTTGGCCATGCTTCTTGTTATAGGGCCTTTATCTTGCATTGGCGTACCTCCTGCTACGGTTGGTTCTTCTTGGCTTGGCTGGGGCTCATCAGAGTGTGGGGTTATTTTAAGGCTGGAAAATCAGTCTTAAAAGTGTAAAAAGTATGGCACCAAGTAAAGCAAGTAAATAAAGCAAGTAAATTCTCTTATTTGCACAAATTGAGTCTAATGAGATGTACTTTCTTGGCCCTTCTATTTCTCCACTTTTCTTTCCTTTTTATGACTTTTTTCTTCCTTTTCTTGCTGCGTATAGTACGTCCTTTTTTCTTTTCCTTTTTTGTCTAAGGGCAGAATTGTAACTTCACGAGGCTGTCTTGAACTTGTTTTTGTGCAGCCCACTCAAGACACTCCCTTTGCTTGTTTTAGTGTTCAAATGGAGCAAAATGCCTTGGGGTAGGATAGTTTTTGTATTTTGTCAGGTTTGGAAAGAATTTAGGAATGTAGGGTTTCGAGTTTCTGGTTTTTAGGCTATCTTGGGGATTCTGAATAGTTGGGGCTTATGGGAATGTTTTGAGCAGTATATTTGGGTTATAATGGGTAGTTGAGGGCATTTTGGATGTGTGGGAAAGGGTGTTTAAAGGCTATGGGGTGTGGGGATTTAGATTAGGACCTCTTGGGTAGAATGGGTTCGTAAGGTGTAACAATTTCACACAAGAACAACCAATTGATAGAAAATATTCAGTCACAATTGGAATAAAATATGCACAAAGACCACAAGTAACTAATAGCTTCGATGACAACAAGATTAATCGTAGACTAGGTGGCTTTGTATGGATATGACTTGTATTTTGTGAGACTGAAATATACTATCATGCAAAGTCCCTAAATGTTCAATTTTGTTAAGCAAGTATAAGAACTTTGATAGCAATTTTAATGGAAAAATCAGTTTTAGGAATATATTGAACAAGTTGAGAAATGATTGAATATGTATGGTGGGTTGGCTATAAAAGATGAATTCTTTTGTTTCAAAACTTAGCTTCACATTTTTTCATGTGATACCAAGGCTATATTTTTTCATACAAAAGGGATGAAACAAAGTTTGGATGACGAAGGAATGGTGGTGAGAAATCAGATTGATGGTGACTACAAGAATGACAAGAAAACAAAATGATGAAGGATGAAAGGGTGACCTTACTCTGATACCAAATTGATGCAAGCACAAGTAGGATACCACTCTTTTATCCAAGCTTCTCCTCCAACAATGGGTTAGGCACAAAGGGGCCAAGCTCTTACTTGCTTTCAATGTCTTAGGATTGGCTGACTTGAGCAACCAAGCCTTGAAGAATGGTGTGGACTAGGCAAATGATAAACACCCTCCTACGCAGCATTCATCTTGTCTTGGCAATCACCCTCAAGCATGCTCAAACCTTGAAGGTTTTTAGACTTGATTTTTAGTGAGAAATCAAGAAAACAAAGGCAGCTTCTCAAAGCAAAAAAAAGTTTTTCATTCAAAGACAAAAGCTGAATTCTTTTTGCAATGGTTTTACAAGTTAAACAAGACTAAATCTTGATTCTAACACCTATCCAAGTCAAAGGGTGCAATAAAAAACATCAATTCTAGTCTTATGACCTGGCTACAACACCTGAAATCTTTAAGGGAGGTTAAAGAATTCAAATTCCAAGAGTTACACAAAAGGCTGGATTTTAGGTAGAAATGGCGTCCTCGGTTGACTGGGTTTTTCTCGCAAATGCAAGTCGAATTTGAAGAAGTTTCATTCTTGAGAAATTTATTTAACGCCTTGATCTTGACGTTTGGCTTTTGAATGACCCAGGTTGGAGTTTTCATGACTAAGTTACTCACCCACAAAATTCAAGCAATTTTGAGGCGGCTGTATTTCAGGCAGAAATGGTACCCTCGGTTGACTGGCCATTTTCCCATGGATGCAAGTCAAATTTTAAGACGAACCTTTAGTTCACGTCCTGGACTTGACTTTTGGCTTTTGAATGACCCAATTTGGAGTTTTCATGACTGAGTTATGCGTCTACAAAGTCCATGTAGTTTTCAGCACTTTTCTGCAACACTTTGTCTTGAGCTCACTCTTGTTTGTACACAAATTTTAGCACCTCTAGCACCTGAAAAGGACCCTACAAAGCCAACAAAAGACAACAATGATCGAGCTAGAAGTGTATGAAAAGCAATAACATGAAACTAATTAAAACACACAAAATGCAATGCATGAAGTGCAATCTAACTAAGACACACCTATAACGTCTTGCGCATGTGTATGCATCATTTAGCTACATGTCTGTGGGGTTGTACACCCCCACACACTCCAATTTTCCATTCAACATATCAACATACATAGTTTAGACACCTTATTTCATGACCATGCACACACTCGAACACATTCAAGCTCATGCATGTTGGTAACTATCACAAAGATGAAGATGGAGGCTATAATTATGATGATGATCATGATGATTTCACATGCAAACACATATGAGGCATACATCTACCTTAATTTTGACATGCAAGACACTTTTATGTATCATCATAATCATAATTGAGCACATAAGTGCAAATCACACCAAGATCAACATATGAATGGCATGCAAACATATTTTCTTCATGTTTGTAGTGAGAATATCATTTGAAGCTATGCATGCATGATCCAAGGTTGGATATGAACATAAATGACTCATTTTTGATATGTATGAAGAAGCTAAGGAGAATACTTGCATTTTCCTTGAATCTTAGCCTAAGAAGGAAAAAGATTCCTCTTTTTTCCCTTTTGTGAGACTCACGGCCTAAGGGCTCAAGATTGGGGAAGAGTGAGTTATTTTGGAAGATGTATGCTTAGAATGCTATCTTAAATCTTAAAGAAAATCTCACCTTTGGAAATCCTTGAAGTTGTCTCACTTTTCAGCTTAAGAAAACTTCTTCTTCCTCCACTATGGAGCTCACGGTTGGTGATGCACTACCATGAGGCATCATCATCATACATGTAGCTTTCTTTTCTTAATGAAGAGTTGTGATATAGTCTAGATATGTCTAGTACATTGTATATGTTGTTTGGTGTTTGTTTGAACTGTTATATACATCAAGGAAGCAAGATTGAGGCACAACTAACATCAAGTAAAGAGCTGAAATACAAATGGCAAGCAGGCGGATTGACACCCTCTAAGTATTTCAGCCATAATTCATCAACCACAAGTCCAATTGACCTGATTTTAGTTGGAGGTAAAATCTAAGAGGATAAGCTACAATTTTCATGCCTAGAACTTTCCTAGAAAAGGCATGTATCAAGCTACAGAATTGTTGCAATCAAGCAGGCTGCCGAGAGCAGCTTCAAAGGTAGTCATCCGCAAGCAGATCATTTTCAAATAGGCATAACTCCCTCATCCCAGCTCCAAAAGATGTCATTTTAGTTTTTAAACACATCTGCAAAAATGATCTACAATTTGCATTTGAAGTGCAAGAGCTAGTTTGAACTAGAAGGTTATATTATAATGTAAAATAGAAAAGAGGTCAAATCTGTACAGTTTTATGTTTATTGGCTTTTCAAGCACCCATTTCAACCAATCAAGCTCTTGGAGCTCATCCAGCTCAGCATAAACGTCCCAAATAATATCTAGAAGCCTGCTGGAGCTGGTCCAATCAAAATTCAAAGACTACAACTTGCAAACAAAAGGAACAATTCTGCCGAGAACAAGTTGTCAAATACAATCATTTGTTTTCTTGTTTCTATATAGTTGATTTTTTCTTATTTTCTCCTATTGGACCATATACTTCTGTATCTTCCTTGAGAAGTTTAGTTTAGCGTAAAAGGGGCAAAACCACCATTGTCATAGACACATTTCAAAATTGAAAAACAGCAAGTTTTGCTGCAAAAATTGTCTCAGTTTTTGTTGCTTTGAATCTTTGATTCCCTTCAAGAACTTGAACTAATTCTTGATTTTATTACTTCATATGCTTGGGATTTATATAGTTTGGAAGGGTTGAGGCTTGTCCAAGCAAGTTGAAGTCATTTGCTGAAGAGCTAATCGCACGCAGCTGAAATTCTAGCAGTTTGGAATGCTTGGTATTCCTTGAACATTGTTGCAGCGTCCTCCTTGGTTCCAGCTGGTTTCTTGAGTTGAAGAAGGTCCTTTTCCTATCTGCATGTCTGCTCATCATGTCACCTCTCTTTCTTTTGCAAAATACCCACATTTCTTCCTATTTTCTTTTGTACCTGAGGGTACAATTTCCTTACCCTTACTCTCTTGGATCCTAGCGTCATATTTCATACAATCCACAAACTTTCTCTCAACTTTCTTTTCTTTAGGGTCGGCCCTAGATTTCGGCATACGCTTGTGATCTTCATGGACCTTATGTGGTGGAAGTGCATGCAATTTAAATAGTTTACCATTGAATTTGAAAGAATATTTGTTCAAATAACCATCATATGTCACATGTCTATCAAATTGCCATGGTTTACCAAGTAAGATAGGACTAGCATACATTGGGGAAACGTCACACAGAATATCATCTTTACCTACAAATGCTTAAAAGAAATTATAATTTGCTTAGCCACACTAACTTCACCACAATCGTTTAGCCATGCAAGTTTATAGGGGTGGGAGTGATTAGTTTTAGGCAAGTTCAATTCTCTAACCAGTTCAATACTAGCCACATTTGCACAAAAACCGGAATCAATAATCATAATGCACACTTTACCATTTATCATGCAATGAATACGGAAAATGTTCTCCCTATGTTGTTCATGATCATCTATCTTCTTATACGCATTCAAATATCTTCTAACATCAAGAAATTCATTAGCATCAAAGTCATCTTCTTCGCTTAAGTTTTCTTCAAGTTCAAGTTTGTTATCATTCTTAGATTCAGTTTCATGTTCAGATTCAATCACATATTCATTAGTTTCTTCAATTAGCCTAATCTTTTAATATTAGGGCGATCTCTTCCTATGTGACCATGTATTTGACATTTAAAACATTTAATATCTCTATATCCACTAGAAGGGTTAGAGGAATTTCTTGTAAAAGCTTTTTGTTTGCCTCTTTCATCCTATTTTTGTGTGCTTTGCACATGTGTTTCATTCCTTTGGGGCCTAGAACGGTCACGGGTTTGGCCTCCTGAAGGCCTAGAGCTTCCAATACCTTTACACCTATTTTGAAACCTTGAAGAAGAAGAATGATTAGTATGAAAACCATAATTGAAATTGAGAGAACTACGTACCTTAAGTTTTTCAATCTTCTCATTCAAATGAAACAAGTAACTTTTGTTTTAGTCACCAAAATCGCTCTCACCTTATTCAAATGGGTTGTGCTATCAGTATACCTTCGGGGTGAATTCGTTCTTGGGGCTTGTTGAGGTACGAACCTTCTTGGTTCAATGATGGGCTGCCTTTGACTTTCTCCCTCAAATTCTTCTTGTGTAGGCCTTCTTGTTTCATTTGTAGGGGCTGCCCTACTTGTTCCTTGGCCTTCATTGTCTAGCGTTTGGTTCAAGATGGTCCTAAGCATTTCAGTAATATGTTGCATTGGAGGATCATGCCTTTCAACTTGTTTTGATTTGCTAAATGAACTTTAGGAGTTAGGCTCCATTTTATACCTGAAATAAGCACGAAAAAATAGAAAACAAAGAAAACGCAAAAACTAACACAAAACAAGCAAAGTGAGCTGACTAGTGAAAACAAAGTATTTGCACACTCCTCTAACTTTTCTTTCCACTCTCTTACCACCTTGTTTCTTGACCAATCTGATGTTAATAAGGATCAAAGAGACAAATAAGATAGGTGTATGCTAAGCTTTCTCTTTTAGCTTCAAATCAACTCAAACTCTTTTGAGTAGCTTGCTGGACCAAAACAGGTTAGTATGCCACGTATATAACTTCCAAATGATCTCAAAAAGACATCCAAACAGTACCCAAAAATTGCAAGATCCAAGAGAACCTAACAGCCTTAATTTTCTCTAACCAAATCAGATCCAAATGAGGCCGATACAGACTTGAACATTTTTACTAAGATTCAAAGAAGAAATGAGACCAAAAATATGTAAGAAGCTGAACCAAAGAAGAACTAGGGGTTGCCGTGGGCAATCTTTAGTTTACTTTGATCCTTTGCACTCAAACTCAAAACATGCAATAATCAAGTGTTCAAGTGCGTATAAGGCTTAGTATATGGTGGAAAGTCAGTAGGTTTAGGCCAGAAATCACAAGGTAGCAAGGTGCACAGGCTAGTCAAAATTACATAAATAGTTCCAAACCCTTTACTTTTTTTCATTTTTTCTTTTGTCTTTCTTTGCTCTTTTCTTTCTTTTCTTACTATATTCAAGGTGGGCAATTCTCAGAAAAGTTTTCCCTTTCCTTGAACTGTGGATACAACAATAATTTCAACTTTTGCCCTAAAACTTTTTCTTTTTGGGCAAAATAGTGCAATGACTCTAATCACTTGAATGCTACCTTCAATTGCCGTAACCTTGGGATTGGGATAATTTTGGGGTGGAACGAATTATGGTTATCTTTGCAATTAGGTTTTTGGGCTAGATTGGGGATTTGGCGTAGTAGGGTTTTGGGAACTGTATGTTATGAAGGTTGGGGATTTGAAATGAATTCGAATCCTAGGGTTTGTAATTTAGGTTTTTGATTCAAACGACTTGGGAACCTTTGAATCTTATTGTTTTGGGTTTAATTGGCTTACGATTTTTGTTTGAGGGATCATGATGCGTGGAAGACGTGGGCTCCAACAATTTCACCTTCCAAACGTCCTTCACTATGGGTTAGGCACAAGGAAGAAGACTTCCCCTTGCTTCCTTAGCGAAAAAAGGATTGGATCAACGAGCAAGAACCAACACTCCAAGATGGTCGTTGGTCAAGCAAACCACAATGGCCCTCCTGGACGGCACCTTTAAACAATGGCAAGACCATCAAAATGCTCAATTTGAAGGATATTAACTTAGGTTTTTAATGCAAAACCA
The DNA here is from genome assembly GCA_036186865.1 of Eustoma russellianum. NCBI lineage: Eukaryota > Viridiplantae > Streptophyta > Magnoliopsida > Gentianales > Gentianaceae > Eustoma > Eustoma russellianum. The sequence goes on along the minus strand of AP025070.1, from coordinate 15,330,197 downwards.
AGAAAACAAAGTCTCACAAGAAGTGAAGAAAAATATCAAGATTTTACTTCATCCAAAGTTGTCCTTGTATGATGAGGATCAAGGGTCCCATCAAGAGGTCAAGGGCCCAATGACAAGAAGGAGGGCAAGAGAACTTTGTCATCAAGTTGCCACCTTCTTGTACAAGCATGTTCAAGATGAACCTAAGATTCCTTGGGTTCATTTCAATCAACCTTCACCTTGAGCGTGTATAAGCATGCATTTGTACGTTCTTTGTTTTTGAATTTTTGTCTTGTTTCTTGTAATCTTTGTTTTATGGTTTGCTTTGTAGGTAAATTAGGTAGATGGAAGATCCAAATAAAATGGAGGCCCAAAAAGGAGGTTGTAGCCGCGTGATGCAAAATGGGAGACAAAAGGAATGTTGTCTTGAAGAGAATGTTTGTCTCCACAAAGACAAATTCAAATGTGTCCAAGACGGAATCTCTTGATCAAATTGAAATCAAAATCATCTTCAAATATCAACCAAGAGGCCGGCCACTTTGAATGCAAGGATGAAACTCTACTTGAATTTGGACTTGAGGATAAACTTGAATTTACATTCAACCATGATTTGAATTCAAGTTTCAACCAACTGGAGACTTAAATTTCAAGAATATTTCAGCTCATTTTCCATCCTTGGACACGCCAAATTGAAGGATAATGAAGATAAGATCACAATTCAAAGTTGAATCCAAGTTTGAATTCAAATTCAAATCCAATTTGAATTCAAACTTCAACCAACATTTGAATCCAACATCTCAGCCACTTGAAGGCCCTCCCACACGCCATATCATACACTCACACGCCAACTTTGAGATCAAAAGAGATGGGATCACAATTCAAAGATTGAATTCAAGTTTGAAGTCAATTTCAAATTCAATTTGAATCCAATCTTCAACCAACCTTTGAATTCATTTCCAACCACTTTATCTACATCAAATCAAGTCTCCAACACCATCTTCATCATCATACACGGCTGGCCACTTCAAGGATAGGATCTTGCAAGATTTTCAAATGTTAGCTAGAATTTGTCTTATATTTAAATTTGAACAACTTTTAAATTTTAAGTTCATTTCAAATGCTTTCTATACCTTTCTTGGAGATAACACCTGGCTATCTACATAGCTTTAGACATCTATAAATAGGCCCTTTTGGCCGAGATTGAGGAACAACTTTGATGAATAACAATTCTTGATATTTTCTTCACTCCTTGTGAGACTTTGTTTTCTTGGTTTTGCATTAAAAACCTAAGTTAAGATCCTTCAAAGTTGAGCATTTTGAAGATGTTGCCATTGCTAAAAGGTGCCGTCCAGGAGGGCCGTATTGGTTTGCCCGATCAACGACCATCCTGAAGTGTTGGTCTTGCTCATTGATCCACACGTTTTTATCACTAAGGAAGCAAGGGGAAGTCTTCTTCCTTGTGCCTAACCCTTTGCGAAGGACGTTTGGAATGTGGAATTGTTGGAGCCCACGTCTTGCACGCATCAAATTGGTATCAGAGCCAGGTTAATCTATTCCACCATCTATCATTTCCTTTTTGTTTGAGTCTAATCTTATCAGGTTTAGTTGTGTCCTTCTTCTACCCCTCATTCTACACGCTATTTGTCTTGCATTTCATACAAAAAAACAAAAAAACAAAACGTCCATTTTATTTGGGTCATTTGCATTTGTTAAGTCTTGTTCTTCATCATTCTAGCATCATTTCTTTTACATCCAACTTGTGCATCAAACATCTTAAAATTTATCATTCAAACTTGAACAATTAGGGTTTGAGCATTTAGAGTACATTCAACTTTCTTTTTATTACAACCATCAGCCTATAAAGCTACCTCGGTTTCAAATCATCTTGTTGCTACTGAAGCTTTTAGTTGGTGATGATTGTGTGCATCTTTTGATACGCATTGTGATTGATTTCATGCTTTAAGTCAAGTAGTCCTACGTGTGTTTGTCTTCACAACCCATTTTCAACACCAAGCAAACCCTAAAACCACCCAATACCCCACAGCCCAACCAGCTCCCAACAACCTAACCCTAAAACTCACAACCTGATTCCAAACTACCTTATTTACACCCTTAACAACAAGCCCCAACCCAATTTTACCAAAAGAAATCAGCATCCAAAGTTCCCAATTCATTCAAAAAACACTCACCCCAGAATTTGAATTTTGGCTCAATTCTCCTCTACCCTTAGCCATTATCCAAATTGACCATACAAATCATCAGTTACCAACCCAAATAGTCCATTTACACCAGCCATTCAGTTCCAAAAACCCCATTCCGCACATTCCCAAAACGTTAAAAAAACCCTAAATTGGAAAACCCTAACCCTAATCCCAATTCAGTCCAACCTCAATTTTCCTCCCTTTCCAAGATTATTTTTTGCAATTCAAGGTTGCAAACTGCAATCTCAAGACGTTTCACTATTCTGCCCGAAACAAAAGTGCTAAGCGCAAAACGCGTGAAGTTCCAATTCTGCCCCTAGTAAAAAAAAGGGAATCTGAACCTTGCTTACGTTGGAACATCAAGGAAGAAAAGACAAACAAAAGAACAAGAGACAAAAAATGGTAAAACGTTTGTGCATTACGTGGAAATTTTTGGTGCAATTTGAGAACCTTGGATACCGTATTTCTTTTTTTTTACTCCATACTACCGTCCTCCTATATCCTATTCTCCATCTCCTGATCTTCTTGAACCAATCACACACTTGGTTGCTCGATTGTTGCATGACTTGAACCATTTTGTGGATAGTAAGTGCATAGAATCAAAATTAACTAAAGATTGCCCACGGCAACCCTTAGTTCATCTTTGGTTCAGCCTTATACATAAATTTTGGTTGCTTATTTTCTTTGAATCTTAGTGGAAAGTTCAAGTTTGTTTCCATTTCACTTGATCCTACTTTGATACTAATTGGTTGCAACTTGAAAGCAAAAGGGAGAAACACGTGAAGATCGTTGTAATTTGGAGAAGGATTGGCAAAACACTTCCTTAATTGATCATTTTGAGCCTTCTTAACTTCAGGTTATCCAAGAAACAAAGTGGTAAGAGAGTGGAAAGAAGAGAAAGAGGAGTGTTCCTAGTTTGTTTTTACTAATCACTTAACGTTTGTTTTTTCTTTGTGCTAGTTTGCTTCTTTCCTTTTTTCTTTTTGTTTTCGTTTAATTCCTTAGGTAAAATGGAGAGCAGCCCTCATTCCGCTTCTAGCAAATCAAAGGAAGCCGAGACAGTGGACAACACGCAACATCAAATGCTGTAAATTTTAAAAAAACTCATGCATGACAATGAGGTGATAAAACATCGATTGGAGGATGTTGAACGGAGCTACAAGACGAGTGACGGCCAAGGCACAAGCAGGGCTATTCCCATGCCACAACAAAGGCATCACACCCCAGAAGAAGTTGAGGATGACAACCTTAGACCACCTCACACAAAGGCAAGAAGGTTTGTTCCTCCTACACAACCCAGAAGGTACGTTCCAAGAAGGTACACTGATGATTATATCCCACTTGAGCATGATGATTATGACTTTGATGACCACCCTCTCCGTGGTTACCAAGGATGCCAAAATCTCCTTTTCCCGCAAGATGACGATTTTCTCAAAACCAAAATAAATATTGCCATGTTTTATTGTAAAAGTAATGCGGAGGAATATTTAGATTGGGAAACAAAAGTGGATCTAATCTTTTCTTGTAACAATTACAGTGAATTACAAAAAGTGAGGTACGCTTCTATTGAGTTTTCTGGTTATGCACTAAATTGGTGAACAAATTTATGTCGAAATAGAACTAAGACAAGACAACCGCCAATTGCCACTTGGGAAGAAATGAAGTTTGAAATGCGACAACGTTTTATCCCAAACAATTATGAGAGTTCTATTTTCACGAGTTTTCAAAACTTACGACAAGGGTCCAAAAGTGTAGACGAGTATTACAAAGAGTTAGAAATTTTGTTGGAAAGGTCTAACTTGCAGGAACCCAAAGAAGCCATCAAGGCTCGATTCTCACATGGTTTAAAAAGGGAGATTGCGCAAAGGGTTGACCTTCAACCTTATCTCGACCTCACAACCATGGTCCATATGGCTAAAAAGATTGAACACCAACTAAAGGTACGTAGTTCCTCCAGTTTCAAGTGTGTGATTGGATCAAGATGTTCAGTATATGGATAATAAGTGTGGCGTGGGTTGTGGATGAAAGATGATGCCAAGATGTTCAAAAAATTTCATAACCTTAAAATTTAGGAGATTCACGCCTGAATTTCAAAGAGAAACAGAATTTTTTTTTAATTTTCGAATTTAGTGGCAAGGAAAAATTAAATGAAGACAAAACAAAGATATTCAACATCCTTAAGGGTAGATTGAATGGCACTAGAGATGAGAACAAGAAGAACAAACAAAAGTTTGACGGAATTTAAAGATAGCTGAGTTAAAGTGTAACCTTCGCTCTGATCCACTTGATGCACGGATTGAACACGAAGATTGTACCTTCCTTTAACTCAACACAACCTCCCCAATCAGCTTGGATGAAAAGCACAATGGAATGGAAACCACTTTGCTCAAGCTGGACTATTTTTGGCAGTGTGCTTCATTGAGCCTCCCCACAAATGAGTTCAAATGTTTCTAAGCAAGAATTAACCCTCTTAGACATTGTCCCTCCCAAGTACAAGGAAAATACATCCAAGATAGCTCAAGTCTTGATGCATACATACGTGCAAGACGTTATAGGTGTGTCTTAGTTAAATTGCACTTCATGCGTTGCATTTTGTGTGTTTTAATTTCTTGCATTTTCTTTTATTATCCTTTCTCTTACTTTTTTGATGATTTTTTATGTCTTTTGCTTGCTTTGTAGGGGCTCTTGGAGTTGCCAAACCCGTTTGGAAGTGTTAGACCAAGAATGCTGAAAAGTGCTGAAAATTGCCTGAACTTTGTGGGCGTGTTACTCATTCATGCAAACTCTAAATTGAGTCATTCAAAATCCAAAAGTTAAGTTTAGGATGTGAACTAAATTTTTTCAGAAGGACTCATCTTCAAATTCGACTGGCATCGGTGGGAAAAGTCCAGTCAACCAAGGGTGCCATTTCTGCCTAAAATCTAGCCACCTGAAAATTGCTTGAATTTTGAGGGTGCGTAACTCAGTCATGGGAACTCCAAAACAGGTCATTCAAAAGCCAAAATTAAAGATGAACACGTGAACTAAATTTCTCAAGAAGGACACTTCTTCAAATTCTGCTTGTATCCGCGGGAAAAGGCGAGTCAACCAGAGGCACCAGTTCAGCCTAAAATCCAGCACCCTTGTTTATTCTTGGAGTTTGACCTCTTTAAGCCAATTGAACTATTCCAAACGTTTTGGTCTGGACCTAAGACCAGAATATTTGTGATTTATTGTACTTTTGACTAGGGTAAGTGTTAGGATGAGTTTTATCCTTATTTAAGCCATGTAAACCAATTTTTCATTCAGCTTGGTTGAAGAATAAAAATTCTGTTGCTTTTCTACTTAGAAGACATCTTTGTTTTCTTGATTTCTCACTAAAAATCAAGTCTAAAAACCTTCAAAGTTTGAGCATGCTTAAGGGTGATTGCCATGACAAGATGAATGCTGCCCAGGAGGGTGTTTATCATTTGCCTAATCCACACTATTCTTCAAGGATTTGTTGCTCATTTTAGCCTATCTAAAGACATTGGAAGCAAGGAGGAGCTTGGCCCCTTTGTGCCTAACCCATTGTTGGAGGAGAATCTTGGATAAAAGAGTGGGATCCTACCCGTGCTTGCATCAAGTCTTGAATGAAACCTAGCCTAGATTCAAGGAGAAACAAGAACACAATGGTTCAAAAACCTAAGGTTGAAATTTGTTTTCATAAATGTGTGTTTCTTACAAAGGACAACTCCTCTATTTATAGGCCTAAGATACATTAAATAATTACATAATAACCTAACTATCAGCCAATGAAAGCAATGGCTCAAAAGTAGAAGTAAATTATTGTTGGAAGCAAAAGTCTTCATCCCTCAAATCTCAGCAGAATTGGTGCAATTACTTTTGCAAGTGGATTGTGAAGACCTCTCTCTGATTAGATCGAAAAATTGTCTTCATGAAAGTTGTAGATAACAAAAAGATCTTGAATTTAGGCTTTTAAATCATACGATTTGGAGTTGGGATGATAGAGATATCACGCGTTGAATTTTAGTTGTTTCCAGCTGTGGACATTTGAAAATCAACAGCTTCAACTTTATGGCATTCTTTATGCTTGATAAAAGACGAATCTGAGAATGTGTGAACCACCAAAGTTGTAGGATAATGTCTTTCCGTTTGGCTCCAACTAGAATCACGTCAATTGGAGTTGTGGTTGATGAGATATTAGTGAAATACTAAGAGTGTGTCCTCCTGCCAGCTTGCCCTTTTAACTCAACTTGGTGTATGGCATGTGGCATGGGCTACATCAATCTTCCTTAGCCTAAAATCAGTTCAAACATACACCAAAAAACATATGCAACATACTAGGACATGTCTTAGTTAATTTACAACAGTTTATAAAGGAAAGAAAGCTAAGCACTCAACAATATGGTCAATACACACAAGATTACTTAATATATTACGACATGATTCAAAACTAAGTTAAAGCTTGTAACAAATGGATCCAATGTAGGCTATCTTGACTTGGTTCATCCTCAACATTCTTGTAAAGGAAGGTTCCCACTTCATGAATCAATTTTTTCGCCATGCTCCTTATTATAGGCCCCTTGTCTTGCATTGGTGTACCTCCCGCTGCGGTTGATTCTTTTTGGCTTGGCTTTGGTTGGGGCTCATCATTGAACCTGATAAAGTCATTTTCTGAAGATGTGCTGATCAAAGTTATAGCTTGATCTTTATGCTGAAGCTCTAATTAGAATCAGGTCAATCAGAGTTGGGGTTGAGGAGATATGGCTGAAATATCATCAGTGTGTCAAGCTGTCAACTTGATAATCTTGATTTAGCTTCATGTTTGGACATTGCCTTATCTGAAATCACTCTTCCTTAACCTAAAAATAGTTCAAACACATACAAAATGACATATACAACATACTAGGACATCTCTAGACTATATTGCAACACTTCATTAAGAAAAGAAAGCTAACTAAAAGGAAATGTAAACATCACTCTTAAGTCTACTAATATATTACAAACTTCGTGCATGAACTATATCAATGCTTGCACTAAATGGACCCAATGGATGTTTTCTTCACTTGGTTCATCATCCACATGTTATACAGAAATGTGCCCACCTCATGCATCGGTTTCCTTACCATGCTTCTTGTTTGGAAACCCTCGTCTTGTATTGGCGTAATATCAAGTGTGGACTGCTCTTAGCTTGGCTGGATTTCATCACTAATGCTTAAGGTGGCCGCCATAATGTCCTTGTAAGCTTGCAATTCGCCAAAAACTTGAGTTCCTAAAATGTAGTCTTGATTCTTGTGCGAATGTGGCTAGCATTGAAGTGGTAAGAAAACTGAATTTGCCTATGACTAATCATCCGCATCCTCATAAACTTGCATGGTCAAATGATTGTGGTGAAATTAGCGTCAGTAAGCAAGTTTTGATTTCTCTTAGCATTGATAGTTACAAAGATGATGTTTTCTGTGATGTTACACCAATGCATGTTAGTCATATTTTATTTGGTAGACCATGGCAATTTGATAGACATGTAACATATGATGGATATTTGAATCGTTATTATTTTAAATTGAATGGTAAACTTTACAAGTTGCATGCACTTCTTCCCCGTAAGGTCCACGCAGATCACCAACGCATGTCTAAGTCTAGGACCGACGCTAAGGAAAAGGAAGCTGAAATTTCAATTGATAAGCATGTCGTTGATGATGAAAAAGTTGATTTGCTGAATGAACATGACCGTGTGAAGTTCTTAGAACGTAATGCTGACATTTGTAAGAAACTTCTAGCACAAAAAGAACGCAACTTTGATATCCTTTTAGACGTAGAAGAATAAAAAGTATACAAATCAGATCTCTTTAATAAATCGCAAGGTCTTAGGAGAATTGTTGATGTTCATCGTGTTCATATGCATGAGACTGAGTTGCATGCTGAAAGTGATGAGCTTGAATCTAAAATTTCTTGTGCTACACATGATTCACATGATTTGCTTGATTTACATGCTGATTTACAAAATGCTTGGAATGACATTTCAAGTGAGAATAATGATGCCTTAGGTCATACACATGATAATGTTGAGAAGTATGAATCGGTTGTTTATAATAATCTTTTGTTTGAGTGTTTTGATATTAACATTCCATCCCATGAAAATTCTAATTTATTGTATGAATATGAAATTCCACTTGACGTTACGTTGCAAGCTGATTTTGATTATGAAAATCTGGATGTGACTGCTGATTTGTGCTTTGTTAAGCATGACAGTTCAAATACATCTAATTTGGGAGTTCTAAGGAGCGTACAAGGTATGTTGTTTATATCTAATGTTTTACATACTTTCTCTTTCATGCATGACAAATCTTATGTGAGGAGTTTTCTACCTACCATGTTAGTGCATCCTAAACACATTAGAAAGAGGTGCTTCTTGTTGAGAATTCATGTAGATATGTGCTACGATGTGTCGTTATTTGCATATGTCGTCATTCAATTGATTGCTCACCCTAAGCATGTAAGACTAAAATTATGTATGATCATTGCACTTGGTTTGCTTGAACTTGTATCTTACATAGTTTATGAGTCATTTATGGAGTATCCCTCTTATCCAATTGTGTGTTTAGATGTAAGGTCGTATCCTTTTGCTGACCTCACACCTTTCACTCACGAACCCTTCGATTCGAGGACGAATCCTCTTGAGGAGGGGGGATTTATGAGGATTACGGATCCCATCAAGAGGTCATGGGTCCTATGACAAGAAGGAGGAAACTTGGACATCAAGTTGGAACCTTCTTGTATAAGCATGTTCAAGATGAACCTTAGGCTCAGTGGGTTCACCTCATGGAACCAACATTGTGAACGTGTTTTCCCACCCACCCCAAAACGTGTGTTCTTTATTTTTTTTATCTTGTTTTCTTGTGATCCTTGTTTCTTTGTGTTTGTTTTGTAGGTAAGTAGGTACATGGAAGTTCCAAGACAAATGGAGGTCCATAAAGGGTTTAAATGCATGTGTTTCAAAAAGGGAGACAAAAGGAATGTTGTCTTGAGAAGAATGTTTGTCTCCACCAAGACAAGTTCAAATGAAGTCCAACATGGAATTCCTTTTCAAAATGAACTCAAAATTATTGCCAACTATCAACAAAGGGGCGGCCATATAGAATTCAAAAAGGAAGACCAAAATTGAATTCAAACTTGAAATTTAAACCATGATTTGAATTCAAGTTTCAACCAATTTGATATTTAAATGTCAAGAAGTTTTCAGCCATCTTTGACCCATCCACACGCCATATTTTAAAGAAGGAAGGAGATGAGATCATAATTCAGATTTGAATCCAAATTTGAATTCAAATTCAAACTCAATTTGAATTCAATTTTCAACCAACCTTTGAATTCAATTCCAACCACTTTATCATCTTCAAATCAGGGCTCCAACACCTCATCATTCATCAAAATTGGCTGGAAGAAGTGTAGAGGATAATCTACAATCAATTCAAAGTGAACTCCAATTCAAACTCATCTTGAATTCAAACTTCACCCAATTTTTGAATTCAACTTCAACCACATCCTACTCATCAAATCAGCTTCTCCAAGTCCTCATTTGATCATCATACATGGCTGGATATGTTAAGATGGCATCCTATAATCAATTTAAATTTTAGCTAGGATTTGTTTTATTTTTCAATTCAATCAATTTTCAATTTTTAAACACTTGTTAGCTAGTTTATTTGAAATCATTTCTACTCATTTTAAGGCTGAAAGTGACGAGCATTCAGCCTACAAATAGACCCCTTGGGGCTCCTAGGAGAATAACCTTGGATGAATAAAAATTCTTGATAATTTCTTCACTTCTTGTGAGACTTTGTTTTCTTGGTTTTGCATTAAAAACCTAAGTTAAGATCCTTCAAAGTTGAGCATTTTGAAGGTGTTGCCATTGCTTAAAGGTGTCGTCCAGGAGGGCCATTGTGATTCGCCTGATCAACGACCATCTTGAAGTGTTGGTTCTTGCTCGTTTGAACCATACGTTTGTATCACTAAGGAAGCAAGGGGAAGTCTTCTTCCTTTTGCCTAACCCTTTGTTAAGTCTTCAACCACGTGTTGCACACATCACTTTTGCTGGCTTTGTAAGGTCATTTGGTGTCGTTTTGGTGTTCAAACGGTGTTCATGGCATGGGAAGATGGCTTAAAGAATTCAAGACAAGTGTTGCTAAAAAGAGCTGAAAATTGCATGAATTTTGTGGATGCATAACTCATTCATACAAACTCCAAATTGGGTCATTCAAAAGCCAACGGTCAAGTTCAGGACGGGAACTAAAATTCTCAAGATAGACTCATCGTTAAAAATGAGCTTGTATCCTTGGGAAAAGTCTACTTCTTGGAGTTTGACCTTGTTTAACCCAGTTGAAGGCTCCCAAACATTTTGGTCTGCCTTCTAAGACCAGATTAGATGTTCTTTATTGTGTTTTTGACTAAATTAAGTGATAGGAAGGGTCTTATTCCCATTTAAACTCATGTAAACCGATTTGGAATCCAGATTTGTTTTATATGAAACTTTTCTTGTTTTTCCATTGAGAAACTGCACTTTGTTTTCTTGGTTTTGCACTAAAGATCAAGGTTAAGATCTCTCAAAGATTGAGCTATTTGAGGGTGATTTCCATTGCGAAAGAATATCATCTAGGATGGTTGAATCAACTTGCCTAAGCAACAACTATTCCAATGCAAAGGAAAGCTCACTAGGCTAATTCTAACGCAAGGGAAGCAAAGGGGAGTACAAATCCTTTATGCCTAAACCATTGTGAAGGAGGAGGGTTGAGGTGGAGAGGTGGATCATGCATCGGGTACACATCAATTTGATATCAGAGCAAGGTCACTCTTTTCCTCCTTTATCATTTCGTTTTATGTCATTCTTGTTGTCACCACCAATCTAATTTCTCACCACCATTTCTTCACCATCCAAACATTTTCTTTTCATTCCTTTTGCATTAAAGAAAAATCACAGCCTAGATTCGCACAAACTAAAACTGTGGGATAACTTAGGAAACAAAAGACTACATCTTTTGCAACCAACTTAGAATACGGTTTTGATGAGGTACAGGTGCTAAGCGTCACAAAGGCCAGGCAAGTAAAGTGACAAGAAGTATGACAAAGAGTTTGAGACAAGAAGTTGATGCATTCTTGTCAAACATATGCGAGACGAGCCTATGAACAAAGAGGGCCATTGGGTTCACCTACTTGAGCCCAATCTTTGAGTTTTGTGTGTTGTAACATATATGAGTCATTGTATTATTTCTTTCATTCCTTGAGTCATTTATTTAATGTTTCTTGTTTGTAAAGGTTGTTGTTTCGGTCTTGCACGACCAAACCTTGAGTCTTTTAGCTTGTTAGGCCTTTAAATTTGTTTATCATGTTTCTATGTTTATTAGAATTGTCACAAGGATTTGTAAGGTTTTTGGAGACATTTGAAGACCAAAGGAGTTGAAGAGAAGCAAGCCCATTTCGGAATGTGATTTTTTGGCAGGACCAGTTTTTGTAAAACAGTTGTATCTCTTCAACCACAAGGACAAATCAAGTGATTCAAGTTTCGTTGGAAACAAAAGACAAAGATCTAACACATTTATTTTTTCCATATCTCCAAGACCTGTCGTCATGATGGACAAAAATAGCGTTGAAGTTCAAGTACTGTTTCCACCAAATTCTGTGACACTCTTTTAGTAATTTGGACTTATCTCTTCAATGGGTGAGCCAAATTCAGAGAAATACTTATGTTTATTTTTTTACACTCAATGGGCTACAATTCTCTAAGAGGAGTCAAGGCCTAATTCGAGCTGGAAGTGATCCAAAAAAGTAGGCCACAATTCAGACAAGTTTTCAGGAGCCCATACTGAAAACATTCTGGACACCCAAACTTTGGAGGGTCATATCTAACTCATCTCATGTCCAAATGAAGTGATACAAAAGTCCAAATTAGATTTTAGATCATGATATACAATTCTCAAGAAGGGATAAAGACCTGAATCTATTTTTAGAAGGGGTCAGACCGTTTGCCATATTTTTAGCCCTTTTTTTCGCCTTTTGACTAGCCGTTTGAGTAGTGATATAAGTCTAAACTTGATATAAGACTAGACTATTTTTAATCTTCTTGGCCCTATTTAAATGGGTCATGGCCGGCCTTAGCATATAGAAAAAGTTGGAGAATTGTTCAAAAGAATTCTAAGGCAAAAATAGCATACTTTCTCTTCACAAACACTTGTTAGTTTTGCTTTGATTATCTTAAGAACAACTTGAGTGCTTTCTTTGTTTCTTTGAAGATCAAAGTTAGAATCCAATCAAGGTCCTTGTGGGGGATATCCAAGATCAAAGGTGAGGCCATCCAAGAAGGTGCAAACTTGCTTGGGAAACGGGAAATTTTTGAAGGAGAAAGGCTCAAACAAAAAACCTTGGTGACCAACAGCTAGGAGGGAGTTAAACTCTTGCCTACAACCGTTAAGGATCCAAGTGTTAAAGAAGATGACTCGTACAACATGCGACAACCGCGCATCAGTTTGGTATCAGAGCAAAGGTTCTCCTTTAATTTATCCTTCATTTTGTCTCTTTTCTGTCTTCATCTGTGTCATCAAAAAAATTCTATTCCAAAAAAAAATCAGCCTTAAAACTTTCATCCTACTTGCTATTTTATTAAAAAAACAAAACCTATCTTTCTGGACTGGACAATATCAATACCCTGACATATTGGACTTATTGGACATTCTGGACATATTTGACATATTGGACACTTTGGACCTATTGGACCATATTGGACAATTTGGCCATATTGGACAGGAACAAATACCGAAACTCCTCAAACATATTGACAAAGGACTGTGACATATTAGAGTGACCTTGACAAGGACCCTATAAAAGGACAAGGACAATCTTTAAAACATTCAAAAGGTTGCATCTTTGTTATTGTTCACGACTGTTTTCATTTGGGTTACTTTGTCTTGTATCCATCCTTGCTTGAAAACATACTTGGGTATTAGGATCATTGCATAGAGAACTTTCATTTCAGCCACACTTATATTGCTTCTACTAGCCTAAAAAGCTACCGTTGTTAATTTTAAATCTTGTTGCTATTTGAAGCTCCTAGTCATGTTTGGATTTGTGAATCTTACTTGCATTGTGTGTTGTGTTTATTGATGCATACAAGTGATCCATAATCATACAGCTTTACACTACAAAAGATCGAGTCTCTTTTCACAAGAACATCTTTAAACATCCTTTTGTATAAGATTCGGCTTAGAACAAGAAAAGAAAATTGGAGCAAGAAGGTTGTTGTGTTCTTTGATTAATCCTTTGGTTACTTTGAGTTTCTTGTATTTCAGCCCGCAAAAAAAAACAGAACATCAAAAAAAGCGTTACAAAAAAGTAGTATAAAACAGCCGTTATTCAAAAGAGGCTATTTGAATTGCTTCAAAAGGTATCCTTGTACAATCAAAACACAAAACTTCCTACAACACCCACGACAAAAAACCCTTTTATATACAACTCTGGACACTTCTTCCTTTATGCATCTTGGACATTGCATACGTGTGATTAAATGCATTAAGTCTAAGTGTCGTTATGGATTGCCCAAGGCAACCCTTTAGCAATTCTTTGTCTCAACCCTTTACATCACATTTGGTGTCATAATTTCCTTGAATCTCAGAGTTTGTCCAAGTGTGTTGTCTTTCCTTTGCTCGGTATCCATTCTTACTTTGGTGATACTAATCCCGTTTTGAAGATTGCACAAACTGTTGAAGACCTCCACGTTGTTGCTCATCTTGGTTGTCGTAACCCCGTTACAAGCCCTTCTTGTACCTAAGGATGAAGTAGATAATATGTGGCCATGCACGTGGTACTTAGAGTTAATATTAGCTGGCAATTGTTGTAAAGTAAGGCATGAGGACACTATGTGTATTTACAACACTAGGATCAATTGTATTATGACCCTATGGTTTTCGGCCCATGCTCACAAGGAAGATGACTAATTGGCATGAAACAAATATATTGGTATTTATTTACTATAAAAGGGTAAATAGAAAGGGAATAAAAGAAAAAAATAATAATAAATTGGCTAGTTGGGGTCATTTAAGACCCCAACCGCCGGACATCATAAAGAGAGGAGGGGTGGGGAAAACCCAATTTAAGAAAAGGGTGGCTAATGATTACCATTAGCCTAACCAACCCTAAATTAAACCAAGGTTAGGAAAAAGAAACCATGGTTGACCCCAAAAGTAACTTTAGTTAGTAGAAAGTAACCTTGGTTAACCTAAGGTAACCAAGGTTAAGCCTTAACTAGCATACAAACCCTAACCCCACCCTTATTTCCCACGGTTAGGATCACCAAGAAAGGGAGAATACCCTCCAACTTACACTTAAGTATTTCAAGACAAGAAGGAATTCTTTCCACTCCCTTCTTCTCCTCCCCACTTACGGCTAAGTGTGCACCAAAGGAGAAGGAAGCCCTTCCAAGAACAAGTAAGCTTAGGTAAGTATCCACAACCTTCTAAGAGTGACATTTATGATTTTATGGAAATCAAACTCATGTGTGTTCTTCTTTGCCCCCAAAACCGTGACCTTCATGGTCACTAGACTCAAGGACTCCAAGCCTTCAAGAACTCTAGCTAAGTTGGACAACTTACACCTCTATTGGTAAGCCATCTAGCTTTTTCTTGAAAGAATAGTGATTTAAAGCATGAACTAACCATTTCTTCTTCCTTCTTTCCCTCCACCGTGGGGAATATTGTGTAGAGGAGGAGAATACTTCAACTTTGACACATATCCAAGAAGAGTAAGCAAGAAAGGCAAGTACACTATACTCTTCATGGTTTGAATGTGAAAGTGTGTGCATGAATGGCTAGAAAGACTTAAGGTTTGATCTTAGTTGTAAAATGGCTAGCTTTGAGTCAAAAGCTTTCGGCTTTAGGCACACATAAGGGTAGGATGAACATTTCGTAATAAAGATAAGTTCTTTGAAGATTTTATGCATGTTTATGTCTTAAACTAGGCTTGAATGTGTTAAAGATTTCTTCTTTTGTGTTGAAGGGGGGTCACGGTTGAAGGGAGAAAGGGAGGTGAGGTAAAGTTGCATGCAAAATAATAACAAAGCAAGAAAATGAGGGGAAGACTTGATCTTGTGCTTGTAGGCTTAAAGTGTTTTTGGTTTTGGTCATTTTCTCTTTAAACACCCGCAAATGGGGTTGACGTGGTGTGTGTGTGTGTTCATTTTAGGGTGGATACCATGAATGGTGACTAAAAGGTGAGCTAAGAACATTTAGGATAAAATTAGGGCTACTGAAAATTCTGGAGCTGGGTAAGAAATTAGGCTGACTTGCTAGACCAGAAAAGGGACCTTAGAGACCTTTAATTTCGTTTATTTTTGGTATGACGTTAGTTGTATGTGTTTGTTAGTATTGAGAGTTGGAATCACCTTAAAAAGAGTTACGGTTTATTTTTAATGAATTTCTTACTAAGATTGGTCTTGCTGGAAAATATGTTCTGGACAGAACTTAAGCCACATGTTTAGCAGCTTAAAAAAGGATCTTAGAGGTGTGCAAATCCAATGATTTTCGGCAGGACATTAGCCTCATGAATGAAGAAGAAATGACAGCTGGAATTCCATCAAAATAAGTTGTGGTTTATTTTTAATAAATTTTCTACTAAAACTGGTCAAATCGAGCTAGGCTGGAAAAACAGAATATATGACCTATTTTGTATGGCCTGGATGAAGGCCTTAAAGAATTAGTTTTAGGCTAAAAATTGGCAGGATGTTAGCCCAAAGAGTTTATGAGATTAGGGAGTTGGAATTTCTGGAAAAAGATCAAAGGATTGACCACAATAAATTTTATAGTAAAATATGGTCATTGCCGGATTTTTATTGCATGGATTCGTAAAAAGGAGTAAATGGGTCTCTTAATGACATCGTAAGTCCGCAATGCATGCATGACACTCGCTTATAATGGTCAAGAATGAGTAGATGTGATTGCGTGAGTTTAACATGAGTAGTTTAACAAAGAATTCGTTAAGGTTAAGTGTATGATACAAAGCTGGAAAAATTCCAGCATTGCTAGCGAAATGTGCCCGTTCTTATGTCATATGCCGTGTACGAGTTTGCACGTTGTGTTAGGAAATCTAACGAGATCACTGCAAAACGCGCAGCGGAAAAACAAAAACGATCTCCGATTTCCTACCAAGGATCCATGTTGTTCGTTTAATTCGACAACAGAAATCAAAAATTACCTCCGTAGATTCGAAATCTGCAGATGAAAGAGGTGCGAAAATACGACCACCCTCTGTCGGTATCCACACGAACGCTTCCGCCCGGAGTGCTAGCTCTTCAAACGGCGCGGCTGAAGAACTCGCTTTTCACAAAAACGGCTCTAGGGTTTCTCTTTGATGATTCTGTATTTTTGTGTGTGTAGTGTATACGAGATACACAAATATATATACACATACGTAGACATCAAAATCCGAGTCATAATCGGATTAGTTGATGCCAATCAAAATCCATATCAGATACGGATTGTAACAGGATATTCAAAATCCATATCAGATACGGATTCTCTCGTTATTATCCGAGAATGCATATATATATAATCACCGAAAACGAAAATAATAATAATAATAATTAATATCCAATATTATTATTATTAATATTAAAAACGATAATAATAATAATAATTAATATCCAATATTAATATTATTAATATTATTAATCTCAGCCATACGCATTCTTGTGTGTGACCCGATAGGCCCATATTAATTGGCAGTTGATTAAATCTCTATTAAACCAACAAGTCGTAATTGGCCTCTAGCAAGACATTACAACTACCCAATTAATACGAGTAAAGTCCAACTAGCCTAATAATAGTACATGCATTAATCCCTTTGTCACACGATATCTAGTTTGAACATAAGTCATGGTCAGCGTCATACTTATATAGTTCAAACATATGATTACTCGATCTCTAAGTAGACTGATAAAACAAATGATATTGATCACACTATCAAATCATTTGAGCACGGCCATGCATTTCACAGTCTCACTAATCGAGGGGCCCAAAGATATCTCTCTCAAAAGAGAGGGACAAATTCTATCTTGATTGTTCAATATCCTCTACATAATTTCTATCACATTCAATCATGACCTTTATTATTATTCAGTTACGGATAACGTTTGATCATGTCAAAATATAATAGTCCTTATATTGGAAACTATGACAACCTCAAGTCAAAGGATTAAAACATGACTATCATGAGATTTACTTATGACGTTAATCCATGTAGCAATCTCATGATGGGTCTATCCAATACACTGTTCTCTAACAAGTATCTATGAGATTGGTTCGTATCACCATACACATAATCATCTCATGATTATCAAATCAATATTCATACTGATTATAAATTATTTTATCTCCATAACAATAATGAATCAGGGACATATATCAAAATTGTGTAACATACTAACCAACAATAATGATAATAAAACCTCTTTTATTAATAATAAATGCATAACATAAATATCCAAATCATGGCCTAGGGCACATACACTAACACGTTGCACGTCATACATTGCATCATCGTCACATGCATGATTTTATGATGTGGATTTTACATAAAGGAATGATGAAAAGCGTTTTTCAAAAGGATGACTTCGTTTTGTTTTCTTAAAATGCTTCCCCACCGGTACCGTGTGTGAGTATGAACTGGCCAGTATGAACCTGAGCAGATCCGGGTTAAGTGATCTGAATGGAAAGGAATGATGTTGCCGATCCGAATCCGGGATTAATAGATTCGAAGGGGAGAAGTTACCGCCTCAGATCCGGGAAGATAGATCTGAAATGACAGGAACCTGAGCAGATCCGGGTTAAGTGATCTGAATGGAAAGGAACGATGTTACCGATCCGAATCCGGGATTTATAGATTCGAAGGGGAGAAGTTACCGCCTCAGATCCGGGAAGATAGATCTGAACACTCTATGGTTTTATGACGATGATGTTTTTAAAAGAGCAAAGCATGAAAAGGCATTTTCTCATTTTTCCTCATAACGCATTTCATGTGCATATGCATGCATGTCACTTGTAGAGTTGTAACGTAGCGTCGCATGAACTATGCCGTGCTGACATGACCTTGCGTGTCCGTAAGGATGATGATGACTGTTTTATTAAACAATGCATGAACCAATCACCTTATGTTATATTTCATTTTATCTAGTGATGTTATTAAGTTATGATCTTGTTACATTAAGCGATGATCCTTATCAAACCTGAAATGGAGGTCAGGTATGTTTCCAAACCAATTATAATTTGGGGTTCGGTTCTTGCTCGTACTTTCCATTTAACTCATGATTATTATAGTATACTTGCTGGTGCGTTGTCACTCACCCTATTTTTCTCTCCAGAAGTGGCAAGAGATAAAGTTGAATGGATTGATGACGAGCCTAGGGTACCCTATCCGTGAGAGAGTTAAAGGATGGCCAAGAGAGGTGAACCGAGCACCCAGCTTGAAGGATTGATGATGCTTTGTAATAGTGATGGGAACAATTTACTTTCTTCGTTTTCGGAATTTGGTTATGTGGGATGCTACTTTAACTGTTTTGATGGTACTTTAATTTGAAGTTTAAATTCTGCCGCGGTTTCGATTACTAATTGCGCAAAAGACGAAAATCCCATGAAATTCTATCATGGATCACAATGCATAAGGATGACGCCTAGTACTATCCTTAGTGAAGTACGGCGGGTGCACCGACTTTGGCGGGGCCGGTGTGCGGGGCGCCACAGGTGGTATCAGAGCTAAGGCTCCAGATCCGGGCAGAATGTAGAACTAAGTCATGATTTTAGTCCGCTAAGGTTGATCGTAGAACAAAGTTTTGATTTTCGATGAGAGTTAACCTTAGTACAAAATGACCTCGACTTACGAGATTAGGTATAGTCCACTGACATGCCACCCCTAACGATCTATCCTGAAGTAATGAGTATATGGCGGCGTGTTTTTGATGTATTTAGTTATACTTTGATATAACTTTTCTATACTAAATAAAGTCGACGCTGCGTGATGCAGATGGTGCGACCCAGAGGAAGACCGACCAGAGCTAGGCCCGAAGTACAAGAGCCTGTCCCACCCCCACCTGCTCAGGTCCCTCCACCACCCCCACCGCAAGGCCAAGAACCGCCGCCAGTGCAGAATGTACCTCCACCGCAAGGACCTTTTCCCCCTATGATGCCAGACATGAATACCTTTCAAAACTTTTCCCAAACGGTCACGCGAATTGGACAAGTAATGCTCCAGCAAAATAACCCACAACCTCACGAGCCGGTCAGGGATGCCCAGTACTACTTTGAGAAGTTGAAAAGAGCTAACGTTCCACCGTTCGAAGGGAAGTCAGATTCTGACATGGCAGAAAAGTGGCTGGACGAAGTAGAAAACTGTTTTGAACTGATTAGGGCACTGGAAGAGGTGAAGACACAAGCAGTTCGACCTTTTCTGTTGGGAGAAGCCAACCAATGGTGGAAGGCCAATCTCCAGGCCTTGCCAAGACCAATACCCTGGGAAAGATTTTTGCAGGAATTTAACAAGTTTTACATACCCCCTTCAGTTAAGCTACAAAAAAGACATGAATTTGAGTCTTTGATGCAAGAGTCAGGGATGACGGTAGCCGATTATGCCAACAAATTCATAGCCTTAGGAAGATTCCAACCATCCACCATGAACGATCAAGAAACCAAGATGCTGAAATTTGAGAGGGGACTGAACCCCAGAATTCGGACATGGCTGGTAAATGCTAATCCAACCAATTTTGGCGCCCTCCTAGATGCTTGTTATCGGATTGAGCGGGATATTATCCGCCGGGATGAGTTCAATCAAAAGAGAGGAAGAGAGACATCTGGAAATGGGGGGCCCTGAAAGACCGCTAAGCAAAATGTTAAGAGACCCGGACGACAGGGGAAGAACCTGTTCCAACGTCGTTCCCAGAGAAACCAATCACAAAATCAAAGACAACAACGTGCCATTCCAAAGCGTGCACATTGTGGTAAATTTCACATAGGAGAATGTTATGTTCAAGCTGGTAAATGTTTTGGATGTGGACAGACGGGACACATCCAAAAAGACTGTCCGAACAAAGGAGTCACTTGTTTTGGATGCAGGAAAGCAGGACACCTGGCCAGAGAGTGTCCTGAGAAAGGAACCCCGCCACAGCCCCAAAAGCCACAGCGTCAGCGTGCCAATGCCAAGGTCCACGCTATGACAGACGCAGCTGCTGAGGAAGCGGATAATGTAGTGACAGGTATCTTTCTAAATCCCACTCTTACCATTTAGTGAAATTACTGTCTTAAGGTTTCTCAATAAGAATTATATGATCCAGGAGCCATACTAGTGTGTTCAATACCAGCTAATGTGCTATTTAACAGTGGCGCCAGCCACTCCTTCGTATCCAAGAAATTCGCAAAGAATATTGAAAGAGGCCCAACTAATAGTGATGAGCCTTATAGAATCCAAGCAGCTGGGGAACAGGTGCTTGTAGCCCACCAAGTGTTCAAAAATTGTGAATCGAGATCAATAACCATCAATTTGACGCCGATTTAATTTCTATACCCATGATGGACTTTGATGTGATTCTTGGAATGGACTGGCTATCCAAGAACCATGCCAACATTGATTGTAGAAGGAAGCAAGTTACCTTTAAAGACCCCACACATAAGGATGTAACGTTTCAAGGAGGATCGAAGTTACGAAAGGACCCTGGGAACATATATGTAAATGCAATTCGCGCTAGTAAAGCTTTAAGGAAAGGACATCAAGGATATTTGGTGTATGCTATAAACTCGGACCAAGCAACCACAGATTTAACCCAGGTTCCACTGGTCCGAGAATATCTGGAAATTTTTCCGGAAGAACTGCCAGGCCTTCCCCCAGAACGAGAAATAGCCTTCGAGATCGACCTAATTCCTGGAGCTGAACCGATATCAAAGGCCCCATATAGGATGGCCCCTGCCGAACTGAAAGAGCTAAAGGAGCAACTAAGGGAATTGTTAGAAAAGAAGTTAATACGCCCAAGTGTGTCGCCTTGGGGAGCTCCGGTGCTGTTCGTCAAGAAAAAGGACGGAAGTATGCGAATGTGCATTGACTATAGAGAACTCAACAAAATCACCATAAAGAATAAGTACCCCTTACCAAGGATCGACGATTTGTTCGACCAGCTGCGGGGAGCAAAAATTTTCAGCAAGATCGATCTACGCTCGGGATACTTTCAATTGAGAATCAAAACTGAGGATGTTCCCAAAACGGCATTCAGAACCCGTTATGGACATTACGAATTCCTGGTAATGACGTTCGGACTAACCAATGCGCCTGCCGCATTCATGGATCTAATGAACCGAGTTTTTCAAGAACAATTGGACAAATTCGTTGTAGTCTTTATAGACGATATCTTAATATACTCGCCAGATGAGGAAACCCACGCAACTCATTTAAGGATCGCCCTAGACATTTTACACAGAGAGCGATTGTATGCAAAGTTCAACAAGTGTGAATTCTGGCTACGAAGCGTAGCTTTCCTAGGACATGTGATATCCGGGGAGGGAATATCTGTAGATCCTAAGAAAGTCGAGGCAATCACGGAATGGCCCCGACCGACCAACGTTACGGAGATACGAAGCTTTTTGGGTCTCGCTGGTTATTATCGGAAATTTGTAGAAGGATTTGCACGGATTGCTTTGCCCATGACCCGTTTAACCCAGAAGAAGACCAAGTTTGAATGGACCGTAGATTGTGAAGGTAGTTTTGCTGAATTAAAGAGGAGACTGACTTCTGCCCAAGTCTTGGCGCAGCCCATTCCTGGTGAAAATTTTGTGGTTTACAGCGACGCCTCTAAGCACAGGTTGGGATGTGTATTAATGCAAAAGAATCAAGTAATCGCATATGCATCTCGACAGCTGAAACCCTTTGAACAAAATTACTCGGTACACGACCTAGAATTAGCAGCAGTAGTTTTCGCATTAAAAATATGGAGACACTATTTGTACGGCGAAAAGTGCGAAATCTTTACGGACCACAAGATCCTCAAATATCTGTTCTCGCAAAAAGAATTGAACATGCGACAACGAAGATGGTTGGAACTAATAAAGGACTACGACTTATCCATACAATACTACCCAGGAAAGGCTAACAAGGTGGCGGACGCCTTAAGTAGGAAGACAAGTCACCCGCGCCAACCCCCTTGCAGCGTGATATGGAGGTATTTGGGTTGGAAGAAGTCGATTCAATTGAAGGCATGCTCGCAAAATTAATGATAACTCCTTCGTTAATAGATCGAATCAAAAAGGAGCAAGACAAGGACGAAGCACTCAGGAAACTAAAAGCTCAAGTACAAGTGAAACCCCCTGGAGATTTCAGAATTCGAGATGACCATAGTTTATGGTTTTGTGAAAGATTGTGTGTACCTGATAACGATGATATTCTGAACGAAATCCTTAAGAAGGCACATAACTCGGGACTGTCCATCCACCCGGGAGCTAACAAGATGTATCAAGACCTGAAACAACGATTCTGGTGGCGTGGCATGAAAAGACAGATCGCTGAATATGTGGAGAGATGTCTAGTCTGCCAAAAGGTGAAGGCAGAACACCAGAAACCTGCAGGGTTGCTACAACCTCTCGAGGTCCCCGAATGGAAATGGGATCATATTTCCATAGATTTTGTGACAGACCTGCCTAGAACAAAGAGTGGCCACGACACTATTTGGGTAGTGGTTGATCGCCTAACTAAGACTGCCCACTTTATGGCCATGACGATCAAGGCCTCAATGGAAAAGTTGGCCGCAATGTACGTAGAACAAATAGTAAGCCTACATGGTGTGCCCTTAAGTATAGTATGTGACCGCGACCCTCGATTCATGTCACGGTTCTGGACCGCTTTTCAAAGGGCAATGGGGACAGAAATTCATATGAGCTCAGCATTTCATCCGCAAACAGATGGACAATCAAAAAGAACTATACAGACACTCGAAGACATGCTACGATCTTGTATACTCGACTTTGGGAAGAGTTGGGATCGAAGCCTCAAACTTGTAGAGTTCTCATATAACAACAGCTACCATCGATCAATAGGCATGGCTCCATACGAAGCACTTTATGGGAGGAAGTGTCGCTCTCCGCTTTACTGGGATGAAATAGGAGACAGAATTCTCACAGGGCCCGACCTGGTAGAGCAAGCTCGAGAGCAAGTAAAGATTATCAAGCAGAAACTACAAACGGCTCAGGATAGGAACAAAGTCTGGGCAGATGAAAAACGACGACCCTTAGAACTTCGAGAAGGAGCGAAGGTATTTCTAAAAGTAACGCCAACAAAAGGAGTCAGGAGATTTGGCGTTAAAGGGAAACTGAGCCCAAGATTTATTGGGCCATACGAGATCCTAGAAAGGGTTGGGAAAGTGGCTTATCGACTCGCTCTACCGCCCACCCTATCTCAAATCCATGTCATGTTTCATATTTCCCAACTGCGACGATATGTACACGACCCCAAGCATGTCATAGAAGATCAACCCTTGGGGCTAAAAGCTGACACGACCTACGAAGAAGAACCGGAAGGGATAATAGATCGCAAGGAAAAGGTACTAAGAAGAAGGACGATACCCATGGTTAAAGTACAATGGAAAAAGCATTCCGCGGATGAATCCACCTGGGAACTAGAGGAGGACATGAAGAAGTTGTACCCACACCTCTTTGATTAGCAGATCAAGTTTCGAGGACGAAACTTACATTAAGGGGGGAGGATGTCGCAACCCCGTTACAAGCCCTTCTTGTACCTAAGGATGAAATAGATAATATGTGGCCATGCACGTGGTACTTAGAGTTAATATTAGCTGGCAATTGTTGTAAAGTAAGGCATGAGGACACTATGTGTATTTACAACACTAGGATCAATTGTATTATGACCCTATGGTTTTCGGCCCATGCTCACAAGGAAGATGACTAATTGGCATGAAACAAATATATTGGTATTTATTTACTAGAAAAGGGTAAATAGAAAGGGAATAAAAGAAAAAAAATAATAATAAATTGACTAGTTGGGGTCATTTAAGACCCCAACCACCGGACATCATAAAGAGAGGAGGGGTGGGGAAAACCCAATTTAAGAAAAGGGTGGCTAATGATTACCATTAGCCTAACCAACCCTAAATTAAACCAAGGTTAGGAAAAAGAAACCATGGTTGACCCCAAAAGTAACTTTAGTTAGTAGAAAGTAACCTTGGTTAACCTAAGGTAACCAAGGTTAAGCCTTAACTAGCAAACAAACCCTAACCCCACCCTTATTTCCCACGGTTAGGATCACCAAGAAAGGGAGAATACCCTCCAACTTACACTTAAGCATTTCAAGACAAGAAGGAATTCTTTCCACTCCCTTCTTCTCCTCCCCACTTACGGCTAACTGTGCACCAAAGGAGAAGGAAGCCCTTCCAAGAACAAGTAAGCTTAGGTAAGTATCCACAACCTTCTAAGAGTGACATTTATGATTTTATGGAAATCAAACTCATGAGTGTTCTTCTTTGCCCCCAAAACCGTGATCTTCATGGTCACTAGACTCAAGGACTCCAAGCATTCAAGAACTCTAGCTAAGTTGGACAACTTACACCTCTATTGGTAAGCCATCTAGCTTTTTCTTGAAAGAATAGTGATTTAAAGCATGAACTAACCATTTCTTCTTCCTTCTTTCCCTCCACCGTGGGGAATATTGTGTAGAGGAGGAGAAGACTTCAACTTTGACACATATCCAAGAAGAGTAAGCAAGAAAGGCAAGTACACTATACTCTTCATGGTTTGAATGTTAAAGTGTGTGCATGAATGGCTAGAAAGACTTAAGGTTTGATCTTAGTTGTAAAATGGCTAGCTTTGAGGCAAAAGCTTTCGGCTTTAGGCACACATAATGGTAGGATGAACATTTCGTAATAAAGATAAGTTCTTTGAAGATTTTATGCATGTTTATGTCTTAAACTAGGCTTGAATGTGTTAAAGATTTCTTCTTTTGTGTTGAAGGGGGGTCACGGTTGAAGGGAGAAAGGGAGGTGAGGTAAAGTTGCATGCAAAATAATAACAAAGCAAGAAAATGAGGGGAAGACTTGATCTTGTGCTTGTAGGCTTAAAGTGTTTTTGGTTTTGGTCATTTTTTCTCTAAACACCCGCAAATGGGGCTGACGTGGTGTGTGTGTGTTCATTTTAGGGTGGATACCATGAATGGTGACTAAAAGGTGAGCTAAGAACATTTAGGATGAAATTAGGGCTACTGAAAATTCTGGAGCTGGGTAAGAAATTAGGCTGACTTGCTAGACCAGAAAAGGGACCTTAGAGACCTTTAATTTCGTTTATTTTTGGTATGACGTTAGTTGTATGTGTTTGTTAGTAGTGAGAGTTGGAATCACCTTAAAAAGAGTCACGGTTTATTTTTAATGAATTTCTTACTAAGATTGGTCTTGCTGGAAAATATGTTCTGGACAGAACTTAAGCCACATGTTTAGCAGCTTAAAAAGGGATCTTAGAGGTGTGCAAATCCAATGATTTTCGGCAGGACATTAGCCTCATAAATGAAGAAGAAATGACAGCTGGACTTCCATCAAAATAAGTTGTGGTTTATTTTTAATAAATTTTCTACTAAAACTGGTCAAATCGAGCTAGGCTGGAAAAACAGAATATATGACCTATTTTGTATGGCCTGGATAAAGGCCTTAACGAATTAGTTTTGGGCTAAAAATTGGCAGGATGTTAGCCCAAAGAGTTTATGAGATTAGGGAGTTGGAATTTCTTGAAAAAGATCAAAGGATTGACCACAATAAATTTTATAGTAAAATATGGTCATTGCCGGATTTTTATTGCATGGATTCGTAAAAAGGAGTAAATGGGTCTCTTAATGACATCGTAAGTCCGCAATGCATGCATGACACTCGCTTATAATGGTCACGAATGAGTAGATGTGATTGCGTGAGTTTAACATGAGTAGTTTAACAAAGAATTCGTTAAGGTTAAGTGTATGATACAAAGCTGGAAAAATTCCAGCATTGCTAGCGAAATGTGCCCGTTCTTATGTCATATGCCGTGTACGAGTTTGCACGTTGCATGTCATACATTGCATCATCGTCACATGCATGATTTTATGATGTGGATTTTACATAAATGAATGATGAAAAGTGTTTTTCAAAAGGTTGACTTCGTTTTGTTTTCTTAAAACGCTTCCCCACCGGTACCGTGTGTGAGTATGAACTGGCCAGTATGAACCTGAGCAGATCCGGGTTAAGTGATCTGAATGGAAAGGAATGATGTTACCGATCCGAATCCGGGATTTATAGATTCGAAGGGGAGAAGTTACCGCCTCAGATCCAGGAAGATAGATCTGAAATGAAAGGAACCTGAGCAGATCCGGGTTAAGTGATCTGAATGGAAAGGAACGATGTTACCGATCCGATTCCGGGATTAATAGATTCGAAGGGGAGAAGTTACCGCCTCAGATCCGGGAAGATAGATCTGAACACTCTATGGTTTTATGACGATGATGTTTTTAAAAGAGCAAAGCATGAAAAAGCATTTTCTCATTTTTCCTCATAACGCATTTCATGTGCATATGCATGCATGTCACTTGTAGAGTTGTAATGTAGCGTCGCATGAACTATGCCGTGTTGACATGACCTTGCGTGTCCGTAAGGATGATGATGACTGTTTTATTAAACAATGCATGAACCAATCACCTTATGTTATATTTCATTTTATCTAGTGATGTTATTAAGTTATGATCTTGTTACATTAAGCGATGATCCTTATCAAACCTGAAATGGAGGTCAGGTATGTTTCCAAACCAATTATAATTTGGGTTCGGTTCTTGCTCGTACTTTCCATTTAGCTCATGATTATTATAGTATACTTGCTGGTGACGTTGTCACTCACCCTATTTTTCTCTCCAGAAGTGGCAGGAGATAAAGTTGAATGGATTGATGACGAGCCTAGGGTACCCTATCCGTGAGAGAGTTAAAGGATGGCCAAGAGAGGTGAACCGAGCACCCAGCTTGAAGGATTGATGATGTTTTGTAATAGTGATGGGAACAATTTACTTTCTTCGTTTTCGGAATTTGGTTATGTGGGATGCTACTTTAACTGTTTTGATGGTACTTTAATTTGAAGTTTAAATTCTGCCGCGGTTTCGATTACTAATTGCGCAAAAGACGAAAATCCCATGAAATTCTATCATGGATCACAATGCGTAAGGATGACGCCTAGTACTCTCCTTAGTGAAGTACGGCGGGTGCACCGACTTCGGCGGGGCCGGGGTGTGGGGCGCCACATTGGTTGCTTCTAGCCCATGATTGGATTAGAGGCATAAGAAAAGAGAGGTAAAAGGCTTGTAAGGGTCTGTAAGGACTTAAAGAGGGGAGGTAAAAGCTTTGAGTGTCAAAAATACGAGTAAGAAAGAACAAGCACAAGTTAAAATTCTCTTTACACTGACGTAACAAAGCTTCTTTAGTCTTTGTGTCAGTTTTCTTTTTTTTTATGTTCTTTTGATTTTGTTTCAAGTTTAGATGGATGATACACTGCTTAGGAATTCCAATAGTCCCTCGCCTTGTAGGATATGAGGAATCCCGTAATAGAAGAGCACGTGCTCGGAGTGCTTAGAAGGATTATCGAGATGTTAGACCTATTAGAGGCTGAAAGGTCTAACCCCCACTCCCAAACATCTCAACCAGGAACCATAGAAGGAGTGGCTACATGGTTAGAAATATGCCTATCCAATTTGAGGGTCAAGTCATGTTCGAGTTGATCAACCTTGCCGAGGTCAAATGATGGGGCAAAGAAGACGACGCAGAGGAGGCCTATAACACGCCCCAGTGTACATGCCACCATTAGAAGAGAGGTATCCTGAGGATTCCACATATGCATGATGGTCAACAGGAAAGAGATTATGAGGAACAGTTTGATGTTGAAAACCGTAGCTTTTAACGCTAAAACCATGGCTATGATGTTACTAATCGTGGTTACAATCCTAGGTACAATAAGCATGATGATGATTCCAATAAGATCAAGATAAACGTTCCTCCATTTCAGGGGCGAAGTGATCCCGAAGCATACCTTGAATGGGAAAGAAAGGTAGAACTCATTTACTCTTGTACTTCCTTTTCTGAACTAAGTGTGTTTTGCAGCCATTGAGTTTATAGAATATGCACTTCTTTGGTGGGATCAAATGATAAGTACAAGAAGAAGGACACAACTCAAGCAGGGAAACAGAATTGTTGATGAATACTATAAAGAAATGGAGTTGTTGATGGTGAGAGCACATATTGATGAAAGAGAAGATGCTAGCATGGCAAGGTTTTTCTAAGGATTGAACAAAGAAATTGTGCTTCCTGTGGAGTTGTAATCCTGCGCAACCTTAGCATCGATGGTACACTTGGCAAAGGTGGAAAGACAGTTGAGGAGGCCCTTCACACAAGGTAATATTCAACCTCTACCCAACCCATGAACAGGTTTAGAACTCGACAGAATCAACTGTTTACACGATCAATCCAAGCTACACACCCTACACTGCCACCATTTCAGGTCCATGTGCAGCAGCCACTACACCGTCCACTCAGCAGAAAGGTCATCCACCACAAGCTCCCTCCCGAATCAACAAACGCAAGCAAAAGGTTGGTGAACAACCTCAAGGTAAATCTTTTAACTCTTCTAGTAGATCTAGGGACATTAAATGCTTTAAATGTCAGGGTTTAGATCATATTGCATCTGAATGTCCTAATACTAAACGTATCATGTACATAAAGGAGAGTGGAGAGTATTATTCTGATTCTGAACATAAAGAGATAGGGAATGTTGACCAGGGAGTAGAAGATGATGAGGTCGAGGAATGAACTATTAAGGGAGACCTTGCATCTAGTGAGCTTTCAGTTGCTAAGAGATAATGCACAAACTAAAGTAGATGAACATGAACAAGAGAGAGAGAGAACATATTTCATACACATTGCATGATTAAAGGAAAAGTATGCACCATGATTGTAGATGCAGGATCTTGTACTAATGTTGCTAGTGAAGAATTATTAAGGAAACTTGACTTACCCATGACTAAACATCCACGGACTTGTAGTTTGACATGTCTTAACGAATGTCGTGAAATTAAAGTGAGTAAGCAAGTCTTGGTTTCATTGTCCATAGGTAATTATAAGGATGACATTCTTTGTGACATTGCACCTATGCATGCTAGTGATATTCTCTTGGGACGACCATGTCAATTTGTTAGGAGAGTCATTCATGATGGTTACCTTAATACATAGTCATTTAAGATGGATAATAAGATGTATAGACTGCATGTATTGCCTCCGCATGAAGTCTATGAGGATCAAAAATGCCTTGCGCAAAAGCGTTCAGATCCGACTGAAAGAGATGCTAAAAAGCCGTTTCTTGAAAGCCTTAAGAAAGAAAAGACTTGGCTCAATTCCCGTAAGGACTTGGACAAGGAGGGGACAATGAAGGAGGGTTCGACCAAGGTTGAATCTTTAGCGAAGAAAAACTTAATCAAGCAAGAAAAGAAGCATGCATTCTTTGCTAATCATTCTAAGGTTTCACATGCTTTATATGATCATACGACTGTTTATATGATTCTTTAGAAAGAATCATTGTTTTCTGTGAGTGATTTACCCTGCACATTACCAGTGGTGTTGTATCTTTGCTTGATTTTCAGGTTTGTTCCCTGAGGAGGAACCTGCTAGATTGCCACCTTTGCGCAGGATAGAGCACCAAATATATTTTATACCCGGTGCTACATTGCCTAATAGACCAGCCTATATGGAAAATCCCGAGGAGACAAAGGATATCCGACGCCAAGTAGAGGAGCTACTAGCCAAGGGCAAGGTGAGAGAGAGCATGAGCCCATGTGTTGTGCCAGTGATTTTCGTGCCCAAGGATGGCTCATGGAGAATGTGCTCTGATGCGGATCAAGGATCCTATCATAATGTCACCGGTCCTCTGACAAGAAGCAAAGTTAAACAACTCGATCTTGATGTTGTAAGCTTCTTGTTTAGGCGTGTGCAAGATGAACCAAACGAACGTTGGGTTTATTTACTTGAAACCAAATATGTTTAGCCAATCTTACATATGTTTGTGTGCGTTTTTGTCTAGTGTGTGCGATGTTTGTTTCTCATTTTCATAACTTTGCATTACTAATTATTCTTCTCTTCAAAACTTTGTCTTGTAGGAGACCTGATGGTGTGAAAAGGATGATGAGATCTTGAAGGGAATGTTCAAGAGAATGTTGTCTCAATAGAATGTTGTCCTGAAGAGAATGTTTGTTTTGAAGAATGTTTGTCTTAAGTGAATGTTGTCCTGAAGAGAATGTTTGTCTTGAAGAATGTTTGTCCCAATGAATATTTTCCTAGGGAATGTTTGTCCAAAGGAATGTGTGTCCTAGGAAATGTTTGTCTTAAGGAATGTTTGTCCTATTCTAAAACAACTACATTGTTTGAAAGGCTACTTAAGGATCAACTTCCCAACAAGATGAGGACAAACATATGTACATTTCAAGACTTAAAGGGGGGCGGCCACAACAAGGATATAGATGAAGAAAGTTTGGACTTAAATCAAGGCAACACCTTCAAAATGCTCAACTTTGAAGGATCTTAACTTAGGTTTTTAATGCAAAACCAAAAAAACAAAGTCTCACAATAAGTGAAGGAAATATCAAGAAATTTATTCATCAAAAGTTGTTGTTTCATGCATCCCCCAAGGCTCTATTTATAGGCTGAGCTTGAGCCTTAAAATGTCTAGAACTAATTCAAAATAAAGCTAGCTAGCAATGTTTGAAAAATGAAAATTACTTGAATTCAAAACTAAAACAAATTCTAGCTAACATCTTAAAATCTTGCAAAACATTATCCTCAATGAATCTGGTCGTGTATGATGATGAAATTGGCATTTGAGACTTGATCTTGACGTAGGTGAGGTGGTTGAATTTGAATTCAAAGGTTGGTTGAAGATTGAATTCAAATTGAATTTGATCTTGACTTCAAACTTGAATTTGATCTTTGAATTTTGATCTCTCCTCTTTTGATCTCCAAGTTGGCGTGGAAATATAGAAGATGGCGTGTAAGAAGGTCTCCAAGTGGCTGAGATGTTGGATTCAAATGTTGGTTGGAGATTGAATTCAAATTGAACTTGAATTTGAATTTAAACTTGGATTCAACTTTGAGTTGTGATATCATCTATCTTATCCTTCATGTTGGCGTGAGACTGGATGGAGATTAGGCTGAAATCATTTTGAAATTTAAGTCTCCAATTGGTTGATACTTGAATTCAAATCATGGTTGAATTTGAAATTCAAGTCTAGCTTTGAACTTAAATTCAATTTGATCATCATCCATTTGCTTTCAAAATGGCCGGCCCCTTGTTGTATGTTGGAGATGATTTTTGATTTCAATTTGAACAAAAGATTCCATCTTAGACACATTTGAATTTGTCTTTGTGGAGACAAACATTCTCTTCAAGACAACATTCTTTTTGTCTCCCTTTTTGCCACACACGTCTAGCTTGCTCATTTTGGGCCTCTATTTCATTTTGAACTTCCATGTACCTAATTTACCTACAAAGCAAACACATAAAACAAAGATCACAAGAAAACAAGATAAAATTCAAAATAAAGAAAGCACACATACGCCCTACTCATAAAACGGTCAAAGGGTGAGTTCAATGAAGTGAACCCATGGAACCTTAGGTTCATCTTGAACATGCTTAAACAAGAAGGTTCGAATTTGATGACAAAGTTCTCTTGCCCTCCTTCTTGTCATATGACCCTTGACCTATTGATGGGATACTTGATCCTCATCAATCCCCTCCTTCTCAAGAAGATTCGTCCTCGAATCGAAGGGTTCATGAGGGAAAGATGTGAGGTCAGCAAAAGGATACGACTTCAAATCTAAATACACAATTGGATAAGAGGGATACTCCACAAATGACTCATAAACTATGTAAGGTACAAGTTCAAGCAAACCGAGTGCATGGATCATACATAATTTAAGTCTTACATGCTTAGGGTGAGCAATCAAGTGAATGATGACATATGCAAATAACGACACATCGTAGCACATATCTACTTGAACACTCAACAAGAAGCACCTCTTTCTAATGTGTTTAGGATGCACTAACATGCTAGGTAGAAGACTCTTCTCATAAGATTTGTCATGCATGAAAGATAAAGTATGTAATACCTGAGGAATAAACGACGTACCTTGTATGCTACTCAGAACTTCCAAATCAGATGTATTTGAGCTATCAAAGCACAAATCAGCACAAACATGTAGATTATCATCTTCAAAATCATTTTGCAATGTAACCTCAAGTGGAATTTCAGATTCATACGCTCATAAATTGGAAATCTCAGCACTATCATATGGAATGTCACTATCAAGACACTCAAACAAAGGATTATTATAGACAACCCATTCATGCTTCTCAACATTATCATGTTTGTCACCTAAGACATCATTATTCTCACTTGCAATGCCACTCCAATCATCTTGTAAATCAGCATGTAAATCAAGCAAATCATGTGAATCATGCGAAGCACAAACAACTTTAGATTCAAGCTCATCATTTTCAGCAAGCAACTCAGTCTCATGCATATAAACACGATGGACATCAACAAGTCTCCTAAGACCTTGCAATTTATTAAGGAGATCTAATTTGTGTACCTTTTGTTCTTCTATGTCTAAAAGGATATCAAAGTTGCGTTCTTTTTGTGCGAGAAGTTTCTTACGAATGTCAGCATTATGTGCTAAGAACTTCACACGGTCATGTTCATTCTTCAGCACATCAACTTTTTCATCATGAACGACAAGCTTATCAATTGAAATTTCAGCTTCCTTTTCTTTAAGGTCGGTCCTAGACTTAGACATGCGTTGGTGATCTGCGTGGACCTTATGGGGTGGAAATGCATGCAACTTGTAAAGTTTACGATTCAAATATCCATCATATGTTACATGTCTATCAAATTTCCATGGTCAACCAAGTAAAATATGACTAGCATGCATTGCTGTAACATCAAATAAAATATCGTCTTTGTAACTACCAATGCTAAGAGAAATCAAAACTTGTTTACTTACGCTAACTTCACCGCGATCATTTAACCATGCAAGTTTGTGAGGATGCGGATGATTAGTCATAGGCAAATGCAGTTTTCTTACCAATTCGATACTAGCCACATTCGCACAAGAACCGGAATCAATGATCATGGTGCACACTTTACCATTTATCATGCAATGAATATGGAAAATGTTTTCTCTATGTTGTTCGTGATCATCTAATTTTGGATATGCATTTAAAGCTCTACGCACAACAAGAAACTCCTTAGTGTCAAAATCATCTAATGTGCATAGATCTTCTTCAGGTTCAATTTCATTATCATGCTCAGACTCGTTTTCATGCTCGGACTCAGACACATATTCGTTTGTTTCTTCAATTAACATGATTTGTTTTGCATTAGGAAATTCTTTTCCTATGTGACCACGTCCTTGACATTTATAGCATTTAATGTCTCTAAACCTATTTGGGAGATCAGAAGAATTTCCGGCAGGAGCCTTTTGCTGGTTGCGTTCATCTCTCCTTTGTGTGGATTGCACACGATTGTCCATTCTTTGTGACGCACCTTGGTCACGTGCTTGGCCTCCTGTAGGCTGTGAACTTCCCGTTCCTGAAAGCTTGCTGGAAAATCTTGATGAAGATTGATTAGCACGATAATTGGAATTGAAATTGGAGGAACTACGTACCTTTAATTGGTTTTCAATCTTTTCAGCCATATGGACCATGGTTGTGAGATCGAGATAAGGTTGTAGGTCAACTCTTTGCGCAATCTCCCTGTTTAAACCATGTAAGAATCGAGCCTTGGTGGCTTCTTCGGGTTCCTGCAAGTTAGACCTTTCCAACAAAATTTCCAACTCTTTATAATACTCCTCTACACTTTTGGAATCTTGTCCTAAATTAAGAAAACTTGAGAAAATAGAACTCTCATAATTTTTTGGGATAAAACGTTCTCTCATTTCAAACTTCATTTCTTCCCAAGTGGCAATTGGAGGTTGCCTCGTTTTAGTTCTATTACGACACAAATTTGTCCACCAATTTAGTGCATAACCAGAAAACTCAATAGATGCGTACCTCACTTTTTGTAATTCACTGTAATTGGTACAAGAAAAGATTAAATCCACTTTCGTTTCCCATTCTAAATATTCCTCTGCATTACTTTTACCATAAAACGTGTGAATATTTATTTTGGTTTTGAGAAAATCGTCATCTTATGGGAAAAGGGATTTTGGCGTCTTTGGTAACCACGGGGAGGGTAGTCATCAAAGTCATACTCATCATGCTCAAATGGGATAAAATCATCGTTGTACCTTCGTGGGACGTACCTTCTAGGTTGTGTAGGAGAACATACCTTCTTGCCTCGGTGTGGGGTAGTCTAAGGTTGTCATCCTCAACTTCTTCTACAGGATGGAGCCTAGGTTATGGTAGGGGAACCGCCCTGCTTGTACCTCGGTCATCACTCGTTTTGTAGCTTCGCTCAACGTCTTCCAAGCGATACTTAATTATCTCATTGTCATGCATGAGTTTCTTAAGCATCTCCAGCATTTGTTATTGCGTGTTGTCAAAGGTTTCGGCTTCCTTTGATTTGCTAGACGCGGAATGAGTGCTGCTCGCCATTTTACCTAATGAATTAAACGAAAACAAAAGGAAAAAGAAAGAAGCAAACTAACACAAAGACAAAAAAACGTTAAGGGATTAGTAAAAACGAGCTATGAACACTCCGCTTTCTATTCTTTCCACTCTCTTACCACTTTGGTTCTTGGATAACTTGATGTTAAGAAGGCTCAAAGTGATCAATAAGAAAGTGCATTGCCAATGCTTCTTCAAATCACAATGTTCTCCACTTGTTTCTTCCTTTTTGCGTTCAGATTGCACCAATTAGTATCAAAGTAGAATCAATTGAAATGAACACAAACTTGAACTTTCTACTAAGATTCAAAGAAAATAAGCAACCAAAGTTGATGTATAAGGCTGAACCAAAGATGAACTAAGGGTTGCCGTGGGCAATCTTTAGTTAATTTTGATTCTATGCACTTACTATCCACAAAATGGTTCAAGTCATGCAACAATCGAGCAATCAAGTGTGTGATTGGTTCAAGAAGATCAGGAGATGGAGAATAGGATATAGGAGGACGGAGTATGGAGTAAAAAGGAAATACGGTATCCAAGGTTCTCAAATTGCACCATAAATTTCTACGTAATGCTCAAGCGTGTTGCCCTTTTTATTTTCTCTTGTTCTTTTGTTTTTCTTTACTTCCTTGATATTTCAATGTATGCAAGGTTCAGATCTCCTCTTTTTTTTGACTAGGGGCAGAATTGAAATTTCATGCGTTTTGCACTTAGCACTTTCGTTTTCGGACAGAATAGTGCAATGTGTTTAAATTGCAGTGTGCAACCTTGAATTGCAAAAAAATAACCTTGGAAAATGAGTGAAATTGAGTAGGGCTGAATTGGGATTAGGGTTAGGGTTTTTTTAATTTAGGGCTTTTTTGAACGTTTTGGGAATTTGCAGAATGGGATTTTGGAAACTGAATGGACAGTGTAAATGGACAATTTGGGTTGGTAATTGATGATTTAAGTGGTCAATTTGGATAGTGGATGGTTGTAGGATAGAATTGAACAAAATTCAAATTCTAGGGTTAGGGTTTATTTGAATGAATTGGGATCTTTATATTCTGATTATGTTTGGTAAAGTTGATTTGGGGCTTTTTGTTGGGAGTGTAAATAGGGCTGTTTGGAATCAGGTTGGTGAGTTTTAGGTTTGGGTTAGGGTGGGTGCTGGTTGGGCCATGGGGTATTGGTGAAAACAAGCACACATAGGACTACTTGACTTAAAGCATGAAATCAATCACAATGCGAATCACAAGATGCATACAATCATCACCAACTAAAAGCTTCGGTAGCAACAAGATGATTTGAAACCGAGGTAGCTTTATAGGTTGATGGTTGGAATGTTTTAAAGCAAGCTGAATGGAACCTAAAATGCAACAAACCCTAGTTTGTTCAAGTTTGAACGACTCAAATCAGATGTGACGCCAAAAGGAAATTAAAGAGATGACACTTGAATGATGAAAAGTAAAATGCAGCAAAATGCAAAGATTCAAGCAAATGAATTGGACGTTTTTTTTATGAAATGCAAGACAAATGACGTGTAGAATGAGGGGTAGAAGAAGGACACAACTGAACTTGAAAAGACTAGACTCAAACGAAAAGGAAATGATAGATGGTGGAATAGAGTAACCTGGGCTCTAATACCAATTTGATGCGTGCAACTCGTGGGCTCCAACAATTCCACCTTCCAAACGTCCTTCACAAAGGGTTAGGAACAAGGAAGAAGACATCCCCTTGCTTCCTTAGTGATCAAAAACGTGTGGATTAAAATGAGCAAGTCCAACACTTAAAGATGGTCGTTGATCAGGCAAACCAATATGGCCCTCCTGGACGGCACCTTTAAGCAATGGCAACAACTTCAAAATGCTCAACTTTGAAGGATCTTAACTTAGGTTTTTAATACAAAACCAAGAAAACAAAGTCTCACAATAAGTGAAGGAAATATCAAGAAATTTATTCATCAAAAGTTGTTGTTTCATGCATCCCCCAAGGCTCTATTTATAGGCTGAGCTTGAGCCTTAAAATGTCTAGAACTAATTCAAAATAAAGCTAGTTAGCAATGTTCAAAAATTGAAAATTACTTGAATTCAAAACTAAAACAAATTCTAGCTAAAATCTTGCAAAACATTATCCTCAATGAATCTGGTCGTGTATGATGATGAAATTGGCGTTTGAGACTTGATCTTGACGTAGGTGAGGTGGTTGAATTTGAATTCAAAGGTTGGTTGAAGATTGAATTCAAATTGTTGTGTGTTGGAGATGATTTTTGATTTCAATTTGAATAAAAGATTCCATCTTGGACACATTTGAATTTGTCTGTGTGGAGACAAACATTCTCTTCAACACAACATTCTTTT
Organism: Eustoma russellianum; assembly: GCA_036186865.1. Lineage (NCBI taxonomy): Eukaryota > Viridiplantae > Streptophyta > Magnoliopsida > Gentianales > Gentianaceae > Eustoma > Eustoma russellianum. Next base: position 15,292,976 of record AP025070.1, on the reverse strand, counting down.
TGTCTCTCTTTTTGCCACACACGCCTAGCTTGCTCATTTTGGACCTCTATTTCATTTTGGACTTCCATGTACCTAATTTACCTATAAAGCAAACACATAAAACAAAGATCACAAGAAAACAAGATAAAAATCAAAATAAAGAAAGCACATATACGCCCTACTCATAAAATGGTCAAAGGGTGGGTTCAATGAAGTGAACCCATGGAACCTTAGGTTCATCCTGAACATGCTTAAACAAGAAGGTTCGAAATTGATGACAAAGTTCTCTTGCCCTCCTTCTTGTCATAGGACCATTGACCTCCTGATGGGATGCTTGATCCTCCTCACCTATCAACGTACGCTTGAAGTTTCGGTGATTGCTGAAGCCAGCACTTTCTACACAACAGAAGCAAAGAGAAGATCACTTCTTTGTGCCTAAACCTTTGCGAGAGGAACGTTAGAGGTGGTAGAGTGGATCCTTCCATCACGTGATTGCACCAAATTGGTATCAAATCCACATGTCACTCAATTCCACCAAATATCTTGCATTTTCTCCCCATTTCTTCTTCATTTTCTTATTCTGATTTTTCTCCCTCATTTATTTCATCACCACACGTTTTTTTCTTTGAGTCATCATTTAAAAAAGAAACAATTTCGTTTCCATTTTCTCCCCAAGACCGTGAGTCTCAAAATTGAACAAAAGCTGAATTTTGCTTCAATTAAGGTCTCATACCCCTTTCATTTGTTTTATTCTTAATCACCTTCATTTGGCACGTCTTATATAGTAAAAAAAATCAGAACTTTTATTGACAACTTGGACATATAGGGTCATTGCATCTATGTTTAAAAATTCAACCATACAAAAATTTACCTTACATCACTTGAAAAATCACCTAGTCTTAATCAATCTTGTTGCTACCAAAACTACTTGTTATTTTTGATTTTATGTGTCTTTATATTCATATTATGACTGAATTCATGCATTCATTTATTGTTCAAGTGTTGATCATTGCACTACATAAACACTAATTGACAAAGAAAACCTAAAACGACCAATACACCCCCATGGCCAAGCAGCCTCCAAACCAGCCCCATCAATCATCAAACCAACCCATAAACAGCCTCATTTGACCCCTCAAGCAAAACCCCTAACGCAATTTTTCCAAATAAAAATCAGATTACAAAACCCCAACCCATTTGAACCAAAAATCCCTAAATTAAGCCCAAACCAGACCATTGCCAAAACCCACCCAAAACTGACCCAAATTATACCCCAAACCAAACGTCTCCACCCCAATTAACCCTTAAATAAAACCCCCAAGTCAATTGATCCAAGTTCAATCAGAATTCAAAAGCCCCAAATCATTCAAATCGAAAAACCCTAACCCTAATCCAAATTCTATACAACTTCAATTTCCCTCATTTCCAAGGTTACTTTACTACAAATTAAAGGTACCATATTGCGATTCAAGGACAATTACACATTTTGCCCAAAAACACAAATTTGGAAGGAAAAAGTGTAAAAAATTACGATTTTACCCCTAGGCAAAAAAAGAAAAAATTTCTGAACCTTGCTCATACTGAAAAAAACAAGGAAATAAAGAAAAAGAGTAAAGAAAATCAAAGAAAAAGAGCAACATAAAAAGAGGAAAACGATGGTTTCTTATTTGTCCCATTTTGATCATTTTGTGTACCTTCCCTGAAGAATATGCCCTAACTTTACCTTTTCCACACTATATACTGACCCTCTTACATTGATTACATACTTGAATACTTGATTTTTGCATGCATTGAGCCATATTGTGATTATATGTGCATAGAATCAAAATTGACTAAAGATTGCCCACGACAATCCCTAGTCTTTCTTTGATTCAGCCTTTGACATTATTTTGGCCTCATTTCTCCTTTGAATCATATTTGAGTCGTTCAAGTTTTTGGCCCAATCGTTTTAGTCTATTTTGGTGTGATTTAGTATCCTTTTTGGTACAAATTTTTAGTTTTGGAACACGTTTGATTACCTCCAAGTTTTTGCCGACTTTGAAACTTATTGGAGACTTTTCCTACTGTTTTAAGGTCATTTAGGTGCTGGAAAGTCCTGTTTTGGTCCCGTAACGAGTTGAGAAGAAAACCAAACTGTTTTGGTGTCGTTTGTGTCTTTTTTGTGAGCTGCTTGTCCCCTCACCTTCCCAACGATTTTGCTACTGTTTGGACCTGTTGTTGCCTTCATTTGGACGTCAAATACAAGGGTTGAGTTCAGCAAGAGTTGGAAACAATTTGAACAAGTTTGGAGCAAAATTGTGCCTAAGAGTGCAACATCATGTTTATTGTAGAAGACTTGGCATTCACCTATCTTTATTGCTCTCTTTGACCTTTATTAAGCTCAGATTTGTCAAGAAACAAGGTGGTAAGCGAGTAAAAAGAAAGTTAGAAGAGTGTACAAAATTCTATTTTCATTTACCTGTTCGAATTTCTTATTTTTTGGTATATTGTTTTCTATGTTGTTTCTGATTTTTCCAAGTTTAGGATGGAATCTACAAGTCAACAATAAGGAAGTAAATCAAAGAAAGTTGAGAGACCCAAATCTACATTGGAGCAAGTCTGCCAAATGTTGCAAACGATCTTAAACAATCAAATGATGCACAAAGCCGAGTTAGACGACCTCCATGAAAGGTTGAATAAAAGTGAAGGTCAAGGAACAGTAGGGAAGCCCCTACACATCAAGCAAAAAGGCTTACACAAGAAGAACCCAAGGCTGAAAGTCACCGACAACTTACCATTGAGTCGAGAAGGTCTGTACCTCAACCACCCCCGAGTAGAAACCCACATCAAAGGTATAATGATGAATACAATCCATTTGAATAGGATGAAAATTATTATGATGACTATCCTCTCCGTGGTTATCAATGACGTCACCCCTTTATCCCTAAGACGATGATTACTTAAAACTAAAATCAGCATTCCAACGTTTTACTGAAAAATTAACGACAAGAATACTTAGAGTGGAAAACAAATATGGATTTAATATTCTCATTTACTAGTTATACGGTGTTGCAAAAGGTGAGGTACGCGTCTATCGAGTTTTCAGAATATGCTTTAAATTAGTGGACAAATCTATGTAGCAATCAGACTAAAACAAGACAACCCCAAGTTTTTACTTGGGAAAAATGAAATATGAAATGTGACATAGATTTATTCTAAACAACTTTGAGAGCACCATATTTGGTAATTTGCAAAATTTACGGCAAGGAAATAAGTGTGTTGATGATTACTTAAAAGAGTTAGAAATTTTGCAGGAAAGATCTAACTTACAAGAACCCGAGGAAGCCACCAAGGCATGTTTTCTATATGGACTAAATAGAGAAATTGCACAAAGGGTTGAGCTTCAGCCCTTCTTTGACTTGACACCATGGTGCACTTGGCTGAGAAAATCGAGCAGCAACTTAAGGTCAAAGTTCTTACAATTTCAATTCAGTTTCTTGTACTATTCAATCTACCTCTTGAAAGTTCCAAAATAGGTTTTTCAGGAATGAAGGAGGCCGGCCTACTCAAGGTCAAACCCACGGCCAAACTTGGCCACCACACCAAGAGAAACGCATGCAGAAGCAAGACAAAAGAGACAAACCAAACGCCTCCACAGGGAGTTCTTCTAAACCCTCTAGTTTTAGGGATATTAAATGCATTAAGTGTCAAGGTCATGGTCACATAGGTCGTGATTGTCCTAATGCTAAACGTGTTACGTTAATCAAGGAAACTAGCGAATTTGTGATTGAGTCTGAGAATGAATCTGAACATGAGCATAAAAATGAACCCCAAAAGTAAAGAAGAACTAGGTGAAGACAATGTCTTTGAAAATCATAAATTTCTTATTGTTAGGAGAGCTTTAAGTGCATTTCAAAAAGTTGATGAGCATGAACAACATAGAGAGAATATTTTCATATTCATTGCAAGGTGAATGGTAAAGTGTGCACTATGATCTTTGATTTCGGTTTATGCGCAAATGTGGCTAGTATTGAATTGGTTAGAAAGTTAAACTTAACCATGACTAATCACCCTCACCCCTAAAAACTTGCATGATTGAATGATTGTAGTGAAGTTAGTGTTAGCAAACAAGTTGTACTTTGGTTGAGCATTGGTAGCTATAAAGATCATATTCACTGAGATGTTGCACCGATGCATGCTAGTCATATCTTACTTGGTAGACCATAGCAATTTGATAGGTATATGACATATGATGGTTATCTGAACAAGTATTCTTTCAAATTGAATGGTAAATTGTACAAATTGTATACACTCCCACCCTACAAAGTTCATGAGGATCAGAAACGTATGTGTAAGTCTAGGACCGACCCTAAGGAGAAAGAAACCGAAAGAAAATTTATGGAGAGCATGAAGAGTGAGGCTAGAAGGCAAGAGGGTAAAGGAAAGGAGGTAGTACCCCTAAACGTTAGTGAAAACAAGAAAAAGTGTAAGTACTTTGCAAAACAAAGAGAGGTGATCCATGCCCTTTACACCAACAAAACCGTCCTTATTTTAGTGTATAAGGAGTGTCTCATCTCTAGTGAAGAATTGTATTCTTTACCCACGTCAGTAGTCTCCTTTTTGTAAGAATTTGATGCTTGTTGCCCACTGAGCCGCCCAAAAGATTAGCATCCTTAAGAGGAATCGAACGTCAAAGAGACTTTGTACCCGAAGTTGTCCTTCCTAATAGGCTAGCTTGCAGAGCCAACCCCGAAGAAACCAAAGAAATTCACAAGTTGAGGAACTCTTAGCTAGTGGATTAGTAAGAGAAAGCTTCAGCCCATTTCAGGTATCCGTTATCCTGGGCCTTAAGAAAGATGGCACATGGAGAATGTGCACGGATGTAGAGCCATAAATAAGGTCATAGTGAAGCATATGTATCCCATACCTAGGTTGGATGACATGCTGGATATGATGTATGGATCTAAATACTTCACCAAAATACATCTTAAGCAAGGATATTTCCAAGTCAGGATAAAAGATGGGGACAAATGGAAAACATCATTCAAGACCAAGTTTGGGCTCTATGAGTGGTTAGTGATGCCCTTCGGGCTCACAAACACTTCTAGCACCTTTATGAGGTTGATGAATGAAGTTTTAAGGACCTTCATTGGGAAATTCGTTGTAGTATATTTTGATGACACCCTGATCTATTCCAAAACATTTGAGGACTATTTAGAGCACATACTAGCCGTTTTTGAGAAGCTGAAAGCCGAACAACTGTATGCCAATCTTAAGAAGTGTTCCTTTTGTTTAGAGAGAGTTGTCTTCTTAGGCTTTGTAATTACTGCTGATGCATAGAGATGGATGAGGAAAAAGTGAGGTCGATTGTGGAATGGTCTACACCTAAGGCTATTGGCGAAGTGTGTCGATTCCATGGCTTAGCAAGCTTCTATAGGAGGTTTGCTAAAGATTTCTCTTCCATAGCCGCACCTTCGAATGAAATTGTTAAGAAAGATATGCCTTTTCAGTGGAAGGAGCCAAAACAACAGGCATTTGAGGATCTTAAGCGAAGGCTAACCACTGCACACATTCTTAGGTTACCCAATTTTGATGAAACCTTTGAGATAGAGTGTGATGCTAGTGGCATGGGTATTGGAGCTGTATTGACCCAAGGAAAACAAATCGTATCCTACTTTAGTGAGAAATTAAAGGGAGCCTTGTTGAATTACTCCACTTACGACAAAGAGCTGTATGTCTTAGTTAGATCCCTCCAAAGTTGGTAACACTACCTTCAGCCTAAGGAATTTGTGATTTACAATGACCATGAGAGTCTAAAATACCTTAAGGGCCAAGGAAAGATTAACAACAGACATGCCAAGTGGTTAGAATTCATAAAACAATCCCTTATATGATTAAATATAAGCAATCTAAGGATAACATAGTCGCTAATGCCCTTTCTAGGAGGTACACCTTAGTGACTATCTTATCCTCATGTTTTATAGATTTTGAATCACCGAAGGAATTGTATGCTAATGGTCATAACTTTGGCAACATCTTTGATGCTTGTCAAAAGGCACCGTTTAGGAAATTCTACATGCATGACGGATACCTCTTTAAGGAACAAAAATTATGTGTGTCCTAATCTTCCATGAGAGAGATGTTGGTGAGAGAAACCCATGGGGGAGGATTGATGGGGCACTTTGTAGTATTTAAGACTATGGAAACCTTAAATGAACATTTTCATTGGCCTCATATATGTGTGGATGTTGAGAAGACGTTTGCCAATTGTATTACGTGTAAGTAAGCCAAATCTAAGTCACAACCACATGGTCTTTATTCTCCATTGCCCATACCAGATTCCCCTAGGATTGACCTTTCTATGGATTTTGTTTTAGGCCTACCTAGGTCTAGGAGTGGACAAGATAGTGTCTTTGTTGTGGTTGACTATTTTTCTAAAATGGCTCATTTCGTTGCATGTAAGAAAGTTGATGATGCTAATCATGTTGATGTTTATTCTTTCGTGAGATTTTTAGATTGCATGGAATGCCTAAGATAATTATAAGTGATAGCGATACAAAATTTTTGAGTCACTTTTGGTGTTTTTTGTGGGCTAAGCTTGGTATTAACTTCTTGTTTTCAACCACTCAACAGATAAACTGATGGACAAACTGAAGTTATAAATCGTACTCTTTCACAATCATTGCGTGCCATTCTGCAAAAGCATATTAAAAGTTGGGAAGATTTTTTACCAAATATAGAGTTTGCATATAATAGAGCGTTCATCATGGTATGTTGGATAGTCCTTTTGAGATTGTGTATGGATTTAATCATTTGTCTTCTATGGATTTGATTCTCATTCTCGTGCAAGAACGTTCAAGTTTAGATGGTAAGCACAAAGCTAAAACCATTAAAAAGTTGCATGAAAAGATTAAACTCTAACTTGAAGAAAAGAATAAGGTATATGCACGATGAAGTAATAAGCATCGTAAAGAAATTTCTTTTGAGCCGTGAGATTTAGTTTGGTTGTATCTTAGAAAAGAACGATTTCCAAAGGAGAGGAAAAATAAATTGTTACCTAGGGGAGACGACCCCTTCAAAGTGCTTCAACGTTTGGGTCCAAATGCTTACATTCTGGACCTCCCTCCAACGTATGGTGCTATTTCCTCTAATGTTGCTGACATAACCCCTTACAATGACAAGTCCTTTGATTCGAGGACGAATCCGGGAGGGGGATTGATGCGGATCATAATGTCACCTGTCCTATAACAAGAAGCAAAGTTAAACAACTCGATCTTGATGTTGCAAGCTTCTTTTTTAGGCATGTGCAAGATGAACCAAACAAACATTGGGTTCATTTACTTGAAATCAAAGACATTTAGCCATTCTTGCATATGTGTGTGTGTATTTTTGTCTAATGTGTGCATTTTTATGTTTGTTTCTCATTTTCATAACTTTACATTACTAATGATTCTTGTCTTCAAAACTTTGTCTTGTAAGAGACTTGATGGTGTGAAAAGAATGATGCAATCTTAAAGAGAATGTTTGTCTCAAGAGAATGTTGTCCTAAAGAGAATGTTTGTCTTGAAGAATGTTTGTCTAAGGGAATATTTGTCCCAAGGAATATTTGTCCTACAGAATATTTGTCCCGAGGAATGTTTGTCCTAGGGATTGTTTGTCTTAAGGAATGTTTGTCCTAATCCCTTCCAAACAACTACATGGTTTGAAATGCTACTTAAGGATCAACTTCCCGATAATATGAGGACAATCATGTCTACATTTCAAGACTTAAAAGGGGTGGCCACAACAAGGATAAAGATGAAAAACGTTTGAACTCAAATTCAAGGTCATTCAAGATTAAATTTCAACCAACTTTTGAAGACATATCCAAGTTTATCTCCGCCTTCAAATTTGATCCACAAGGCTATCAACACATAGAAAAATCTGTTGAAAAGGGAAGAACCAAGATAACTACCAAAATTAAAGACAAGATAATTAGCTTTTACAAGTTTAACTTTAGTTCAGATTGTAGTTTGTTTTTTTTTCAAACTTTTGATAGACTTTTAAGATAGAGTTTAATGCTTTTAGGACTCTTATTAGCTAGTTAATTTCAGCATAAGAAGAACCCTCAAGGCTGATTTCTACAGAATGCATTCAATAAAAAATTAAACTTTGTTTTCTCTCCATAATTGTGAGACTTTGTTTTCTTGATTTTGCATCAAAAATCAAGGTTAATAACTCTCAAAAGCAAGAAATTTGAGGGTGTTTGCCAAGGCTAAGAGTGTCATCTAGGAAGGACAATTGAAGGTCTATCAATGTACGCTTGAAGTTTTCGGTGATTGCTCAAGCCATCACTTTCTACACAACGGAAGCAATCAAAAAGATACTTCTTTGTGCCTAAACCTTTGTGAGAGGGACGTTGGATGTGGTAGAGTGGATCCTTCCATCACGTGCTTGCATCATGCACTGATAGTTCCACCATTAATAAGATCAAGGTAAAGTATCGGTACCCTATCCCTAGACCCTGATGACATGTTAGATGAATTGCATGGAGCTAAATACATTACTAAAATTGATTTGAAAAGTGGGTACTTGATGCCTCATGGGAGTGCATCATCCCATGAGGCATCAAACACATGTCACCATGTTTTGTTAGTTATTTAGTATGTGCAGAACTTGTATGAACGTTTAAGGATCATCTAACTATTCATATGTGAATGTGTTTTTATTGGATGTGTTTGAGTTGTTTTTAGGTCGAGGAAGAATGATTGAACTAAGGCCAACGTTCAAACACAAAGCTGAATTGAAAAGGCAAGCAGGCAGGTGACACCCTCTTAGTGTTTCAGCCATAACCCATCAACCGCAACTCCAATTGACGTGATTCTAGTCGGAGGTGAAAGCTAAGAGGATAAGCTACAATTTTGGTGCCCAGCACTTTCCCAAAAAAGGCATGTATCAAGCTACAGAATCGTTGCAATTAAGGTGGTTGCTGACTCAACAGCTTCAAAGGTAGACACCCACAAGCAGGTCAATTTCAACAGGCACAACTCACTCATCCATGCTCCAAACGACAACATTTTGGTGTCTAAAAACATATACAGAAATAGATCTACAACTCTCATTTCATGTGCAAGAGCTAATTATGATTAAAAGATTTAAGTTATATTGTAAAGAAATTCAGAGGTCAAATCTGGACAGATTCAGCTTCTTTGATTATTCAAGTAGCCATTTCAACCAATCAGCTGCAAGTAGCCTATCCAGCAGCTCAAGGACGTCTCAAATAATATCCCAAAGCAACAAGGAGCTGAACCAATCAAAAATCAAAGACAAAAACAATTTGGAACAACAGGAATATTTTTGCCGAGAACCACTTCCCAAGAGCAACTATTTGCATCTTGTTTGTAGCTTGTCTAATTTTTCTTCTTTGCTCCTATTGGACCATATACATGTGTATCTTCCTTTAGCAGCTTTGTTTAGCTTATTCAAAGTAGCTTTGAACATTTGTAAAGGACATATTCTGAATATACAAGAAAACCACAAATTTGCACTAAAACTGTTTTTGGTTTTCTTTCATTTGAATCTTTGATTCCCTTCAAGAAACTTGAACAAATTCTTTATTGTATTATTTCATATGCTTGGGATGGATATTGTTTGAGAGAGTTTAAGGCTTGCTCACTCAAGTTGAAGTCATTTGCCGAAGTTTCATCCTCTCGGCTGAAATCTAGATTGGTTGCATGCTTGGTGTTCTCTTGGATGTTTTGCATCTTCTCCTTCCTATCTAGGCTGAGCTTTGAGTTGAAGAAATGTACTTTAATGGATGTATGTTTGTGCATCAAGTTAGGATCAGTTTATCTATATTTCAACGACATTGATATATTGCAACTTGAATCAAATCATAATTGATGTACAAATGTACAACTATTAAAAGACCTTTCTTCAACTCAAAGCTCAGCCTAGATAGGAAGGAGAAGATGCAAAACGTCCAAGAGAACACCAAGCATGCAACCAGTCTAGATTTCAGCTGAGAGGATGAACACTTCATCAAATGACTTCAACTTGAGTGAGCATGTGGCGCCCCGCCGTACTTCACTAAGGAGAGTACTAGGCGTCATCCATACGCGTCGTGATCCATGATAGAATTGCATGGATTTTCGTGCTTACGCGCAATTAAGCGAAACCGTGGCAGAATTTAAAACTTCAAATGAAAGTACCATCACAAGCAGTTGAAGTTTACATCCCACATAATTGTAGCAGAAAACGACAAAAGTAAATTGTTTTCCATCACAATTACAAAACATCATCATCCTTAATGCTGGTACGCTCGGTCTACTAATCCTGGCCATCCTCCAATGCACTCACGGGTAGGGAACCCTAGGCTCATCATCATTCCATTAAACTTTATCTCCTGCCACCTCTGGAGAAAAAATAGGGTGAGTGACAACGTCACCAGCAAGTATACTATAATAATCATGAGTTAAATGGAAAGTGCAAACAAGAACCGAACCCCAAATGATATTCGGTTATGAAACATACATGTCCTCCGATCAACATTTGATAAGGATCATCGCTTAATAAGATCGTAACTTAATAGCATCGCTAGATAGAGTGAAACATACATAAGGAGACTGTAACATGCATTGATTAATAACACAATAATCATCATTACTTAAGATATACAAAATCATGACAAACTCATTCTAAGTAGCATGTGTCGCTACGTTACGACTCCACGAGTGACATGCATGCATATGCACATGTAATGCGTCATGATAAAATGAGAAAATGCCTTTTCATACTTTACTTTCAAAAACATCATCGTCATAAAACCATAGAGTGTTCAGATCTATCTTCCCGGATCTGAGGCGGTAACTTCTCCCCTTCGAATCTATTATTCCCGGATTTGGATCGGTAACGTCATCCTTCTTTCAGATCTATCTTTCCGGATCTGAGGCGGTAACTTCTCCCCTTCGAATTTATTATTCCCGAATTCGGAACGGTAACGTCATCATTCTTTCAGATCACTTAACCCGGATCTGCTCAGGTTCATACTGGCCAGTTCATGCTCACACACGGTACCGGTGGGGAAGCGTTTTAAGAAAACAATACGAAGTCATCCTTTTGAAAACGCTTTTCATCATTCTTTCACGAAAAATCCATACCATAAAATCATGCATGTGACGATGATGCAATGTATGACATGTAACGTGCAAACTATAACATGACACATGACACAAGAACGGGCATGTGTCGTTAACAATGCTGGAATTTTCCAGCTTCGTATCATTCACTTCTTCTAAGGAATTTCTTGCTAAATTGCACGTGTTAGACCCGTTTAATCCCATGTACTCATCCGTGACTGTCATAAGAGGATGCCATGCATGCGTTGTGAGCTTACGATGTCATTAAGAGACCCATTTACTCCTTTTCATGAATCAATGCAATTTAAATTCTGAAACGACCATATTTTACTATAAAATTTGTTGTGGCCAATCCTTTGTTCTTTTTCTGGAAATTCCTACTCCCTAACTTTGTAAACTCATTGGGATAGCATCCTGCCAATTTTTAGCCCAAGAACAATTCTTTAAGGCCTTTTCCCAGATCACGCAAAGTGGGTCATAAATTCTGTCTATCCAGTCCAATTCGGTTTGACCAGTTTTAGTAGAAAATTAATTAAAAATAAACCACAACTTATTTTGAGATATCTCCAACTTCCATTTCTTCTTTATTCATGAGGCTAGTACCATGCCGAAAATTAGTGGATTTGCACACCCCTAAGGTCCATTTGTAGGCTCCTAAACATGTTGCTTAGATTCTGTCCAGTATAAATTTTCCAGCAAGACCAATCTTAGTGGGAAATTCATTAAAAATAAACCGTGGCTCTTTTTAAGGTGATTCCAACTCTCACTCATAACAAACACATAAAACTATTAGCATACCAAAAATAAATGAAATTCAAGTTCCCTAAGGTCCCTTTTCTGGCTTCTGAAATCAGCCTAATTTCTAATCCAGCTCCAGAATTTTCCCATTGGACATATATTCTTCCTAAATGTTCTTGGCTCACCTTTTCGTCACCCATACTTGGTATCAACCTTAAGATGAACACATAAACACACCACGTCAGCATCATTATTTGATGTTAGTGAGAAAATGACCAAAATCAAAAGTATTTCAAGCCTAACATGCACAAGATCAAATCTTGCCCTCATTTCCTTACTATGTTGTTATTTTACATGCAACTTCACCCCACTTCCCCTTATCCCTTCCACCGTGGCCCTTTCACCATAAAAGAAGAAATCTTTAACACATTCAAGCCTAGATTAGGACATAAACATGCATAAAGTCATCAAAGAACTCATCTTTAGAATAAAGTGCTCCCCCTACACCCTTACATGCATAGGGCCGAAAGCTTTTGGCTTAAAACTCACCTTTTCACAACTAAGATCAAACCTTAGATCTTTTCTAGTCATTCATGCACACACTTTCACATTCAAACTATAAAAAGTATAGTGTACTTGCCTTTGGGGCACTTTGCGTGTATTGGTTCACATAAGAAGCTCTTCCCCTTCCTTTTTCCTATTATGCACGGTCATAGGGCTTTGGTTAGCCATTCCTTAGATTATGTAATACATCTTATAGGAGGAGTGAAAGGTTCTTACCATTACACCTTGAGGGTTGAGAGAAGCCTTCTCTTTTGTGTTGATGTTTAGAGCGATTCCTTGGCCTAGAACCGTGGAACTCTATGTTTTTGTCACAAAAGGAGGGTTATAGGATCTTTCTTCTTTTTAATACATAGCTTGCCAAGAGCATAAAGGAGTCTTACCTAGATATTTTAAGGTTGAAGAGGCTTGGACTCCCTCTGTGCCCGTGTTCCCGCCGACTCCTAGAGAAGAAAGAGGAGCCACTTCTTGGTTTGAAGCTAACCTCTTGAATGTTCTACATTCAAGTGCATAGGGAAAGGTTCTCTTGTATCAAGGGAGGAATTAAATTCCCCCCCCCCCTTTGCTGCCGGCGATTCCTATGGGGAGGTGGAAGGTCTTTCTTTAAGTGGCATTCACTCCCTAACTAACTCATTACTTTTCCCACCCATAAGGTTCATGCATGGTCTTTTGTTAGACTTGTACATGTATAAGTTCATCCCCTCTACTTCCTTAGCCGAATATGGCCTAATTCCTTACACATGTCTCCCCTTAGTAATGCCTATAATTGTGGGTTTATAAGTATTTGCCTCTTATTTTAATTATTTTAATGTCTTTTCGTAATCCACTATGCTTCCCTTGTATCCATGTGACCGGTACATTTGTGTATATATTCATATATGCTCCCTTTTCAGGACAAGTCCTAAGCCTTAGAGGAAATACTCATTATGCCAGGCAACACTAAGTGCATGCTCATGCATACACACAGCGTATTTATTCTGTCGCGGTGTATATCTTGATTCTATGGATACATTCGTCTCCATACATACTTACGCCCCATCCCCGATTATTTGACTTAGCTAGGCTTAGTTTTAGTGTACTTTTAGATGTACGCTCTTATTGCTAGCTTTTCATGGTTGTCAACGTAATACTTTTTCTATTAGCTCTTTAGTACCTGTCTGCTTTTCTCATTTTACGCCTATACTTGGTGTGTATCTTACCTTAGGTTCTTCACATCCATAGGTGATTTAGTAATGTGTTTCCTTTTTGAGGTCTCACTATCTGGTCGTGTTCTGCTCCTAACCGTGGTTGCCATGCTAACTTTGAGCGGGGTACAACATTCTCCCCCCCTTAAAATAAGTTTCGTCCTCGAAACTGGAGAATGGGTGCCTAAGTTTTCCATGTGACCCTTTAGTCCTATGCCCATTCTTATTCATCGCTCTATTTATCTGGAGATAGTTTTCTCTTGTGATTTCAAGAATGCTCATCTTTCCCTTAGAACAAGACACAAGTGCTTTAATTTAAAATTTCCTTGTACCTGTCAGTAATTTTGGGTGCCTCGGGGTCCTTGGGATCTCGCTCTTCGATTTTCGCCTTGGGTCACCCTATGCGAGACTCCACGTGGGTGCCGCGACCATCTTTCACTTACCCTATTCATTTGTCTCCTCAACCTCCTTCGTACCTTCATCATCCGAATGTCGCGCTCTGCCTCATAACATTCCTTTACCAGATCATCAAACGTACTTGGGTGTGCTCCATTCAATCCTTCTTTGATTCGGGGGTTCTGTCCCCGCATGAATCTCATGATCTTCCACTGCTCATCTTCCATAATCAGGGGCACGTACCGCCCTAATATGGTGAATTGACAGACATACTCTGAGACTGGGGTGTCAGATTCTTGCCTTAACGCATCAAATTCTTCCATTCTTTCAATCACTAATTCCTTAGAAAGATAAGCTCCATAGAATTCTTCCAGAACTCTAGCCCAAGCTACGGGTCTGGGTAGCGATTGGACCCTTTCTCTCCACCATTGACTGGCTTTGCCGTTCAAAAAGGGGCGAATAATCAGGGCCCTCATTTCATCGGGTACTCTAGTTCGGATAAGCTGGTCCTCTATCTCGTTCAACCAGTTTTCGGCCTCTTCTGGCGTCATCTCTCCTCCAAACCTTGGGACCTGTTCCCTTGTCATCTTTCGAAAGTAGAATCCCATACTTCCAGAGGGTGACAACGATGATGTCCCCGCGCCCGTTGGTGGGGTTATCTGCACCATGTAGCGTCCGTTTCTCGAAGTTATACCAATAACAGAAATCTTTACTTAGTTGGTACGTAATAAAAGTCGGGTGTCACATAACAAATTGGTGCAAGTTGATTTCCATTGGAATGATCCTCTACTAAGACCCAGTTCTGGCTAGTCTCCCTCTAGGTCGCACCATCTGCATCACGCAGTGTCGACTTTGTTTAGTATAGGTACGTCATATCTATTAAATTGTAACTGAATATATCGGGAGAACGTAGGCATGCACACATTACGTTTATGATGGGTCATTAGGTGGGACCTATCACTGGGTTACACCTTTTTCCGTAGGTCGAGGTCGTTCTGTACTAAGGTCAACTCTCGTCGAAGATCAGAACTTAGGTCTAAGATCAAACCTAGTTGACTATAATCATAACTTAGTTCTACATTCTGCTCGGATCTGGAGCCTTAGCTCTGATACCACCTGTGGCGCCCCGCACCCCGGCCCCGCCGAAGTCGGTGCACCCGCCGTACTTCACTAAGGAGAGTACTAGGCGTCATCCATACACGTCGTGATCCATGATAGAATTGCATGGATTTTCGTGCTTACGCGCAATTAAGTAAGTGAAACCGTGGCAGAATCTAAAACTTCAAATGAAAGTACAATCACAAGCAGTTGAAGATTACATCCCACATAATTGTAGCAGAAAACGAAAAAAGTAAATTGTTTTCCATCACAATTACAAAACATCATCATCCTTAATGCTGGTATGCTCGGTCTACTAATCCTGGCCATCCTCCAACGCACTCACGGGTAGGGAACCCTAGGCTCGTCATCAATCCATTCAACTTTATCTCCTGCCACCTCTGGAGAAAAAATAGGGTGAGTGACAACGTCACCAGTAAGTATACTATAATAATCATGAGTTAAATGGAAAGTGCAAGCAAGAACTGAACCCCAAATGATATTCGGTTATGAAACATACCTGTCCTCTGATCAACATTTGATAAGGATCATCGTTTAATAAGATCGTAACTTAATAACATCGCTAGATAGAGTGAAACATACATAAGGAGACTGTAACATGCATTGATTAATAACACAATAATCATCATTACTTAGGATATACAAAATCATGACAAACTCATTCTAAGTAGCATGTGTCGCTACATTACGACTCCACGAGTGACATGCATGCATATGCACATGTAATGCGTCATGATAAAATGAGAAAATGCCTTTTCATACTTTACTTTCAAAAACATCATCGTCATAAAACCGTAGAGTGTTCAGATCTATCTTCTCGGATCTGAGGCGGTAACTTCTCCCCTTCGAATTTTTTATTCCCGGATTCGGATCGATAACGTCATCCTTCTTTCAGATCTATCTTCCCGGATCTGAGGCGGTAACTTCTCCCCTTCGAATTTATTATTCCCGAATTCGGAAAGGTAACGTCATCATTCTTTCAGATCACTTAACTCGGATCTGCTCAGGTTCATACTGGCCAGTTCATGCTCACACACGGTACCGGTGGGGAAGCGTTTTAAGAAAACAAAACGAAGTCATCCTTTTGAAAACCCTTTTCATCATTCTTTCACGAAAAATCCATACCATAAATCATGCATGTGACGATGATGCAATGTATGACATGTAACGTGCAAACTATAACATGACACATGACACAAGAACTGGCATGTCTCGTTAACAATGCTGGAATTTTCCAGCTTCGTATCATTCACTTCTTCTAAGGAATTTCTTGCCAAATTGCACGTGTTAGACCCGTTTAATCCCATGTACTCATCCGTGACTGTCATAAGCGGATTCCATGCATGCGTTGTGAGCTTACGATGTCATTAAGAGACCCGTTTACTCCTTTTCATGAATCAATGCAATTTAAATTCTGAAACGACTATATTTTACTATAAAATTTGTTGTGGCCAATCCTTTGTTATTTTTCTGGAAATTCCAACTCCCTAACTTTGTAAACTCATTGGGCTAGCATCCTGCCAATTTTTAGCCCAAGAACAATTCTTTAAGGCCTTTTCCCAGATCACGCAAAGTGGGTCATAAATTCTGTCTATCCAGTCCAATTCGGTTTGACCAGTTTTAGTAGAAAATTAATTAAAAATAAACCACAATTTATTTTGAGATATCTCCAACTTCCATTTCTTCTTTATTCATGAGGCTAGTACCATGCCGAAAATTAGTAGATTTTCACACCTCTAAGGTCCATTTTTAGGCTACTAAACATGTTGCTTAGATTCTGTCCAGTACAAATTTTCCAGCAAGACCAATCTTAGTGGGAAATTCATTAAAAATAAACCGTGGCTCTTTTTAATGTGATTCCAACTCTCACTCCTAAAAAACATATAAAAATATTAGCATACCAAAAATAAATGAAATTGAAGGTCCCTAAGGTCCCTTTTCTGGCTTCCCAAATCAGCCTAATTTCTAATCCAGCTCCAGAATTTTGCCATTGGACATATATTCTTCCTAAATGTTCTTGGCTCACCTTTTCGTCACCCATACTTTGTATCAACCTTAAGATGACACATACACACACCACGTCAGCATCATTATTTGATGTTAGTGAGAAAATGACCAAAATCAAAAGTATTTCAAGCCTAACATGCACAAGATCAAATCTTGCCCTCATTTCCTTACTGTGTTGTTATTTTACATGCAACTTCACCCCACTTCCCCTTATCCCTTCCACCGTGGCCCTTTCACCATAAAAGAAGAAATATTTAACACATTCAAGCCTAGATTAGGACATAAACATGCATAAAGTCATCAAAGAACTCATCTTTAGAATAAAGTGCTCCCCCTACACCCTTACATGCATAGGGCCGAAAGCTTTTGGCTTAAAACTCACCTTTTCACAACTAAGATCAAACCTCAGATCTTTTCTAGTCATTCATGCACACACTTTCACATTCAAACCATAAAAAGTATAGTGTACTTGCCTTTGGGGCACTTTGCGTGTTTTGATTCACATAAGAAGCTCTTCCCCTTCCTTTTTCCTATTATGAACGGTCATAGGGCTTTGGTTAGCCATTCCTTAGATTATGCAATACATCTTATAGGAGGAGTGAAAGTTTCTTACCATTACACCTTGAGGGTTGAGAGAAGCCTTCTCTTTTGTGTTGATGTTTAGAGCGATTCCTTGGCCTAGAACCGTGGAACCCTACGTTTTTGTCACAAAAGGAGGGTTATAGGATCTTTCTTCTTTTTAATACATAGATTGCCAAGAGCATAAAAGAGTCTTACCTAGATATTTTAAGGTTGAAGAGGCTTGGACTCCCTCTGTGCCCTTGTTCCCGCCGACTCCAAGAGAAGAAAGAGGAGCCACTTCTTGGTTTGAAGCTAACCTCTTGAATGTTCTACATTCAAGTGCATAGGGAAAGGTTCTCTTGTATCAAGGGAGGAATTAAATTCCCCCCCCCCCTTTGCTGCCAGCGATTCCTATGGGGAGGTGGAAGGTCTTTCTTTAAGTGGCATTCACTCCCTAACTAACTCATTACTTTTCCCACCCATAAGGTTCATGCATGGTCTTTTGTTAGACTTGTACATGTATAAGTTCATCCCCTCTACTTCCTTAGCCGAATATGGCCTAATTCCTTACACATGTCTCCCCTTAGTAATGCCTATAATTGTGGGTTTATAAGTATTTGCCTCTTATTTTAATTATTTTAATGTCTTTTCGTAATCCACTATGCTTCCCTTGTATCCATGTGACCGGTACATTTGTGTATATATTCATATATGCTCCCTTTTCAGGACAAATCCTAAGCCTTAGAGGAAATACTCATTATGCCGGGCAACACTAAGTGCATGCTCATGCATACACACAGTGTATTTATTCTGTCGCGGTGTATATCTTGATTCTATGGATACATTCGTCTCCATACATACTTACGCCCCATCCCCGATTATTTGACTTAGCTAGGCTTAGTTGTAGTGTACTTTTAGATGTACGCTCTTATTGCTAGCTTTTCATGGTTGTCAACGTAATACTTTTTCTATTAGCTCTTTAGTACCTGTCTGCTTTTCTCATTTTACGCCTATACTTGGTGTGTATCTTAACTTAGGTTCTTTATATCCATAGGTGATTTAGTAATGTGTTTCCTTTTTGAGGTCTCACTATCTGGTCGTGTTCTGCTCCTAACCCTGGTTGCCATGCTAACTTTGAGCGGGGTACAACAGAGCAAGCCTTAAACCCTCTCAAACAATATCCATCCTAACCATATGATGTAATACAATCAAGAATTTGTTCAAGTTTCCTGAAGGGAATGAAAGATTCAAATGAAAAAACACTGAAAACAGTTTTTGTGCAAACTTGCGGTTTTCTTATATATTCAGAATGTGTCCTTTACAAATGTTCTAAGCTACTTTAAATAAGCTAAAAAAAGCTTCTAAAGGAAGATACAGATGTATATGGTCCAATAGGAGCAAAGAAGAAAAATTAGACAAGCTACAAACAAGATACAACGGTTGCTCTTGGGAAGTGGTTCTCGACAGAAATATTCCTTTTGTTGCAAATTGTCTTTGTCTTTGATTTTTGATTGGTTCAACTCCTCCTTGATTTGGGACATTATTTGAGACGTCCTTAAGCTGATGGATAGGCTCCTTGCAGCTGATTGGTTGAAATGGACACTTGAATAATTAAAGAAGCTGAATCTGTCCAGATTTGACCTCAAATTGTTTTACAATATAACTTAATCTTTCAATCAGAAGTAGCTGTTGCACATGAAATGAGAGTTGTAGACCTGCTTCTGTATATGTGTTTAGACACCAAAATGACGTTGTTTGGAGCATGGAAGAGTGAGTTATGCCTGTTTGAAATTGACATGCTTGCGGGTGTCTACATTTGAAGCTGTTGACTCAGCAACCAGCATACTTGCAACGATTGTGTAGCTTGATATAGGCCTTTTCTGGGAAAGTGTTAGGCATCAAAATTGTAGCTTATCCTCTTAACTTTCACCTCCAACTAGAATCACGTCAATTGGAGTTGTGGTTGATGAGTTATTGCTGAAATACTAAGAGGGTGCCAACCTGCCTGCTTGCCTTTTCAATTCATCTTTGTGTTTGAACGTTGGCCTTTGTTCAATCATGCTTCCTTGACCTAAAAACAACTCAAACAAGTCCAAGAACAACACATACACTATATACAACATGTCTTGATGTGTGTTAGGCTATAAGAGACATATACTTGCAGATATGAATAGTCAGACGACCCTTAAACATTCATACAAGCTCTACACGTCCTAAAGAACTAACAAAACATGGTGACATGTGTTTGATGCCTCATGGGAGTGCATCAGAACTTTCAAGTGCGCATCAAAGAGGGAGATGAATGGAAGACTGTATTTAAGTTTGGTTTGTATGAGTGGTTGGTAATGCCTTTTTTTAACTAATGGACCTAGTACATTCTTGAGGTTAATGAACAAAGTCTTACGTGCATTCATTGGGAAGTTTGTTGTTGTCTATTTCGAATGATATCTTGATATATTCTAAGACTTTTCATGACCATATAGGACACTTAAGAGCTGTGTTGGAGACTTTACACAGAGAACAACTATATGCTAATATTAAAGTGTTCCTTTTGCTTAGGCAAAGAGATATTCTTGGGATATGTTGTTGTTGTTGTTGTTCCTTTTGCTTAGGTAAAGAGATATTCTTGGGATATGTTGTTAGTGCATATAGCATTGAAATGGATTAAAAAAAGGTGAAATCAATCCTTGAGTGGCCTATCCCTAAAACAGTTGGTGAAGTTAGACGTTTTCATGGCTTAGCCAGCTTTTATTGGCAGATTTGTTAAGGATTTTTCATCTATTGTAGCCCCTTTAAATGAGATTGTAAATAAAGATGTTGGATTTCATTGGGGGAGGCACAACAATTGGTGTTTAATGAGCTTAAAAGAAGATTAACTACACCATCTATTCTTAAACTACCAAGCTTTGAAGAAACATTTGAGATTGAATGTGACGCTAGTGGTATACGAATCGGAGCCATGTTAACACAAGCTAAACGACCCATTACATACTTCAATGAGAAATTAAAAGGTGCCCAATTGAATTATTCTACATATGATAAAGAGTTATAAGCATTGGTAAGATCTTTGCAAACTTGGCAGTATTACTTGCAAACTAAGGAATTTGTGATTCACACGGATCATGAATCCCTTAAGTATCTGATGAGGATCAGGGATCCCATCAGGAGGTCATGGGTCCTATAACAAGAAGGAGAGCTAGAGAACTTCACATCAAGTTGGAACATTCTAGTATAGGCATGTGCAAGATGATCCTGAAGTTCATTGGGTTCACCTTATTGAACCTATAATATGAACGTTAGGACTTTGCGTGTGTGAGTGTGCTTTTATTTTGATTTTTGTCTCGTTTTCTTATGATCCTTGTTTCTGTGTTTCTCTTGTAGAAAAACAGGTACATGTTAAATTTCAAGTCAAACAGAGTTCTAAAATGAGTTTTAAAGGCATGTTCCCCAAGAAGAGAGAAAAGAAATGTTGGCAATTTGGAGGTCGAAGAGAATGTTTTTGAAGATGAGGTTTAAAAGGCATGATCTAGAGAATGTGTGGAGCAACTTTTGTCCAGAGAATATTTGTCTCCCGAGGAGTTTGTCCTAAGAAGAATGATTGTCTCAAGGAATGTTTGTCCAAAGAAGAATGTTTGCTTCAAGGAATGTTTGTCCTAAATAGAATGTTTGTCTCAATGTCTCCCAAAAGAAACATGGTTACACATGGCATTTCCAAGACAAGTCCAAGCTGGAATTTCCTCTCAAATAATCAACTTAACATCATCTACAAGACAAGGGCCGGCCAAGGGTATTCAAAAGTTGAGTTCAATTTGAATTCAAAAATGCAAACATAACTTGAATTTCCAACTCAAACCAATTTGAGACTTGAGTTTCAAGATACAAGACAAGTCATCTATCATCTTATCATCAATAATACACGGCATTTTGAAGACAAAGGAGATGATCATATTTCAAGCCTAAACAAGATTACAAGTTGGATTCAAAAGGATAATCTGTTTGAACTCAAATTCAAACCCTATTTGAACTTCAAGCTAAGACCTCATCCAAGAGAAAAAGATCAGCCAATCAATCCCCCAATTAGCCTTCAAACACATGGCTAAGGGTCCAAGAAGACATCAAGAGAAATCAGATTTTCTATCTAATTTCAAATTTCAATTGTATTTCAAATTTCAAATAGGTTTTGAACAAAAATTCAGCTAGCTTTTTGAGATGGAATTTACTCCATCTCAGCCTCATTCAGAATAGTTAGGATAGCATAAACAAAGGCCAAAATGGCGAGTCTTGTGGCTTAGAATTGAATGAAAATTAAACATTTGTTTTCTCTCTAAATTGTGAGACTTTGTTTTCTTTGTTTTGCACTAAAAACCTAGGTTATTATACTTCAAAGATGAGTGTTTTGAAGGTGTTTCCATTGCTAAAAGGCACGTCTAGGAGGGCCATCCAGTTTGCCTTATCAACGACCATCTTAAAGTCTTGGTTTTTGCTCGATTGAACCTAGCTTTTCATCACTAAGGAAGCTAGGGGAAGTTCTCTTCCTTGTGCCTAAATCCTAGTGAAGGCATTTGAAGGTGGAAAGTACAACAGACCATGTTTAGCATGCATCAATTGGTATCATAGCATAGGTTACTCTATTCCACCATTTCCTTTTTGTGTGTGTCCATTTCTGATTCACTTCAAGTCTAGTCTTGTGTCCTTCATACTACCATATTTGTCACGTCATTTGGTGCTTTTCATATTTTAAAAAAAACCGAGAGCCTTTTTTGTACTAAAGGTCCTACTTTGAATTTTGTATTTTGATTCGTCCATTTTGTTAATTATTTAAGCGTCACTTGCTTCATATCTTTGGTGTCAAATTGCTGAATTTTGTTTATCAAGCTTGAACAAGTTAGGGTTCTTTGCATCTACGTTACTTTTAGCCTCATAAAATTGCGGTAATCGCCTACAAATCCACCTAGATCTCAATTCATCTAATTGCTACCAAAGCTATTTGTTGATGGTGATTGTATGTGTCTTATGATTCATATTGTGATTGATTTCATGCTCTAATCCTGCTGTTCATAAGTGTGTGAGCCTTTCCAAAACCGAATTCAACCCCCACAGAAACCCTAGTTAACCGATTCCAACCCCCACGGCACAAAACCACCCCACACCGAACCCGAAACACCAAGACACATCCCAATCAGCACCATATGAACCTTCACACCACACTCCTCAACCAATTCTGCCAAAAACCCATCGAGAACCAAAAGGACCAAAACATCCAAATAAAACCCTAATTTAGAACGTTTAACTTAACACAGCCCGAAACTCGTCCCTTAACAAATTAACCTTACAAATCGTTGTTCCCCATCAAACATAACCCATTCCACTGAACAAATCACGTTCTACACCCTTCATTCACTCAAAACCCCAATTCGGCCGAGACACCCTAAAACCCCCTGAATTTACTAAATCCTTTGTCTTTTGCAAAAAATTGAGACACTTCTGAGGTTGATTTTACATATTTGAAGGTACTTTGCTGAAATTGATAGCTAATTGCACGTAATTGTTTTAAAATAAAATTATGGGTAAAAATAGTGAAATTACGATTTTGCCCCTATCAAAAAAATATTTTCGAGAAACTGAGACTTCCTCCCATAATTCTCCATAAGAAAAACAAGAAAAACAAAAGAAAAAGAGAAAGGAAAAAAGGGTAGAGCATTTGTGCATTATTCAACAATTGTTTGGTGCAATTTGGCGATTTCGGGTACCCTCGATTAACCATGCTAGGTCTGACCGTATCCTATCTTTATTTTCCTATATATTGAGCCTATTGAACTACCACATGGCCGAGAAGATTGAACAACAGCTAAAGATACGTAGTTCCTCCAATTTCAATTTGGTTTATCGTACTAATCAATCTTCTTCAAGGTTTTAAAACAGATCTTCAGGTACCGGGAGCTCACGGCCTACAAGAGGCCCCACACGTGACCAAAGTGGGCCACAAAAGTTTGAAAACTGTGTGCCAGGCACTCAAAAGCAGGAAGACCGAGGCAAACACAAAACCTCTTCAGGGAATTCATGACCCCTCCAGCAGGTTTGGAGACATTAAGTGCTATAAGTGTCAAGGTCGTGGTCACATAGGAAGAGAGTGTCCTAACGCTAAAAGAGTCATGTTAATTGAGGAAACTAATGAATATGTGACTGAGTCCAAGCATGAAAATGAACCTAAGAATGATAACTAAACTGGACCCGAAGAGAACTTAGGAGCACAAGATGACTATGATATTAAGGGATTCCTTGTGCGTAGAGCTTTGAATGCATATCGGAAATTATATGATCATGAGCAACATAGAGAAAACATTTTCCATATTCGTTGCATGATAAATGGTAAAGTGTGCACTATAATCATTGATTCTGGTTCTTGTGCAAATGTGGCCAGTATTGAATTGGTTAGAAAATCGAACTTGTCTATGACTAATCACCCTCACCCTTACAACCTTGCAGGGTTAAATGATTGTGGTGAAGTTAGCGTCAGTAAGCAGGTTCTGATTTCTCTTAGCATTGGTGATACGTGCAAGACGTGGGCTCCAACAATTCCACCTTCCAAACGTCTTTCACAAAGGGTTAGGCACAAGGAAGAAGACTTCCCCTTTCTTCCTTAGTGATAAAAACGTGTTGATCAAATGAGCAAGACCAACACTTCAAGATGGTCGTTGATTAGGCAAACCAATATGGCCCTCCTGGGCGGCACCTTTTAGAAATGGAAATACCTTCAAAATGCTCAACTTTGAAAAATCTTAACTTAAGTTTTTAATGCAAAACCAAGAAAACAAAGTCTCACAAGAAGTGAAGAAAATATCAAGAATTGTTATTCAACAAAAGTTGTCTACAAATCGGCCAAAGGTGGCCTATTTATAGATGCATAAAGACACTTTAAATAACCAGATATTATCTAAAAGGAATAGCTAGAAAACATTTGAATTGAACTTGAATTTGCTAATTGTTTGAATTCAAAAAATAGCTAGAAAATCCTTGCCAAAAATCAGTTGACTTTCTACTTGATTCAGCCGTGTATGTGTAGGACGAGGTTGAACTTGAATCCAAAAGTTGGGTGAAGTTTGAATTCAAGTTGAGCTTGAATTTGAGTGGACCTTGAATTTGTTTGTTGTCTATCCTCCTCCTATCCTTCCAGCCGTGTTTTGTGAGGAATGAAGAGTAGAAAATCTGATTTGATGATGATAAGATGGCTGGGATTCAATTCAAACGATGGTGGAAAATTTGAATTCAAATTGAATTTAAATTTGAATTCAAACTTGGATTCAATTTGAATTGGAATCTAACCTTCTTTTCTCTTCCAAGATGGCGTGTACCTGGCTGGATATGTTGGCTGAAATCCTCTTGAAATTTAAGTCTCCAATTGGTTAAGACTTGAATTCAAATTATGGTTGAATTTAAATTCAATTTTAACTTCAATTTGATCTTCACTTTCTCTTCAATTTTTGGTCGGCCCCCTTGTTGGTATTTGGAGATGATTTTGATTTCAATTTGAACAAGAGATTCCATCTTGGACACATTTGAATTTGTCTTTGTGAAGACAAACATTCTCTTCAAGACAACATTCCTTTTGTCCCCCTTTTTGCAACACACGCCTACCTTGCTCATTTTGGGCCTCCATTTCATTTTGGATCTTCCATGTACCTAATTTACCTACAAAGAATACACACAAAACAAAGATCATAAGAAACAAGATAAAAACACACACACAAGCGCATAAACGTTCAAAGAGTGGGTTCAATGAAGTGAACCCATGGGATCTTAGGTTCATCTTGAACATACTTATACTTCTCTTGCGCTCCTTCTTGTCATAGGGCCCTTGACCTCTTGATGGGACCCTTGATCCTCATCGGACCCTTGATCCTCATCAATCCCCCCTCCTCAAGAGGATTCGTCATCGAATCAAAAAGGTAATCAGTGAAAGGGATGAGGTCAGCAACATTAAAAGTAGGCGAAATAGAACCATACCTTTCAGGAAGATCAAGGATGTATGTATTGTCACCTATGCGTTTCAAAACTTTGAAAGGTCCATCTCCTCCAGGTAACAGTTTTGACTTTTTGCTCATTAGGAAATCTTTCTTTGTGCAAATGTAACCACACTAAATCACCAGGCTTAAACACAATTCTTTTTCGATGTTTGTTAGCTCGTCTTTCATAAGCTTTATTTTTCTTTTCAAGTTGTGTTTTAACGTGTTCATGCATTTTCTTTATCTTTTATGCTTTTTGTTCACCATCAAGACTTGAACGTTCATACACGGGAATAGGGATCAAATCAAGGGGAGACAATGGATTAAACCCATACACGATTTCAAATGGACTATGCAAAGTACCGTGATGGACATTCCTACTGTATGCAAATTCGATATATGGTAAACAATCTTCCCAATGTTTATGATGTTTTTGCAAAACAGCATGCAAAAGTTGAGAGAGAGTACGATTAACTACTTCAGTTTTTCCATCAGTTTGTGGGTGTGCAGTAGCAGAAAACAACAATTGAGTACCAAGCTTAGCCCATAAAACACGCCAAAAATGACTAAGAAATTTCGTATCTCTATCACTTACAATTTTACGTGGCATGCCATGCAATCTCACAAGTTCTTTAAAGAACAAATCAGCAGCATGTGTGGCGTCATCAACTTTCCTACATGCAATGAAGTGTGCCATTTTTGAAAATCGATCAACCATAACATAAATGCTATCGCACCGTCCTCGAGACCTAGGAAGTCCTAAAACAAAGTCCATGGAGATGTCAATCCAAGTGGAATCAGGGACAGGTAAAGGCGTGTAGAGGCCATGTGGTTGGGGCTAGGACTTGGCTTGTTTGCAAGTGATGCAACTACCACATAACCTCTCGATGTCTACGCACATGTGGGGACAATAGAAATGTTGCTTAAGAGTTTCAAGGGTTTTGAACACTCCAAAATGACCCATCTCCCCCATGGGCTTCTCTAGTCAATGCTTCTCGTAGGGATGATTGGGAACACATAACTTATGTTCTTTGAAAAGATAACCCTCATGTATGTAAAATTTCCCAAATGGTGCGTCTTTACAAGCCTCAAAAATGGTGCCAAAGTCATGGTCATTTGGGTACAATTCTTTAAGTGATTCGAATCCTAAGAAGCGTGAGGATAATGTAGTCACTAATGTGTATCTCCTAGAGAGGGCATCAGCAACTATATTGTCCTTTCCTTGTTTGTACTTAATCACGTAAGGGTATTGTTCTATGTACTCTACCCATTGGCGTGTCTCTTGTTCAACTTTCCTTGCCCTTTAAGATACTTAAGGCTTTCATGGTCAGTGTGGATCACAAACTCTTTAGGTTGAAGATAGTGTTGCCAAGTTTGTAGGGATCTCACGAGGGCATAAAGTTCCTTATCATAGGTAGAGTAATTCAATGCAGCGCCTTTCAACTTCTCACTAAAGTAGGTTATGGGTTTCTTACCTTGGGTCAAAACTGCGCCTATACCCACTCCACTTCCATCACACTCGATCTCAAAAGTCTCGTCAAAATTTGGTAACCTAAGTATGGATGCAGTGGTTAGCCTATGTTTAAGCTCATCAAATGCTTGTTGTTGTGGCTCTTCCCACCTAAAAGGCACATCTTTTTTCACAATTTCATTTAGGGGTGCAGCTATGGAAGAAAAATCTTTGACAAAGTATCTATAAAAACTTGCAAGTCCATGGAAACTGCAGACTTCCCCTACATTTTTAGGTATAGGTCACTCCACAATTGACCTAACCTTTCCTCATCCATCTCTACTCCCTCAGCCGAAATAACAAAGCCTAGGAAGACTACTCGTTCCAAACAAAAAGAGCACTTCTTAAAGTTGGCGTAAAGTTGTTCTTGGTTAAGCTTCTCAAAAATGGCCCTAATGTGGTCAAGGTGATCTTTTATGGTATGGGAATAGACTAGGATATCATCGAAATAAACGACAACAAATCATCCTATGAACGCTCGTAAGACTTCATTCATTAGCCTCATAAAAGTGATAGGGGCGTTGTGAGCCCGAAGGGCACACTAACCACTCATAGAGCCCAAACTTGGTTTTGAATGCAGTCTTCCATTCGTTCCCTTCTCTAATTCGTACCTGGAAGTACCCCTGCTTATGGTCGATTTTGGTGAAGAATTTAGATCCGTGCAACATATCCAACATATCATCCAGCCTAGGTATGGGGTACCTATACTTGACGGTAATTTTGTTTATGGCACGACAATCAGTACATATTCTCCAGGTTCCATTTTTTTGGGTACTAAAATGACTGGGACAGTGGATGAGCTTAGGCTCTCTTGGACTTGTCCACTCGCTAGGAGCTCCTCTACTTGCCTTTGGATTTCCTTGATTTCTTCGGGGTTGGCTCGATAGGCTGGGTGATTTGGTAACATGACTCCTGGGACAAAATCGATTTGGTATTCTATTCCTCTAATATGTGGTAAACCGGATGGTGGTTCGGTGGGAAATAGAACTTCGTACTCTTGGATAAGGGACGCAACTGAGGTAGGCAAGTTGGGTGGGAGTTCTTCTAGGGAAAGGTGACACGCCTTAGGTATGAGAATGAGGACTGCTTGGTTACTATAAAGGGCTCGTGTGACCTATTTTCTTTGCGAAATACCCACACTTCTTTTTGGACTCGGTGACTCCTATGGATACTACCTCTTTTCCCTTGCTCTCTTGTTTTTTGTTCTCACTTTTCATGAATTCCATGAATTTTCTCTCAGCTTCTTTTTCCTTAGGATCGGCCCTAGACTTAGACATGAGTTGTTGATCATCGTGGACTTTGTGTGGTGGAAGTGCATGCAATTTGTAAAGTTTGCCATTCAACTTGAAAGAATAACGATTCAAATATCCATCATATGTCACATGTCGATCAAATTGACATGGCCTACCAAGTAAGATATGACTAGCATGCATTGGTGTAACATCACATAAAACATCATCTTTGTAACTACCAATGCTAAGAGAAATCAAAACTTGTTTACTTACGCTAACTTGACCGCAATCATTTAACCATGCAAGTTTGTAAGGATGCGGATGATTTGTCATAGGCAAATTCAGTTTTCTTACCAATTTGACGCTAGCCACATTCGCACAAGAACCGGAATCAATGATCATGGTGCACACTTTACCATTTATCATGCAATAAATATGGAAAATGTTTTCTCTATGTTGTTCGTGATCATCTAATTTCGGATATGCATTCAAAGCTCTACGTACAACAAGAAACTCCTTAGTGTCAAAATCATCTAATGCGCCTAGATCCTCTTCAGGTTCAATTTCATTATCATGCTCAGATTCGTTTTCATGCTCGGACTCAGACACATATTCGTTTGTTTCCTCAATTAACATGATTCGTTTTGCATTAGGACACTCTTTTCCAATGTGACCACGTCCTTGACATTTATAGCATTTAATGCCCCTAAACCTATTTGAGAGATCAGAAGAATTTCCGGTAGGAGTCTTTTGTTGGCCGCGATCATCTCGCCTTTGTGTGGACTGCACACGGTTGTCCACCCTTTGTGACGCACCTTGGTCACGTGTTTGGCCTCCTATAGGCCGTGAGCTTCCCGTTACTGAAGGCTTGCTAGAAAACCTTGATGAAGACTGATTAGTACGATAAGTGGAATTGAAATTGGAGGAAGTATGTACCTTTAGTTGGTGTTCAATCTTCTCAGCCATATGGACCATGGTTGTGAGGTCGAGGTAAGGTTGAAGCACAACCTTTTGCACAATCTCCCGGTTTAGTCCATGTAAGAAACGAGCTTTGGTGGCTTCTTCGGGTTCCTGCATTAGACCTTTCCAACAAAATTTCTAACTCTTTGTAATACTTGTTTACACTTTTGGAACCTTGTCGTAAGTTTTGCAAATTTGTGAACATAGAACTCTCAAAATTGTTTGGGATAAAACGTTGTCTCATTTCAAACTTCATTTCTTCCCAAGTGGCAATTGGAGGTTGTCTTTTCTTAGTTCTATTTCGTCATAAATTTGTCCACCAATTTAGTGCATAACCAGAAAACTCAATAGAAGCGTACCTCACTTTTTGTAATTCACTGTAGTTGGTACAAGAAAAGATTAGATCCACTTTTGTTTCCCATTCTAAATATTCCTCCGCATTACTTTTAGCATAAAACGTGGGAATATTTATTTTTGTTTTGAGAAAATCGTCGTCTTGTGGGAAAAGGGGATTTTGGCGCCTTTGGTAACTACGGGGAGGGTGGTAATCAAAGTCATAATCATCATGCTCAAACAGAAGGTAATCATCATTGTACCTTCTTGGAGCGTACCTTCTCGGTTGCGTTGGAGGAACAGACCTTGCCTTGATGTGTGGTGGTCTAAGGTTGTCATCCTCAACTTCTTCTAGGGGGTGACGTCTTGGTTGTGGTATGGGAACGTCTCTGCTTGTGCCTTGGCCATCACTTGTCTTGTAGCTCCGTTCAACATCCTCCAATTGATGTTTGATTACCTCATTATCATGCATGAGCTTCTTTAACATCTCCAATATTTGTTGTTGCGTGTTGTCCATAGTTTCGGCTTCCTTTTACTTGCTAGAAGCGGAATGAGTGATGCTCTCCATTTTACCTAAGGAAGTTAAATGAAAACAAAAAGAAAAAGGAAAGAACCAAACTAACACAAAGACAAACAACGTTAAGTGATTAGCAGAAAAACAAAATATGAACACTCCACTTTATCCTTTTTCCACTCTCTTACCACTTTGCTTCTTGGATAACCTGAAGTTAAGAAGGCTCAAAGTGATCAATTAAGAAAGTGTTTTGCCAATGCTTCTCCAAATCACAATGATCTCCACTTGTTTCTCCCGTTTGCTTTCAAGTTGCATCAAATAATATCAAAATAGAATCAAGAGAAATGGAAACAAACTTGAACTTTCTACTAAGATTCAAATAATATAAGCAACCAAAATTGATGTGTAAGGCTGAACCAAAGAAGAATTAAGGGTTGCCGTGGGCAATCTATAGTTAATTTTGATTCTATGCACTTACTTTCTATAAAATGGTTCAAGTCATGCAATAATCGAGCAACCAAGTGTGTGATTGGTTTAAGAAGAGCAGGATAAGGAGAATATGATGTGGGAGGATGGTTGTGTGTAGCAAAAACGAAATACGGTATCCAAGGTTTTCAAATTGCACCCAAAAAAATTTCAAGTAATGCACAAAGGTTTTGCCCTTTTTCTTTTCTCTTTTCTTTTGTTTTCCTTTCTTTCTTTGCTATTTCAACATAAGCAAGGTTCAGGTTCCCCTTTTCTTTTTTTTTTGACTAGGGGCAGAATTGGAATTTCACGCGTTTTGCACTCAGAACTTTTGTTTTTGGGTAGAATAGTGCAATGACATTAAATTGCAGCTTGCAACCTTGAATTGCAACAAAATAACCTTGTAAAGTGAAGGAAATTGGGGTTGGAAAGAATTAGAGTTAGAGTTAGGGTCTTCAATTTCAGATTTTTTTTGGACGGCTTTGGGTATTTGTGGGATGGGGTTTTTAGGAGCTGAATGGACGGTGTAAATGGACTATTTGAATTGGTAATTGATGATTTGTGTGCTCAATTTAGATAATAGATGGGTGTAGAATAGAATTGAACAAAAACTCAAATTCTAGGGTTAAGGTTTTTTTTGAATGAGTTGGGAACTTTTGATTCTGATCTTGTTTGTCAAAATAGGGTTGGGGCTTTTTGTTAAGAGTGTAAATAAGGGAGTTTGGATTTTGGTTGGTGCGTTTTAGGGTCGGGCTTGGGTTGGGGCTTTTACCCCAGGTGCTCACTGATGTACTGAAGGTGATTTCACAAGGGTATGTGCAACAGCATCAGCCTCCGCCTCCACCGCCGCAACAACATAACATCAGGTTCTTTTATGGAGAGATGAGGAAGATGAGGGTGCCGGAGTTCGGTGGATGTACTGATCCTGAGGAGGCTTAGCACTGGTTGGCTGAGGTGGTGAAATGTTTTAGGCTAGTGCAAGTACCGAATGAGACAAAGGTTGAGGTGGCCACGCCCCTTCTAAGTGGCAAGGCTGGCAAATGGTGGGGTGGAATGGTGTTGAGAATGACCCAACAAATCTCCTGGACTCAGTTTTGTGATGTTTTCCTGAAGTATTACGTACCAGAGACTGTGATATTGGACAAGATAAGAGTGTTTGACAGATTGGAGCAAGGAAGGATGACGGTGTCGGAGTATGCAGATCGTTTTCATGCTTTGGGTAAGTTTGCCCTTGCGATCATGTCTGATAATCGTCTTAAGATGACGAAGTTTGAGAGGGGTTTGGACTCAAGGATACAATCGGCGATAGTGAATGCGGGGATGAAAACTTATGAGGATATGTTAGATGCGTGCTTCTGTGTTGAGATTGATTTCCGCCGAGTAGCGGCAAGAGCAGCTAGCGTAGGAGGGTCTGATTGAGGCAAAAGGCCAACAGAGGATGTGAGAGTGGGTGGAAGACCCGGACGTTGGGTCAAGATTACAAGAAGAGGTCCGGTTGGAAATTTTCAGAGACCTCCACCCCAGAACCACGTGGCCCAGTAGGCTATAGGAGTATGTCCATACTGTATCTGGAACCACTTCGGAGAGTGTAGGAAAGCGGCTGGAGCATGCTTCCAATGCGGTCAAGTGGGCCATATGATTAGAGACTGTCCGGAGATGAAGAAGAATAATCCTGGAGAGGCGGCTCAGCAGCCGAGAGTGAAGCCTCGAGCAAATGCCCGTGTACATCTCATGACGGACACAGATGTGCAGGAGGCTACCGATGTAGTAGCAGGTACTATTTGAATTAAGTTTAAATCCTTAATGAATTAAGTGTTTATGTGTTTAACTTTTTGTGTAAAATTTTATATGGCCTTAGGTGCGGTTTTAGTAAATAAGATGCCTGCCAATGTATTGTTCGATAGCGGCGCAAGCCACTCCTTTGTAGCGAAGAGATTCACTAAGCACCTTGGCAGTTTGCCTGAATGGTTAGAGACTCCGTATCGTGTTCAAGCGGCCGGAGATCAAGTTATGGTTTCGTATCAGTAATATCGAGATTGCGAGTTAGAGTTTGAAGGCCAAACATTCTCCGCCACACTGATCCCTATTTAGATGTACGATTTTGATGTTATATTGGGAATGGACTGGATGGCCAAGCATCATGCCAATATTGATTGTCGATTGAAACAAGTGACAATCATGAACATTAAGATGGAAGAGGTAACGTTTCAAGGGGAACCGGAACGAAAGAAAGTTCCTAAGAAGATGTATGTGTCGGTTGCACAAGCGTGCAAAGCCTTAAGGAAAGGTGCTGAGGGATTCCTAGTGTATGCAATGGATGTTACTTGGGAGGTACCGTCCCTTGAGCAAATTCCAGTGGTCAATGAATTTCCTAATGTGTTTCCGGAAGATTTACCAGGAGTACCACCCCCGAGGGAAGTGGAGTTCGAGATAAACTTGATTCCAGGAACGGAACCTATTTCTAAAGCTCCTTATAGAATGGCTCCGGCAGAATTGAGAGAGTTGAAGGAACAACTGCAGGAGTTATTGGACAAGAAGTTTATCCGCCCTAGTGTATCGCCCTGGGGAGCACCTGTTTTGTTAGTAAAGAAGAAAGATGGTAGCATGAGGCTTTGTATCGAATATAGAGAGTTGAATAAAGTTACCATCAAGAATAAGTATCCCCTTCCACGAATTGAGGATTTGTTTGATCAACTCAAGGGCGCCAAGATTTTCTCTAAAATTGATCTCCGATCAGGGCATCATCAGTTGCGAGTGAAGGCCGAAGACATCGCGAAGACAGCCTTCTGCACAAGATATGGCCACTATGAGTTTTTGGTGATGCCGTTTGGATTAACAAATGCCCCCACAGCTTTTATGGATCTTATGAATACCGTCTTTCGAGAACAGTTGGACAAATTTGTTGTAGTATTCATAGATGATATTCTGGTGTATCCCCCTGACGAACAAACTCTCGCTGATCATTTGGGAACCGTTCTAGGTATTTTGAGGCAGAAACAACTATATGCTAAGTTTAGCAAGTGTGAGTTTTGGTTAAGAAGTGTGGCTTTCCTAGGTCACGTGATATCATAAGAGGGGATTGCTGTTGACCCGAAGAAGGTGGAAGATATAACCGAATGGCCTAGACCTACCAACGTCACCGAAGTGTGAAGTTTCTTGGGTCTAGCGGGTTATCATAGAAAGTTTGTTAAGGGATTCTCAAGGATCGCCGTACCTCTCAGTCGCCTTACTCAAAACAAGTCCAAGTTTGAATGGACGACAGAATGCGAGCAAAGCTTTGCGGAGCTTAAGAAGAGATTAACGAAAGCTCCAGTATTGGCTCAACCCTCCGGAACTGATGGATTTGTGATTTATAGTGATGCGTCCAAGAACGGTTTAGGTTGCGTTTTAATGCAAAACGAACGAGTCATCGCATATGCCTCAAGACAGCTAAAGCCTTATGAACAAAACTATCCCACACATGATCTTGAGCTTGCCGCGGTTGTGTTCGCCTTAAAGATCTGGCGGCATTATTTGTATGGAGAGAAGTGCCCGGTATTCACAGATCATAAGAGTTTAAAGTATTTGTTCTCACAGAAGGAATTGAATATGAGGCAGCGGAGGTGGTTGGAGTTGCTAAAAGACTATGATTTGACAATTCATTACCACCCAGGAAAGGCTAATAAGGTGGCAGATGCGTTGAGTAGGAAGTCCAGCCATGCGCGACAATCACCATTGGAAAGAGAGATGGAGGAGTTTAGTTTAGATTTGATTGACTCCACAGTGAATGTTTTGACAACATTGACTATCACACCAAGCTTGGTTGATCGGATAAAGACCCTCACTGAAATAATAGAAAGAGTGAAAAATAGCCGAGTTGAAGGATTTCGGATCAAAGAGGATGGGAGCTTGTGGTTTAGAGAAAGATTATGCGTACCTGATGTTGACAAACTTAGGAGGGAAGTGTTGCAAGAAGCTCACAACTCAAGGCTATCCATACACCCTGGTAGCACCAAGATGTATAGAGATCTCAAGTAATATTATTGGTGGTCCAGAATGAAACGACGTGTCGCTGAATTTATTGAGAGGTGTTTGGTTTGTCAACAGGTCAAGGCAGAACACCAAAGGCCCGGTGGATTGCTGATGCCGTTGGAAATTCCAGAGTGGAAATGGGAACATGTCACGATGGATTTCGTAGTGGGATTACCAAAGACCAGAAGTGGATGTGACATGATTTGGGTCATCGTGGATCGTCTAACAAAGTCTGTACATTTCCTACCCGTTTCAAGTGAAGCACCTCTTGACAAGCTAGTGAATGTATATATGGAGAATATTGTTAGCTTGCATGGTGTCCCGGTAAGTATAGTGTCCGACCGAGATTCACGGTTCACAATTAAGTTTTGGACAGCATTTCAGAAAGCCATGGGTACAGAGTTAAGGTTGAGTACGGCGTATCATCCACAAACCGATGGACAGTCCGAGCGGACTATTCAGACCTTGGAAGATATGCTAAGGGCTTGCGTGTTGGATTTTAAAGGGAGTTGGGATGGAATGGTAAAGCTGATGGAGTTTTCTTATAACAATAGTTATCACAGCGCGATTGACATGGCTCCTTTTGAAGCTTTGTATGGAAGGAAATGTAGGTCTCCGGTTTATTGGGACGAAGTAGGCGTGAGGACCATCACCGGACCTGAACTATTGGAGAAGACGCTAGAGAAGGTGAAAGCCATCCGGGAAAGACTCAAGACGGCTCAGGATCGCAATAAGAGTTGGGCAGATTCCAAATGACGACCATTGGAATTTGATGTGGGTGAAAAAGTTTATTTGAGAGTATCACCCACGAAGGGCGTTATGAGGTTTGGAGTCAAAGGCAAGCAAAGTCCTTGTTTTATTGGTCCTTATGAAATATTTGAGAAGGTGGAAGCCTTGGCATATAGATTGGCATTACCTCCGGTGTTGGCGCAAGTTCACAATGTATTCCACGTGTCACAATTAAGGAAGTACGTGGCAGATTCAAGTCATGTACTTGAAGCTCAACCTTTGGAACTCAAGGACGATGTTTCATATGAGGAGATACATGTGAAAGTTGTGGACCGAAAGGATCAAGTGTTGAGGAAGCGAGTCATTCCGTATGTAAAGGTCCAGTGGAGCAATCACACGGAACGTGAAGCCACTTGGGAGCTCGAAGAACAAATGCGGGAGAAGTATCCTCAGCTCTTTGACTAAGGTACGTAAGTTTCGAGGACGAAACTTTTTGTAAGGGGGGTGGAATGTCATACCCCGTGACTTTTAAGCGCAACTTTCAATATGTTAGGTCAACCTTAAATGCAATTTAATTAATGATGTAGGATGTGCGACCATCAAAAAGAAGAGGGGAAAACCGCAGGAAAAGAGAGAGAAGAGAAAAGGAGAGGAAGAAGAAGAAGGAAAAGGAAGGAAAATGCCAATCTAGATTCAATCCTTATCAAGATTCTGCAGTAAATTCGTAAGGCTAACTAGAAACAAAGGCAAGTAATCTTTCTATACGCTTTACGCAAATTTTGATACTTTAGGCCCTATGTTCTTACAAGGAGAAAACTTGAATCACACATTAGTAATCTTGTCTTGTCTATGTTAAATGCTTTATTATATGTAAGTTTTGTTTCTAGTTGCGTAAAGTCTTGTTCTTTGGGCCATATTGCTGAAAATAGTTGTGTGGTGCTTTGTTGTTTGTCAAGCATGCCCATAAAAGTGTATATTTTGATGTGCTTATTGTCTTGTTCTATTCTTGTGTTGATTGTCTACACTTAGACGTTTGAGAGTAAGTGCAGGGAATTGAAGGATGAGTGATGGCATTGTTGTAGACTTGTTGTGTTGGGAATGTTGATGATAACTTTTGAAGGTGGTGAATGATTGAAGGTTAAGAGTGGATATTGTTAGACATAACTAAGCATCAATTCATGATTAGATGTGTGTTAAGAACGATGAATCTAGATGGTAAGATGGATCTTGAGAGGCTTAACATGAAAGGGTTGAAGGAGGAAAATGATGGGAGGAAGTTACTGCAGGAAAACTGCAGTTTAGAACCGTCAGAACACTTCGAACACCTACATTAGGCGCTCTATGTCACATTAGGCGCCTAATGTAGCGTTCAATGTGTCCTGAAGCATCCCCGAACACTTCGAACACCTACATTAGGCGCTTCATGTCACATTAGGCGCCTAATGTAGTGTTCAATGTCACAGAAGGCACTTCATGTAGGCGTTCAATGTCTACGGCACATCCCCGAACACTTCGAACGCCTAGTATAGGCGCTCTATGTCACTTTAGGTGCCTCATGTGGCGTTCCAAGTATACTAGAAGTCTTTTTGACTTTTTAGGCGCCCTATGTATGTGTAGTAACTTTATACACTTCTTTTGAACATAAAATGCAAGGGTATTTGAGGTATAATTGAGGTGTAGATGGTAAGTTTGATCAAGTAAGAATAAGATTGAACCCTGAGTGAATTAGTAAGACGAACGGACTTGGAAAGATACGAACATAGAGTGTTTGAGGTGCAAGACCCTATACTTGATATGTAAGAAGTATGTGTGTGTGTGTTACATGTTTGATACGAAGTTACATGTGCATTCTGCATCATGACATGGGCACTTGCATTTGATTTGAGATTTGCTTTGTGAAAGAACATGTGTTTACAAGAAAAGTTTGAAGTTTTCGAAAGACAAAATGGCTGTTGGTTGATCGCAGGGAATAAAAGTCACGCCTACGAAAGCAGGGTATAAAAGCGTGACCTGTGAGTCAACAGCAGGGTATAAAATATGTTATGGGGCCGTGGACCTATCAGCACGGATATATGATATATGTAATGGGGCCGTGGACCTTTCAGTACGGGGTATAAAGTTATATGTTATGGGCCGTGGACCTTTCAGCACGGGGTCTAAAGTTCTGTTTGTTGTGGACTGATCACCCACAGGGTATAAAGTTCTGCTACGCGAAGAATATGATATGATAAGTGATGAAAAGTTTTGTGAAATGACACGCATGACTTGTTTATGAAAGAAGGCATATGCATGGGTGTTGTGTGTGATTTAAAAGAAGTACATGCATCATGGTACACGACGCATAAGACTTGATATGCAAGAAACGTGGCTAGTTTATGACTTGCTTCTGTGATATGTTGCTTTAATACATGTTTGTTCTCGTATCCGTGTATCATATATGTGCTTTATCTGTTTTGAGGAATTCTTATTAAGATACTATTTGCTAACCCGAGCACCTTATTTTGGGCAATGATTTATACACTGGTGACTCGTCGTGTGTGCTTCTGTAAGGTGCATAGATGGGTTACTTGCTGGCGATAATATCGCTAAGAACAGTTACTCTATTCCTTTTCAGGTGAGCCTGAATATGAGTTGATATTTATCGAGGACGATGGCGAGTGGGCTCAATGGGATGACGGACATGGGAATAGATAGATGCTGGATTATTTTCTCTGAGATTGGAAACTCAATGTTATTATGTTGTTCTGACATTTATGTTAGCTAGATGACCAAACACTTTTTAATTCCGCTGCATTTTCTGGTTTTAATGACGATGAAGTTTTAAATTTATCAATGTTTCCGCTGACTTATCTTACGTCATAGATAATGTATGCTTGATCCGCTTTGACGCTTCGTAGTTCTCATAGTAGACTACGGCGGGTGCACTGGTTCCGATGATGGTATCGGTCCGGGGCGCTACACTTCCTTAGTGATAAAAACATGTGAATCAAATGAGCAAGACCAACACTTCAAGATAGTCGTTGATCAGGCAAACCAATATGGCCCTCCTGGACGGCACCTTTTAGCAATGGAAACACCTTCAAAATGCTCAACTTTAAAGGATCTTAACTTAGATTTTTAATGCAAAACCAATATAACAAAGTCTCACAAGAAGTGAAGAAAATATCAATAATTGTTATTCATCAAAAGTTGTCTACAAATCGGCCTTAGGTGGCCTGTTTATAGATTCCTAAAGACACTTGAAATAACCAGATATTATCTAAAAGAAATGGCTAGAAAACATTTGAATTGAACTCGAATTTGCTAATTGTTTGAATTCAAAAAATAGCTAGAAAATCCTTGTCAAAAATCAGTTGACTTTCTCCTTGATTCAGCCGTGTATGTGGTAAGTAAATGAGGCATTGGAGAGCTGATTTGATGAGTAGGATGAGGTTGAACTTGAATTCAAAAGTTGGGTGAAGTTTGAATTCAAGTTGAGTTTGAATTTGAGTGGACCTTGAATTTGTCTGTTGTCTGTCCTCCTCCTATCCTTCCAGCTGTGTTTGTTGAGGAATGAAGAGTAGAAAATCTGATTTGATGATGATAGGATGGCTGGGATTCAATTCAAACGATGGTTGAAAATTTGAATTCAAATTGAAATTTGAATTTGAATTCAAACTTGTATTCAACTTAAATTGGAATCTATACTTCTTTTCTCTTCCAAGATGGCGTGTACCTGGCTGGATATGTTGGCCGAAATCCTCTTCAAATTTAAGTCTCCAATTGGTTAAGACTTGAATTCAAAATATGGTTGAATTTAAATTCAAGTTTAACTTGAATTTGATCTTCATCTTCTCTTTAATTTTTGGTCGGCCCCCTTGTTGGTATTTGGAGATGATTTTGATGTCAATTTGAACAAGAGATTCCATCTCGGACACATTTGAATTTGTCTTTGTAGAGACAAACATTCTCTTCAAGACAATATTCCTTTTGTCTCCCTTTTTACAACACACGCCTACCTTGCTCATTTTGGGCCTCCATTTCATTTTGGATCTTGCATGTACCTAATTTACCTACAAAGAATACACATAAAACAAAGATCATAAGAAACAAGATAAAAACACACACGCACACGCATAAACGTTCAAAGAGTGGGTTCAATGAAGTGAACCCATGGGACCTTAGGTTCATCTTGAACATGCTTATACAAGAAGGTTCCAACTTGATGACAAAGTTCTCTGGCCCTCCTTCTTGTCATAGGGCCCTTGACCTCTTGATGGGATCCTTGATCCTCATCGGACCTTGATCCTCATCGATTGGCAGTTATAAAGATGATATTCTCTGTGATGTTGCTCCAATGCATGCTAGTCATATCTTGCTTGGTACACCAAGGCAATTTAATGGACATGTGACATATGATGGATATTTAAATCGTTATTCTTTCAAATTGAATGGTAAACTGTACAAGTTGCATGCACTCCCACCCCATAAAGTGCATGAAGATCAACAACATATGTCTAAGTCTAGGATTGACCCTAAAGAAAAGGAAGCCGAAAGAAAATTCCTGGAATGCATGAAGAGTGAAAGTAAGAAACAAGAAAGTAAGAGAAAAGAGGTAGTATCCACAGGTATCACTGATTCTAAAAAGAAGTGTGGGTATTTTGTGAAGAAAAGAGAGATTACACGAGCCCTTTATAACAACCAAACAGTCCTCGTCCTCATTTCCAAGGAGTGTTGTCTTTCTGTAGAAGACCTACCACCCGACCTACCTGCCTCTGTTGCGTCCGTTATACAAGAGTACAATGTTCTATTTCCCACTGACCCACCATCAGGATTACCACCTATAAGAGGAATAGAACACCATATAGATTTTGTCCCAGGAGATGTCCTACCTAATAGACCAGCCTATAAAGACAATCCTGAAGGAACCAAGGAAATTCAAAGGCAAGTTGAGGAACTCCTAGCGAGTGGACAAAATAGAGAAAGCTTAAGTCCATCAGCCGTCCTTGTCATTTTAGTACCCAAAAAAGATGGAACCTGGAGAATGTGTACTGACTGCCGTGCCATAAACAAGATCACCGTAAAGTATAGGTACCTCATACCTAGGCTGGACAATATGTTGGATATGTTGCATGGATCTAGGTACTTCACCAAGATCATCCTTAAACAATGGTACTTCCAAGTATGGATAAGAGAAGGGGATGAATGGAAGACATCATTCAAAACCAAGTTTGGGCTCTATGAGTGGTTAGTGATGCTCTTCGGGCTCAGCAACGCCCCCAGTACCTGTATGCAGTTGATGAATGAAGTCTTACGAGTCTTCATTGGACGATTTGTTGTGTTTTACTTTGATGATATCCTAATATATTCCCAAACCATTGAGGATCACCTTGACTATATTAGGGCTGTATTTCAGAAGCTCAAAAAGGAACAATTTTACGCCAACTTTAAGAAGTTCTCCTTTTGCTTGGAACAAGTTGTGTCATCTCGGCTGAACGAATAGAGATGGATGAGGAGAAGGTTAGGTCCATTGTGGAGTGACCTGCACCTAAGACTGTCGGGGAAGTGCGCAGCTTCCACGGACTTGCAAGCTTCTATAGGAGGTTTGTAAAGGATTTTTCATCCATAGCTGCAACCCTAAATGAGATTGTCAAAAAAGATATGTCTTTTCAGTGAAAGGAGCCACAACAACATGCATTTGATCAACTTAAAAGGAGGCTAACCACGGCACCCATCCTTAGGTTACCCAACTTTGATGCGACGTTCGAAATTGAATGTGATGCGAGTGGAGTGGTATTGGTGCAATATTTACCTAAGGAAGGAAATCCATAGCCTGCTTTAATGAGAAATTGAAAGGTGCCTCATTGAATTACTCTACCTACGATAAGGAACTTTATGCCCTTATGAGATCCCTACAAATTTGGCAACACTATCTTTAACCTAGAGAGTTTGTGATCCACGCTGATCATGAAAGCCTGAAGTACCTTAAAGGGAAAGAAAAGTTGAACAAGAGACATGCCAAGTGGGTAAAGTTTATTGAGCAATTCTCTTGTGTGATTAAGTACAAACAAGGAGAGGATAATTTAGTTGCTGATGCCCTCTCTAGGGGATACACACTAGTAACTACCTTATCCTCTCGATTATTGGGCTTCGAATCACTTAAGGACCTATATCCCTATGATCATGACTTCGGCACTATCTTTAAGGCATGTGAAAAGCCCCCTTCAGAAAATTCTACATGCATGAAGGATAACTCTTTAAGGAGAATAAGTTATGTGTACCCCAATCGTCCCTGCCAGAAGTATTGGTTAAAGAAGCCCATGGACTTTGGAGTGTTCAAGACCCTCAAAACTCTTAAAGAGCATTTCTACTGGCCACACATGCCCATAGATGTAGAGAGGTTGTGTGGTAGTTGCATCACTTGCAAGCAAGCAAAATCCAAATCTCAGCCACATAGCCTTTACACACCCTTACATGTTCCTGACTCCCTTTGGATTGATATTTCTATGGACTTCGTTTTAGGTCTCCCTAGGTCATGAGGAGGGCAGGATAGCATTTATGTTGCTGTAGATAGGTTTTCAAAAATGGCGCACTTCATTGCATGTAAGAAAGTAGATGATGCCACACATGTTGCTGACTTGTTTTTTAGAGAAATTGTAAGCTTGCATGGCATGCCATGTACAATTGTGAGTGATAGGGATATAAAATTCCTAAGTTATTTTTCTCGTGTTTTGTGGGCTAAGCTTGGTACTCAATTGTTGTTTTCTACCACTGTTGACCTACAAACTGATGGCCAAACTGAGGTTGTTAACCATACTGTATCCCAAATTTTGCGTGCCATCTTGAAAAAGCATCTCAAGCATTGGGAAGATTGTTTACCATACATTGAATTTGCATACCATAGGAGTGTTCATCACGGTACCTCGCATAGTCCCTTTGAGATTATGTATGGTTTTGACCCTTGTCCCCTCTTAATTTGATTCTCATTCCTGTACAAGAATGTTCAAGTAAAAATGGTAAACAAAAAGCTGAAAGATAAAGAAATTGCATGAAAAAGCTAAGACCCAACTTGAGGAGAAAACAAAACTTATGTAAAATGAGCCAACAAACACAGAAAATGAGTCGTGTTTGAACCTGGTGATTTGGTTTGATCGCATTTACGCAAAGAGAGGTTTCCTAACGAAAGGAAATCAAAGTTGTTGCCAAGAGGAGATGGGCCATTCCAAGTCCTAAAACGCATAGGTGACAATGCCTATGTCCTTAATCTTCCCGAGAGGTATGGTTCTATTTCTTCTACTTTCAATGTTGCTGACCTAACCCCTTTCAACAATGAACCCTTTGATTCGAGGATGAATCCTCTTGAGGAGGGGGGATTTATGAGGATCAGGGATCCCATCAGGAGGTCATGGGTCCTATAACAAGAAGGAGGGCTAGAGAACTTGGACATCAAGTTGGAACCTTCTTGTATAGGCATGTGCAAGATGAGCCTGAGGTTCATTGGGTTCACCTTATTAAACCCACAATATGAATGTTAGGTACATTGTGTGTGTGAGTGTGTTTTTATTTTGATTTTTGTCTCGTTTTCTTGTGATCCTTTTTTCTATGTGTTTGTCTTGTAGGAAAATAGGTACATGCTAAATTTCAAGTCAAACGGAGTTCTAGAATGAGTTTTAAAGACATGTTCCCCAAGAAGAGACAAAAGGAATGTTGGCATTTTGGAGGTTGAAGAGAATGTTTTTGAAGGTGAGGTTTAAAAGGCATGATCTAGAGAATGTTTAAAGCAACTTTTGTCCAGAGAATATTTGGCCCCCAAGGAATGTTTGTCCTAAGAAGAATGATTGTCTCAAGGAATGTTTGTCCAAAGAAGA
This sequence comes from Eustoma russellianum, assembly GCA_036186865.1. NCBI lineage: Eukaryota > Viridiplantae > Streptophyta > Magnoliopsida > Gentianales > Gentianaceae > Eustoma > Eustoma russellianum. The sequence goes on along the minus strand of AP025070.1, from coordinate 15,249,731 downwards.
ATGTTTGTTTCAAGGATTGTTTGTCCTAAGAAGAATGTTTGTCTCAATGTCTCCCCAAAAGAAACATGGTTACACACGGCATTTCCAAGACAAGTCCAAGCTAGAATTCCTCTCAAATAATCAACTTAACATCATCTACAAGACAAGATAAGGATGGCCAAGGGTATTCAAAAGTTGAGCTCAATTTGAATTCAAAAATGCAAGCATAACTTGAATTTCCAACTCAAACCAATTTGAGCTTGAGTTTCAAGATACAAGACTAGTTATCCATCATCTTATCATCAATAATACACGGCATTTTGAAGACAAAGAAGATGATCATATTTCAAGCCTAAACAAGATTACAAGTTAAATTCAAAAGGATAATCTGTTTGAACTCAAATTCAACCCTATTTGAACTTCAAGCTAACACCTCATCCAAGAGCAAAAGATCAGCCAATCAAGCCCCCAATTAGCCTTCAAACACACAGCTAAGGGTCCAAGAAGATATCAAGAGAAATCAGATTTCCTATCTAGTTTAAAATTTCAATTGTATTTCAGATTTCAAATAGGTTTTGAACAAACATTCGGCTAGCTTTTTCAGAAGGAATTTACTCCATCTCAGCTCATTCAGAACGGTTGGGATAGCATAAACAAAGGCCAAAATGGCCGAAGGCTGGTGGCTTAGAATTGAATGAAAATTAAGCATTTGTTTTCTCTCTTAATTGTGAGACATTGTTTTCTTGGTTTTGCACTAAGAACCTAGGTTGTTATACTTCAAAGTTGAGCGTTTTGAAGGTGTTGCCATTGCTAAAAGGTGCCCTCCAGGAGGGCCATTCAGTTTGCCTGATCAAAGACCATCTTGAAGTCTTGGATCTTGCTCGATTGAACCAAACGTTTCATCACTAAGGAAGTAAGGGGAAGTTCTCTTCCTTGTGCCTAAACCCTAATGAAGGGCATTTGAAGGTAGAAAGTATAACAGCCCATGTTTAGCACGTATCAGTATGTTAAAGGCCAAGGTAAGTTGAATAAAAGACATGCTAAATGCGTAGAATTCATTGAACAATTTTATTTTGTGATTAAATATAAGCAAGGAAAAAATGATGTAGTAGCTGATGCATTGTCTAGGAGGTATTCCTTGATTACTATATTGTCTTCTCGTTTGCTTGGATTTTAATTGATTAAGGATTTATATGCTAGTGATCATGATTTCCATCATATATATGCATCATGTGTTGAATCATCTTTTGGTAAGTTCTACATTCATGACGGATTCTTGTTTAGGGAAGGTAAGTTGCGCATACCACAATCATCTTTGCGTGAATTGCTTGTTAAGGCGGCACATGAATGCGGCCATTATTGGTCACTTTGGTGTCTTTAAGACTTTAGAGGCATTGCGTGAGCATTTCTTCTGCCCCCACATGCGTGCAGATGTAGAAAAGATTTGTGCTCATTGCATTACATGTATGCAAGCGAAGTCTAAGTTGCATCTACATGGTTTATATCATCCACCACCCGTACCCCTTTCACCCTGGGTTGATGTTAGCATGGACTTTGTTTTAGGACTGCCTAGATCAAAGACGGGTAAGGATAGTGTCTTTGTTGTTGTGGATCATTTCTCTAAGATGGCTCACTTCATATCGTGTAGAAAAGTTGATGATGCATCACATGTTGCTGATATGTTCTTTAAGGAAGTTGTTGGTTTGCATGGTATGTCTAGAACTATCGTTAGTGATACAGTTACAAAATTTTTGAGTCACTTTTGGACTTGCCTTTTGGGGTAAGTTGCGTACTACACTATTATTTTCTACTACTGCTCATCCACAGACTGACAGTCAAACCGAAGTAGTAAATAGGACGTTGTCTCAACTTTTATGTGCTTTAATTCAGAACTTAAAGAATTGGAAAGATTGTTTGCCACATAGTGAGTTTGCATATAATAGGAGTGTGCATGGTGGTACTTTTTATTCTCCTTTTGAGATTGTTTATTGCTCCAATCCCTTTTTCCCACTTGATTTATTGCATATACCTACAAATGAAAAAGTAAGCATAGATGGTAAGTCAAAGGCTGAATTGGTGAAGCAGTTACATGTCAAAGTGAGATTACAGATCGAAAAGAAGAACATGCATTATGCCAAGCAAGCAAACAAAGGAAGGAAGAGAGTTGTTTTTGAGCCAAGCGACTTAGTATGGTTGCACTTGGTCAAAGAGCAGTTTCCTAATGAGAGGAAATCTAAGTTGAAGCCAAGAGGTGATGGTCCTTTCAAGGTGCTTGAGAGGATCAATGACAATGCCTACATTATTGACCTCCAGCAAGGTAAGTATGGTTCTGTCTCAAATAATTTTAATGTTTCTGATCTACCTTCTTTTAATGATGCTTTAGATTTGAGGTCGAATCCTTTTGAGGAGCGTGAAATGATGAGGTATAGGTGCCAAGTGGTAACAAAGGCGAGGCAAGTCGAGGTCAAGTGACAAGAAGTATAACAAAGAGTTTGAGCCAAGAAGTTGATGCATTCTTATTCAGACATATGCAAGACGAGCCTATGAAAAAGAGAGTCGTTGGGTTCACCAACTTGAGCCCAATCTTTGAGTTTTTATGTGTTACAACATATTGTTAGTGTATGTGCCCTAGGCCATGATTTGGATATTTATGTTATGCATTTATTATTAATAAAAGAGGTTTTATTATCATTATTGTTGGTTAGTATATTACACAATTTTGATATATGTCCCTGATTCATTATTGTTATAGAGATAAAATAATTTATAATCAGTATGAGTATTGATTTGATAATCATGAGATGATTATGTGTATGCTGATACGAATCAATCTCATAGATACTTGTTAGAGAACAGTGTATTGGATAGACCCATCATGAGATTACTACATGGATTAGCGTCATAACTAAATCTCACGATAGTCATGTTTTAATCCTTTGACTTGAGATTGTCATAGTTTCCAACATAAGGACTATTATATTTTGATATGATCAAACGTTATCCGTAATTGGATAATAATAAAGGTCATGATTGAATGTGATAGAAATTATGTAGAGGATATTGAATAATCAAGATAGAATTTGTCCCTGTCTTTTGAGAGTGATATCTTTGGGCCCCTCGATTAGTGAGACTGTGAAATGCATGGCCGTGCTCAAATGAATTGATAGTGTGATCAATATCATTTTTTTATCAGTCCACTTAGAGATCGAGTAATCATATGTTTGAACAATATAAGTATGATGCTGACCATGACTTATGTTCAAATTAGATATCGTGTGACAAAGGGATTAATGTATGTGCTATTAGGCTAGTTGGACTTTACTCGTATTAATTGGGTAGTCGTAATGTCTTGCTAGAGACCAATTACGACTTGATGGTTTAATAGAGATTTAATCAACTACCAATTAATATGGGCCTATCGGGTCACACACAAGAATGCGTATGGCTGAGATTAATAATATTAATGATATTAATATTGGATATTAATTATTATTATTATTATTATTATCGTTTTAATATTAATAATATTAATATTGGATATTAATTATTATTAATATTATTATTAGTATTTTCGTTTTTGTGGTTATATGTATATATATATATATATATGCTGTCGGATAATAATGAGAGAATCCATATCTGATATGGATTTTGAATATCCTGACAGAATCCATATCTGATATGGATTTTGATTGGCATCAACGAAACCGATTAGGACTCGGTTTTTAATATCCATATATGTGTATATATATCTATGTATCTCGTACATAGAGACATACGAAATACACACGCAAACAACAGAAACCCTAGAGCCATTTTTTGGAGAAAAGCGAGTTCTCTCAGCCGTGCCGTTCAAGAGCTAGCACTCCGGGCGAAAGCATTTGTATGGATACCGACAGAGGGTGTTCGTGATTTCGCACCTCGTCCATCTGTTGATTTCGAATCTTCATAGGTAATTTTTGAGTTTTTTTCATCGATTAAACGAACAACATGGATCCTTGGTAGGAAATCGGAGATCAAGTTTTGTTTTTCCGCTGTGCGTTTTGCAGTGATCTCGCTTGATTTCCTAACAGTGGTATCAGAGCCACTTGTTGTCTCGTTTAAATCGACTATATCATGCTTATGTGTTTACTATTTTTCGTATGGCATGATATGTATAAAACAGTAATTCGGATTTCATATGATGAGAGAAGAATGGTGTTTTTCAATTCGTTTCAATGAGATGATTTGTATACAGCGGTAATCGTTTGTCATGTGATGATCAAAACCGATTTTGTTTATATTAGATATAATCACTCGATATGTGTAAAACCTTATTCGAATCTCATCTGGTGATATCGGATTGATGTTTTCAATTCGTTTTCCTCAGATGTTATAATTCGAGATTGTTATATGTGATATAAAGTTTTCGTTTTTCATGAGATGATCAAAAACGATTATGTTTATATCGATATGAACAACCGATTGATGGTTCTGTTTTCGTGTTTCGAAAGACAGATTATCAATTCGATGATGATTCTGATTTCTAGTTTCGGATGAAGAATATCGATTTGATTGATATTATGTTTTAAGGTTTGCGAATGACATCATCGATTCAATCGATGCTTCTATAAGGGTTTACACGTAATCAAAACAGTAAGATCGTTAATATGATTGACACGTCTGTGTTAGGTTTCGAAAAGAAAATTATCAATGCGATTGATACTTTCTGTTTGGACCGCCGTATGCGTACGCACTATAGTTTGTTACCGTGACATTAAGAATGTCAATATATATTTATTTGTTATAATATGTTTGTGTAAAATATATTATAATTGTTGATGTCTTTGCATGGTGCATAGCATGGCCTCAGGACCTATGTGATTGACTTAGTCATATTTCTGTTTTGGGTTATTATGGCCTGCGAGCCGCTGTAGTTTTTGTTGTATTTTATTATACAATTAGTTAGGTTTTTCTTTATTATTGTAATAAATGAAGAATCAAGCTACAAAAGTGGTGATGGCGACACATACCAAGGACGAGTGGATTCCATGGAGATGGAGGCACGAGCTCAAGACAAGAAGATATGTATCATTGCAAATGTTGTAATAGGAAGTCTTTCACATAGGGTTTCCTCTATGATCTTCATTTGGTCTCATGAAGATCATATTTAGTTTGGCCATGCTATGTCACGTTTACAAATTTATCATTTTGTATGAGATGCGTGGATGATAGATTATATATGCATATAGGATGCTACGATATAATGATATGCAATGCAAGACATAAACTAAGTTGAACCCTCATCAATAATTTAAGTCTTTATGACATCCATGTCTTAAACACCTATTAAAACTGAGATTGTATTAAAGTAGGTATTGCCAAAGCAATGTGCTTTAAACATTCCTAGCTACGTAGGATGAGTAATAGTGCTACTCATATGTTTAAAATTGGTTATACTTAATTGGGCTATCAAAACGATTTTGGGCTCAAGGCATTAGATGGAATCTAACATACAATGATATATGATGTCATTATTCCATAAATTCTAAGAGTTACATGAGATGTAATTGGTAAAGAAGTTACCTACCTAAATAACTTAATTTTAAGCGTCATGCCAAAGCTGAGTTTAGAATTAAGTCAAATATGGATCTTAGCTCACTAAAATATTTCTTTTGAGGGTTATGTTTTAGTGAGAGTTTTATAAATTTTAACCTCATTATTAATAAAGTGTTACTTTGCATGTTTTGTTGATCATAAATGGCTGCTAATAACAATTCCACCTAATCGTTGCGATCAATCCTTGAGAAGGAAAAATTAAAACAATATGGGACTAATTTTGTTGATTGGTTTCGAAACTTGAGAATCGTTCTCGAGCAAGAAAAGAAGTCCTACGTGCTCGATGACCCTGTCCCTGAACCACCTCCTGCTGATGCTTCTGTTGCTGTTAAGAACAAGTATAAGAAGCATGTGGAAGATTCAAACGACATAGGATGTCTTATGTTGGCAACTATGTGTTAAGGACTTCAAAAAGACCTGGAACACTTAGAAGCTTATGAGATGAGTGTGCATCTCAAACAAGCTTTCCAACAACAGGCTAGGCAGGATAGGTTCGACACCACTGTTGCACTTTTTGACTGTAAGATGTCTGAAGGTGAATCTGTTAGCGCTCATGTTTTAAAGATGAAAGGCTATATAGATCACCTTGCAAGACTCGGATATCCCCTGAGTTTTGAACTCGCTACGGATTTGATCCTACACTCTTTGCCTAGCAGTTTTTCTCAGTTCGTTATGAACTACAATATGACTAATATGGAAAAGTCCATTCCTGAGATACACGGTATGCTCAAAACTGCTGAGGGAAATATCAAAAAGCCTACCCATGTATTGAGTGTCAATATCAAGCCTATGAAAAAGAAAGGTAAAGGCAAGGGTAACCCCAAAAGTGCAAAGGGTGCAAAAGGGTCCAAGGGTCAAGCTAAACCAAAACCTGGTCCCAAGGCAAAGGTTCCTAAGGAAGGAACCTGTTTCCATTGCAACAAGCCTGGGCTTTGGAAAAGAAATTGTGATGTTTATTTGGAGGAGTTGAAGAAGCTGAAGGGTAGTGCGACTACATCTTCAGGTATTTATGTTATAGAAATTAATTTATCTACTTCTTCTTCCTGGGTATTGGATACTGGATGTGGATCCCATATTTGTACAAATATGCAGGGGCTCAAAAGGAGTAGGATGCTGAAGAAGGGCGAGGTGGACCTACGTGTTGACAATAGAGCAAGAGTTGCTGCTATAGCTGTAGGGACCTATGAGCTTGTCTTGCCCAATGGGCTTTTGTTAGTTTTAAACAATTGCTTTTATATTCCTACTATGAGTAGGAATCTTATTTCAGTATCTGTTTTGGATGATGAAGGTTATTCATTTTTAATTAAAAATAAGAAGTGTTCTATTTTTGATAAAAATGACTTGCTTTATTGTATTGCAAGTAGTTATAATGGCATTTATGTCCTTAACCTTGATGATTCCAATGACGGTAATATTTATAACATATCTTCAAAGAGAACTAAGCCAAATAAATTAAACCCTGCATTTTATGGCACTGTCTGTTGTAACCCAATTATAGAATCCGTCTTGTACCTAAGGTTGAGTTAGTAAACATGTGACAATTTACGCTTGCGCATGAAATTACAATGATCAATATAAGTATATTATGAAGAGTACTATGTGCATTACAAGAAAGGATTCCATTTGCTCTATGGCCTTGTGAATTTCGGCCATAGCCAAGAAGGGCTATCACTAAAATCCTTATTTAAATGTTAAGTAATGGCATAAATGTGTATCATTTTTCTATAAAAAAAAGGAGAAAAAAAATAAAATTTCAAGGCTAGTTGGGGTCATTAAAGACCCCCAACCGCCGGTTACATTAAGAAGGGAGGGGGAGGGAGGCTAATTAAGAAAGGTGGCTAGACTTAATGAGAGTTAACCTAACCAAACCAAAAAGGAACTATGGTTAGTCAAAAGAAACTATGGTTGGTCTAAAGTAACTATAGTTAGTGGTAATGTAATCTTGGTTAGCCAAAGATGATCATGGTTAAGCCACCCAACTTGAGGAACTAAGGCAAACCCTAACCCCACCCCTTATTACCCAACGGCTAGCTTAGCCAAGAAAGGAAGAGTTTTTCCCAAAGTACACTTGAACATTTCCTAGATTCCTAACACCCCAAGGTGTCTCAAGATCAAAAAGGAACTTCTTTCCTTTCTTTTTCCTCTTCCAACCCACGGCCAAGAGGACCACCAAGAAGAGTTGGATTCCTCCAAAGCTAAGTGACATTAGGTAAGTATTCTTAGCCTCCTAAGAAGACATTTCTACCTTTATGAAAATGAAACTCATGGTGTGCCTCTCTTTGCTCCAAAACCGTGACCTTAATGGTCTCTAGGCTCAAGGATTTCAAGCTTTTAAGAACTCTAGCTTAGAGAAGCTTGGACACTACTCACGCTCCTTTTGGTAAGCCCTCTAGCTTTTTTTTGGAAGAAAGTTGAGTTAAAAGCATAGACTAACTATCTTCCTTTCTTTCTCCCCCACCACCGTGGGAATGCATGTGTAGAGGAGAGAAAGACTTCAACTTTTCACCCTTCCAAGAAGAGTAAGCAAACAAGGCAAGTACACTATACTTTTTATGGTTTAGATGTGAAAGTGTGTGCATGAATGGCTAGAAATGTCGAAGATTTGATCTTAGTTGTGAAATGGTGAGTTTTAAGTCCAAAACTTTCGGCCCTATGTATGTAAATGTGTAGGAGGGGCACTTTGCTCCAAAGACGAGTTCTTTGATGATCTTATGCATGTTTAAGTGTCAATGTAGGCTTGAATGTGTTAAAGATTCTTCCTTTCATGACCAAATGCTCACGGTAGAAGGATAAGGGAGGTTGGGTGAGTTTCAAATGGAAAATGTCATTATAGCAAGGAAATGGGGTCAATGTTTAATCTTGTTGTGTGTTAGGCTTAAAATACTCTCGAGTTTTTCATTTTCTTGCGTGCGCCAAATAAAGAGGCTGATGTGAAGGGTGTGTGTGTTCATCTCAAATTGTTGCTAAGTAAGAGTGACAAAAATGTGAGCCAAGGACATTTAGGAAAAATATATGATCACTGAAAAATTCTGGAGCTGGACCGAAATTTTAGCTGTTTTGTGAAGCCAGAAAAGGGACCTTAGGAACCTTCAATTCCATTGAATTTTAGTATGATAATAATTTTATGTGTTTATTAAGTGTGAGAGTTGGAATCACCTTAAAAAGAACTACGGTTTATTTGTTATGAATTTTCTACTAAGATTGGTCTTACTGGAAAAGTTGTACTGGACAAAATTCAAGTAATGTGTTTAGTAGCCTAACAATGGACTTTAGGGGTATGCAAATCCATTAATTTTCGGAATGGTACTAGCCTCATGAATAAAGGAGAGATGGCAGTTGGAATTTTATCAAAACAAGTTGTGTTTTATTATTAATTAATTTCCTAGTAAAACGGGTCAAACTGAATTATGTTGGATAGGCAGAATTTATGTCACGCTTTGCATGATCTGGAAAAAGGCCTTAGAGAATTGGTTTTGGGCTAACAATCGGCAGGATGCTAGCCCTATGAGTTTGTTAAGTTAGGGAGTTGGAATTTCCAGAAAAAGATTAAAGGATTTGTCACAATAAATTTTATAGTAAAATATGGCCGTTTCAGAATTCAGATTGCATTGTTTTATGAAAAGGAGTAAATGAGTCCCATATTGATATCGTAAGTTCGCAACACATGCATGGCATTCACTTATGACAGTCACGGAGGAGTAAATGAGTCCCATATTGAGCCAAGAAGTTGATGCATTCTTATTCAGACATATGCAAGACGAGCCTATGAAAAAGAGAGTCGTTGGGTTCACCAACTTGAGCCCAATCTTTGAGTTTTTATGTGTTACAACATATTGTTAGTGTATGTGCCCTAGGCCATGATTTGGATATTTATGTTATGCATTTATTATTAATAAAAGAGGTTTTATTATCATTATTGTTGGTTAGTATGTTACACAATTTTGATATATGTCCCTGATTCATTATTGTTATAGAGATAAAATAATTTATAATCAGTATGAGTATTGATTTGATAATCATGAGATGATTATGTGTATGGTGATACGAATCAATCTCATAGATACTTGTTAGAGAACAGTGTATTGGATAGACCCATCATGAGATTACTACATGGATTAGCGTCATAAGTAAATCTCACGATAGTCATGTTTTAATCCTTTGACTTGAGATTGTCATAGTTTCCAACATAAGGACTATTATATTTTGACATGATCAAACGTTATCCGTAATTAGATAATAATAAAGGTCATGATTGAATGTGATAGAAATTATGTAGAGGATATTGAATAATCAAGATAGAATTTGTCCCTCTCTTTTGAGAGTGATATCTTTGGGCCCCTCGATTAGTGAGACTGTGAAATGCATGGCCGTGCTCAAATGAATTGATAGTGTGATCAATATCATTTGTTTTATCAGTCCACTTAGAGATCGAGTAACCATATGTTTGAACAATATAAGTATGACGGTGACTATGACATATGTTCAAACTAGATATCGTGTTACAAAGGGATTAATGCATGTGCTATTAGGCTAGTTGGACTTTACTCGTATTAATTGGGTAGTCGTAATGTCTTGCTAGAGACCAATTACGACTTGTTGGTTTAATAGAGATTTAATCAACTGCCACTTAATATGGGCCTATCGGGTCACACACAAGAATGCGTATGGCTGAGATTAATAATATTAATGATATTAATATTGGATATTAATTATTATTAATATTATTATTATTATTTTTGTTTTTGTGGTTATATGCATATATATATATATATGCTGTCGGATAATAATGAGAGAATCCATATCTGATATGGATTTTGAATATCCTGACAGAATCCATATCTGATATGGATTTTGATTGGCATCAACGAAACCGATTAGGACTCGGTTTTTAATATCCATATATGTGTATATATATCTATGTATCTCGTACATAGAGACATACGAAATACACACGCAAACAACAGAAACCCTAGAGCCGTTTTTGGAGAAAAGCGAGTTCTCTCAGCCGTGCCGTTCAAGAGCTAGTACTCCGGGCGGAAGCATTCGTGTGGATACCGACAGAGGGTGTTTGTGATTTCACACCTCTTCCATCTGTTGATTTCGAATCTTCAGAGGTAATTTTTGAGTTTTTTTTCATCGATTAAACGAACAACATGGATCCTTGGTAGGAAATCGGAGATCAAGTTTTGTTTTTCCGCTGCACGTTTTGCAGTGATCTCGGTTGATTTCCTAACAGATATATGAGTCATTGTATTATTTCTTTTATTCCTTGAGTCGTTTGTTTAATGTTTCTTGTTTGTAAAGATTGTTGTTTCGGTTTTGCATGACCAAAACTTGAGTCTTTTAGCTTGTTAGGCCTTTAGAGTGTTTATTATGTTTCTATGTTTATTAGAATTGTTTTAAGGACTTGTAAGGTTATTGGAGGCGTTTGAAGACCAAAGTGAGTTGAAGAGAAACAAGCTCATTTTGGAATGTAATTTTCTAGCAGGACCAGTTTTTATAAAACTGTTGTATCTCTTCAACACAAGGGAACATCAAGCGATTCAAGTTTCGTTGGAAAGAAAAGACAAAGATCTAACACATTCATGTTTTGCACATCTCCAAGATCTGCCGTCATGATGGCCAAAAACAACGTTAGAGTTCAAGTATTGTTTCTGCCAAATTCTGTGACACACTTTTAGTAATTTAGACTTATCTCTTCAATGGATGGGCCGAATTCAGAGAACTGCTTATGTTTATATTTCTACACTCAATGGGTATTGTATCTAAGAGGAGTAAAGGCCAATTCAAGCTGCTGGTGATCCAAAAAGTAGGTCACAATTCAGACAAGTTTTCAGGAGTCCATACTGAAAATATTCTGGACACCCAAACTTTGGAGGGCCATATCTAATTCATCTCATGTCCAAATGAGGTGATACAAAAGCTCAAATTGAATTTCAGATCATGATCTACGATTCTCAAGAAGGATAAAGACCAGAATTTGCTTCTAAAAGGGGTGAAACTGTTTGCCAACATATTACACATTTTTAGCCTTTTGACTAGTCTTTTGAGTATCCTTTTCTTTAGCATTGTAGACTAGACTTTTTTTAGTCTTCTTGGCCCTATTTAAAGGGTCATGGCCATCTTAGCATATAGAAAAAGTTGGAGAATTGTTCATAAGAATTCTTAGGCAAAAACAGTCTACTTTCTCTTGACAAACACTTGTGAGTTTTGCTTTGATTTTCTTAAGAACAACTTGAGTCTTTCTTTTTTCTTTGAATATCAAAGTTAGAATCCAATCAAAGTGTGAGAAACCTTGTGGGGGATATCCAAGATCAAAGGTATGGCCGTCCAAGAGGGTGCAAACTTTCTTAGGAAATAGGTAACTTTTGAAGGAGGAAAGCTCAAAAAAAAACCTTGTCGACCAACCGGCTAGGAGGGAATTAAACTCTTGCCTACAATCGTTAAGGATCCAAGTGCTAAAGGAGACGATACGGATGAGGCGTGACAACCGCACATCAGGTTTCCCATCCATTCTAAAACTTGTTCCATCTATTTCTAAAATGTTTTGTCATCCAAATTGCTATCAAAGCTCTTATCTTTGCTTAACAAACTTGAACATTTTAGGGACTTTGCATGATAGTATAATTCAGCCACATAAAATACAAGCCACAGCTGTATAAACCACCTAGTGTATAATTAATCTTTTTTTATCAAATCTATTAGTTAATTGTGGTATTTGTGCATATTTTATACCATTTGTGATTGAATATTTGCTATCGACTAGTTGTTCTTGTGTGAAATTACCAACTTCTACTTTACAAACACATTCTACCAAAAAAGTCCTTATTTGAACCACCACACCCCACGGTCTTCAAACACCCTTTCCTACACATCTAAAACGCCCTCAACTACCCATTGTAACACAAATATACTGCCCAAGACGTCTCCTTAAACTCCAACCAACCAGAACCCCAAAACAGCCTAGAAACTACAAAATTGCATCGAAAGTCCTAAATTGAAACCCCACACCCTCAAACCTGTCCAAATACAAAAACTATCTTACTCAAGGCATTTTACACTATTTGAACACTAAAACAAGCAAAGGGAGTGTGTTGAGTGGGCTGCACAAAACGTATTCAACACAGCCTTGTAAAGTTATAATTCTACCATTAGACAAAAAAAGAGGAGCTAAGACTTGTTTGTACTATACACAGCAAGAGAAGGAAGAAAAAATGTCATAAAAGGCATAAGAAAAGTGAGAAAAAGAAGGGCCAAGAATTATATCTCATTTGACTCAATTTGTGTAATTATGAGACCTTGCTTGCTTTGCTTGGTGCCATACTTATTAACCTTTTGAGACTGTTTTTCCAGCCCACAAACAAGCCCACATACATCACAAAAACACTTGAACATTCTGATTATAGCTTACATTGAGTACAATTGTGAATTTTTATGCATAAAGCCTAAGTTAACTAAAGATTGCCCAGGGCAACATTTAGTTCTTATTTGGCTCAACCTTATACATCACTCTTGGTCTCAATATATCTTTGGTTCTTAGTTATTTTGTTCAAGTTTGTGTGACCTTTTCTTGGAGCTTTCGTTGGAAGAAGTTTAGTGCATAATTGGGCTATTTGAAAATGTTTTGGTGCAAGCAAATACCAATTGTTTTGAGACTGATCTTGGATTATTTTTGGATTGTTTTTGACATATTAAGGCATATATTAGACTGTTATTGAGGAGTGAATTGATTTGGACCAAGTGCTACAAAGGATATGAGCTCAAGGAAGTTGTTTTTTGGACTGTTTTGGTACATCTTGGCTATCACACCTCATTTGCTCACTTTTATTGTTTTTAGTCCAAGTTTGGTCAAAGAACAAAGTATAAGTGAGTGAGGAAGAAATGACTGAATCAAGTTCTACATCAAAGCTCAGAACTCGCACTCTCTTGAGTTCCCCAAAAAGAAGCCAATGCTCATCTGAGACTATGGTGGTGCAGCCTACGCATCCCAACAGCCTAACCAAGATGTATCAGTACATTGAGAAATGCCTGCGTGGCATCTCCTGAGCCATGTACCTATGGTGGTAGAACATGCTCCGACGATGGTAGTACCGGCTCTACAACTGATGGTACCTGCTATGCGGGAGGTGACCGGACGTGTCGATCAGGTCGAAATGCCATCCTATCAAAATTATTGTGTTGACATCATTAGGTTACATATAAACATAGATAAAATTTTGGATTTTAGTGTTTCATTCATATTCCGAAAGAAGTAGTCTAAATGTTATGACTCTAAATTAATCTATCCAATACTAAGTAAAGGCAAGGTTAGTCTGGGCATTTTGACTAAACCATTCTAAGGGATCTATTCTAAGATTGTCGCGCTCAAACTAAAATCATAACTTAAACTCTACGGCCTCAGCTTAAGTTCTAGGATCATAACCCAATACATGTTGTTGCTTACTTCATGTTGCCTGCTGTGAATCTGGAGGCTCAGATCTGATACCACCTGTAGGGCCCTCTCGGAACTACGGTCTCGGCATGTTGCACCCGTCGTACTCTGCTACGAGAAGTACAAGGCATCGATAACATCTATATGCATGGCGATATAAACATGTATCGAAATAGCAGAAGCATCATAAAATGTACAAAGCGTAATAGGCATCATTATCATCAATCATACCCAGTATATCCCAACGATAGCAAAAGCTATCGCTAGGGTCTAGGGACGGTAAGCGGCAGACAATCAATACCTCTATCCCAAGGGATAGAGAGATTACTTCCAGTGAGACCCCCGACTCTATATGTACCTGCATAAATGGCACAATAGTCGGGATATGATATGCTAGTGTGTTAGTGAAGGAATTCATGAAGTACAAAGAGGAGGCTGTCAATATTAAAATAATCATAACATGTATATGTACATATAATGCAAAACAACGGCAAAACATAAACAAACAGTCAGTGTGTGGTACGGTTTGTTAAAATCCTTGTTAAAATGTATCATCTGATAAAAACATCTCCGTCAAATATGTTGCATAAAATTCTTTAATGCATTTCACGCGAAAAACATTTTCGTAAAATCGATCGTGTGAGAAAATCTTTTTGTTTCAAAACTTTGATTCGTGTACATATGCATTTATGCTCGGTTTTTGGCGGGTTTGAGCAAATAATTATTTCAGCACTCAAGTCCAAACTTTGGTTCAGCTTTCATTTCATAATCTTATGGGAAATACCCATTTTGCCCCTTCTATACAATCTCAGTTTTGACCCTTCAAAACAGCCCACATTTCGGGTCTTTAACCACTAAAATCTTGTTCTACTTGGTCCAATTTAAATTTTATTTTATGGCTTTTCACAACAGCCCATTTTTCTACTTATTTGAAATTGGAATTCACCATTTTACCCTTTTAAGTCACACGGCCCAACATCATCAAAACAGCCCTATGATGGTGCTTGTTACAGCTTGCCATTTCTTTAATTTACCCATTTAGAACATCCATTAAATAGCCATTTATATGTATAACATACAATGCACACATATTTACATATATGTACTCAAATAATTTTCTAACAACATTTTTCATTTAGCCATCCATATATCATATATTACATTCATCTTTGAATACATGTTTTCAAACAACTTTCTAAATGTCTTTAGTGGTATGCATATACACACACTTGGCCAAATCATGTCTTGGCCATATAAGACTCCTTTTTTACCGTTTTAAATATACTATACATACATGCATGAGGTGGGTATTAAAACAATTGTTTTGGTGGTTACTTAAGGGTGTGGCCGAGAGGTAGAGGCCATCCCCACACACGCATTGTTACCATTTATCATATCAACACATTATGGTTATGACGTGCAACTTAAGGTGGTGTTAAATGGCATGTAACATTCATGGTTTGACACTTTGCTTTATGATCATACACCTCACTTTTCGCTCCAACACACTTAAGATCTTGCATGATGGTGTCTATCACAAATATGAAGATAGAAGCCATGATCATGACGATTTTACATGCAAATATATATGAGGCTTATTCCTAACTTTTATTTGACATTCAATTCACTTTTTCACATCACCATAATCATATGTGTTCATGTACTCAAGAATCATATAAAGATCATCACTTACATGACATGCAATAATGTGCTACCATGAGGCATCATCATAATACATGTAGCTTTCTTTTCTTAATGAAGTGTTGTAATATAGTCTAGATATGTCTAATATGTTGTATATGTTGTTTGGTGTTTCTTTGAACTATTATATAGATTAAGGAAGCAAGATTGACGCAAAGTCAACGTCAAGTACAAAGCCGAAATAGAAATGGCAA
Organism: Eustoma russellianum; assembly: GCA_036186865.1. NCBI lineage: Eukaryota > Viridiplantae > Streptophyta > Magnoliopsida > Gentianales > Gentianaceae > Eustoma > Eustoma russellianum. The sequence goes on along the minus strand of AP025070.1, from coordinate 15,233,828 downwards.
ACAGGCAAGTTGATACCCTCTTAGCATTTCAACAGTAATTCATCAACCACATTTCCAATTGACCTGATTCCAGTTGGAGGTGAAAGCTAAGATCATAAGCTACAATTTTCATTCCCAGCACTTTCCCAGAAAAGGCATGTATCAAGCTACACAATCGTTGCAATCAAGCAGACTGTTGAGTCAGCAGCTTCAAAGGTAGTGATCTGCAAGCAGGTCATTTTCAAACAGGCATAAATCCATCATCCCATATCCAAATGAAATCAATTCGGTGTCTAAACAAATATACAGAAAAAAGATCTATAATTCTCATTTGAAGTACAAGAGCTAATTCGGACCAGAAGGTTATGTTATAATACAAAACAGAAAAGATGTCAAATCTGCACAGTTTTATGTTCAATGGCTTTTCAAGCACCAATTTCAACCAATTAGGCTCTTGGAGCTCATTTAACTCAACACACACGTCTTAAATAATATCTAGAAGCCTTCTGGAGCTAGACCAATCGAGAATCAAAGACAAGAACAACTTGCAAACAAAAGGAACAATTCTACCCGAGAAACAGTTTCAAACACAATCATTTGTTTTCTTGTTTATAGTTAGTTTAATTTTCCATCTTTCCTCCTATTGGACCATATACTTTTGTATCTTCCTTGAAAAGCTTAGTTTAGTTTATAAAAGGAGAAAACCACCATTGTAATGGAGATGCATTTTTGAATCGAAAACAGCAAGTTTTACTACGAAAACTGTCTCAGTTTTTTTTCTTTGAATCAGTGATTCTCTTCAAGAACTTGAATTAATTCTTGACTGTATTACTTCATATGCTTAGGATGGATATTGTTTGAAAGCGTTGAGGCTTATCCAAATAAGTTGAAGTCATTTGCTGAAGAGTTTATTGCACTCGGCTGAAATTATGGACAAATTTTATGCTTGGTGTTCCATGAATGTTTTGCACCTACCTCTTTGGTTCCAACTAGTTTCTTGAGTTAAAGAAGGTCCTTTCCTATCTGTACGTTTTTGCATCAGTTGGAGTGCCAAAAGGAGAAGAAAATATAACCTTTTGGGAGAATGGACGAAGAAAAATCAGTGTTTAAAATTGATGGTATGATCATTACCTTATGGATTCCTTTACATGCAGGCTTGGTTCCACACTTGATATTGAGGAAATTGTCTCCTTACCTTGGAGATGGCCACATGTTGAGGGGTCTTGAGGGAGGGAAAAAAGTTTGTTCTGTAGGTGAAAGAGAATTTAGAGAGAAAGAGAGGAGGATTTGCTTAAGGAAGGTAGAGTGATGTGAAGTTGAGATGAAATGGCTCTCCTTGCCTTGGTGATCTCAGGTGGAGGAAGGAAATGAAGGGAAGAATGCTTGGTAGAGGGGTAGAGTGGAAAACATGATAGAATTCTAGAGAGAGTGGTAAAATTTTGGAGGGAAATGAAATGAATAGGGAAAGGCTTGGAATGAAGGCTTTATCCCTTGGTTCCTTGGAGTTGGCCGAGATAAATGGGGAGTAAGTGGGTGGTTTAATCATGATTTTTTAGTTGGAAAGTGGGGAGTTGAGAAAAGGAAAAAATTGCATAAGAAGGTGACATGCATATGAGTTGGTTGATTAGAAAAGTGAAAGAATAAATAAGCTTCCTTGTCTTCTTCTTGCATCTTGGCCGAGGTTGGGGTTGAAGAGAGTGGCGGAATTCTTGTTTTGTTTTGGTTGGAAAGAGTGGAGATGTAGCGCCCCGACCCGGACAGCGGAATCCGAACCGGTGCACCCGTCGTAGCTTACTGAGAAGACTACAAGACGTCTCATCTCTCGATTTCACATTATCAATGACGTCAGAGAAATAAGTGCGGAAACACGTATCTCCCGAATCTAAACCATCAAAGGTGAACTTCAACGTATAACATAATTACAAAAGAGTATCATGAAAGCCAACTAAATCCTCAAACGAATAAAAGAAAACTGAACAAATGACAGCAGCCTCAACTATCTCCCAATATGTCTCTAAGTATCCCATTCAGCCCACTCGCCTTCGTCCTCTATGAAGATCATATCGTAGCTAGGCTCATCTGCAATGACAAAGGTAGTACCCTTAGCAAAAAAACGCTAGCAAGTAACCCGCTTATAAGACATACGGGATCAACACATGGCAAGATATGAGTAATATATAATTCAGGGGTAATGGGGCACATGTCTTGTATACTTTCAAGAGTATAGATTTAACAGTACAAGAACATAAGAATCGTAATCCATATTCATTAACAGTTAACGATCATTCAAGTCACATAGCAATCCACCCAAACTGACTCACGTGATGCATGACAAAATATGCACTACACTACACCGTCACAAATGCATGAGCAATTTCTTTTCAAAACAGTGCAATGCATGTCACAATGTCTGGTCACATAACTTTATACCCTGTAACGCACCACGGCTTATATTTCCATCCCGTGTAACGCAACTTTATACCCTGTAATGCACCTCGGCTTATATTTCCATCCCGATTAACATTACAGACAACTTTATACTCTGTAACGCACCTTGGGTTATATTTCCATCCCGATTAACGTTACAGACAACTTTATACCCTGTAATGCACCTCGGCTTATATTTCCATCCCGATTAACGTTACAGACAATTTCGTAAACCTGTGCCGAAGCAAAGCTCCTTTCAAAACAATATGCAAATGCAAGTGCCATGATGCAAGACTCCTCATTTCAAACACATTCTTCATTCACATAAATTCAATGCACATTCGGTATCAATCAATCACACAAGATTCCCCTCACTTACACATTCAAGCTTATGCTTCAAGCTAGGTCATCAACACTTAACCTTGATTCTAAAACACACAAACTAATGTGAGAACCCCAACATTCCTCCATTGAACTCTATAAAACATCATACGTTCTTTTCTTAACCCTCTTAGGTCATTCACGTGGAAATCAGATTCGAATACCCTTCAAATTCTCCAAATTTGATTCACCATCTTAAATCATGTTCCCAAGACTTAGACTACCCTCAATCAGGTCCTAAGAAGGCTCTAAGGTCACCCAAAGGGTCCCCTAGCTTCCCTCTTTCTTCCCTTATTTTTCCACAAAACTGATGGACATCATACCCTCACATCGATCGATCGATGTGACTTCATACCCTCACATCGATCGATCGATGTCCATCAGAGAACATCGATCTCTCAACCCTCTTCCACATCGATCGATTGAAGTACTTCATCCCCTCACATCGATCGATCGATGTCCATCAGAATACTTACTGCCTAACATCATACCCTCACATCGATCGATCGAAGTACTTCATCCCCTCACATCGATCGATCGATGTCCATCAGAATACTTACTGCCTAACATCATACCCTCACATCGATCGATCGAAGTACTTCATCCCCTCACATCGATCGATCGATGTCCATCAGAATACTTACTGCCTAACATCATACCCTCACATTGATCGATCGAAGTACTTCATCCCCTCACATCGGTCGATCGATGTGCACGAATCCTGAACAGAAACTTTGCGATTTCTGCAGAAACTGTAGAAACATAACTCCAATTGATCCCAAACTTCCTCCCAATCAATCCAAGCCTAATCCCTGCTATAATCTCATGCTTAAACTACATATTGAACACTATATACATACCAAACAAAGATTCAAGCCTAGAACTCAATTATCGCAACCTTATCAATCCAAAGATTTCACCTCTCACCCTCAATCCCCACACAACAATGAAATCACAACAACAAGGGATTCAAGGGGTAGGGATTTGCACGATTTCACGAAGTCAACAACAACAAAACTATTTTCAACACATAGTGGCCAAATCATCAAAACCAATACACATCAATCACATGTAGATTCACGGAAAGAAACTACTACATGGTGATCCATTTAGATATCAAAAATAGGCCTTTTCTCTTTCGCAAAAACGTAGGAACTTATAAGATGATTACTTGCCTATGATTACTCGAAAAAGATTTGATGAACAAACGAAGAACGGGTTGGGTTCTTGAAGAATCTTCACCTAGGGTTGCAAGGGAGAGCAAAACCGTCTATGGATGGGAGAACAAAATCGCCTATGGAAGAGGAAGGGGAGTTTAACGTCGGTTTCTTTCTGAAATAGAGAGAAACTGACGTTCTGTCAGTTTTGATAGGGGAAGGGATAGAATTTGAGTTTCTAAATTATATCTTATTATCTTATTTATCTCAAAGGTAAAATTCTAATATTCAATTTTAAAATTAAATGCTACTTAATTCTACATTTAATCCCCTCAATTAATTCTCATACTTAATTCTAAATTCATTATCATTAATTGCCCTTGATCACCTTTAATTCTCGTTTTATCCCGTAATTACTCTACGGAGGGTGCGGGGCGTAACATTCCACCCCCTTATAAAAAGTTTCGTCCTCGAAACTTGTGCGTTACGGAATTAATGACTTAGTATAGTCCCTCATAACTTATTTACTTAGATCATTACCGAAGTCAGTATCCCTTGCGTATTCCGGTATGGTACCTATTTCACTTCTTCGATACAGGACTAAGTTCCCAAATCATTCAGTGTGTATATACACCATGTACTCTTTAAATCCATTGTCCTCCGTCTGATATATCGTAACCTATTCTAGTATAGTTCTCGAATCAATCTTAAGGGTATCGTCATTATACTGGCTTCATAACTTAATCGTCGGACTATATCGTACTTATATTGGTTATCATGAACAACCCTCTAAAGTCAGTTCTTAAATGTAGTCAAATCTTTAACTTACGCCCTACTCACAAGACTCATCCCTGAAGCCATATGTATTTTTCGAAATACGATGTACTCTAGTACGATTTAATTTAGTCAATACTAACATCTCTCAAGGGGACCTAATCCTTATGCGATTCAGTCCTTACTTAGTCCTCGATAATGTGTGCTCACAATCTTCCACTTACATCACTTGACGTGTTTCACCCAACTTATTGCAACCTACAATACCCGATTCATAAACTTATCTCATATGATTTATCACTCAGATGCTCAACCATACTAACATCCTTGTGTATGCCATGATGGTAATCGTTACCCCTCCTTAACACGACTAAGTCTTCAAAAGCAGTTCTTATATACTTACCAACCAGCTCTATGATCCTGCTCTTAATTTCTCAGAGATACCGTCATAAGCCCGGCATACGAAATATATGTATGGACATGCTTCCTCTTAAATAAAATGTAGTTTAAGTGGCTATAATTCAAAATATAGCTTCAATTATTTATACAGTATCTGTAATTTGTTTTTGTAAACATGAGAGCTAAAGTATTATAAAATCGTTTTCGCATGTGTTGTTTCGCGTGACCTCTTATAAAAGGAATGACTAACTTGTTCGCAAGAGTGTGTCAAACAAGGAAAAAAATATATATGGGTATAATCTACTCACAAAAGTGTTACAGGTAAGACCTCCTTAAAACCATTTAGAACTCAACGACTTAAAGTTTTATAAAACAATTTGGAAATGGTATGTCTCTTTCTCTGAAAAAAAAATGTATGTTTTGAAACTACTTTTTGTTTTGCAAAATTAGGTAACTTCATTGCAAGCGGTTGATAATTCCAAAATTAAAATGCTTGCAATATCCATAGTCGACAACTCAAATTATTTTAACAAAATAAATATAGCTACGAAAATTTGTGGAACAATATAAGAAATATATAGACATATTGCTCTTCAAATCATCAACATTTGAAAATGTATCTATTTTTCAGAGTTTGTCAATAGTAGTTGAAATTCCATCACGTTGAAATACGAATACGAAAGAAAATATAGCATTGTTAAGTTAGCAGACTATATAAATAAGTACCCTAGTTAAAATACTTAGAAAAATTGAAAAATCTTTGAAATATAGGGTATATCTTGGCGTACGTGGTCATGTATAAATACTTAACCGCTTGAAAAATATTTGTCCATACTTCGTATAATTTCTATAATCTACTCTTACGGTCAAGGATAATTCTACCTAAGTGCCGTAACTTATAGGTCTAATGTTCGTCTATTCATGCTAACATCTTTAGCTGAGACTGTCCAATCCTAGCATGGCAAACTAAATATTAATCGTCTTAAAGTATTCTCATTCACCGTACTTCTGTGCGCCACCCTAATCCATCACACTTCTTACTGGATTGTTTTAACCATTAATTCTAATTCAGTTAAATCTCACCTGAAAAGCACTTGTTACTTGTTCATGCTTGCTCCTTTGCAATGTCAAGCCTACCCGACTCAAGCCAAGTAACTCATTGTTTCTAGGGGTTCATCACTTAGCTAAAGATTTTGTGACACTTTATCGTTTCAAGGTGTATAATATAGTCGGTTCTCATATGTGGCTACCGATCAATATCTGTAGTGCCCCGGCCCGATACCGTCATCAGAACCAGTGCATCCGCCGTAGTCTACTATGAGAACTACGAAGCGTCAAAGCAGATCAAGTGTACATCATTCACGACGTAAGATAAATCAGCGGAAACGTCATGAAATTTAAACCTTCATCGTCATTAAAACATCCATAAAATGTAGCGGAATTAAAAGATGTTTGTTCTTCTCGCCAACATAAGTTTTAGATCAATATAACATCGACAGAGTTTTCCAAACTGAAGTAAAGTAATCCAGCATCTATCTATTCCCCATGACCATCATCCCATTGAGCCCACTCGTCGTCATCTTCAATAAATATCAACTCATATTCAGGCTCACCTGAAAAGGAACAGAGTAATTGTTCTTAGCGAAATTATCGCCAGCAAGTAACCCGTCTATACACCCTACGGAATCACACACGTCGAGTCACCAGTGTATAGAACATTGCCCAAAAATAAGGTGCTCGGGTTAGCAAATAACATTTTAATAAGAATTCCTCAAACAGATAAAGCACATATATGTACACAGATACGAGAACCAACATGTATTAAAACAACGTATCACATAAGCAAGTCATAGAATAACCACGTATCTTGCATGTCAAGTCTTATGCTTCGTGTATCATGATGCATGTACATTCTTTAAAATCACACACAACACCCATGCATATGTCTTCTTTCATAAACATGTCATGCATGTCATTTCACAAAACATTTCATCACTTTACATATCATATTCTTCGCGTAGCAGAACTTTATACCATGTGGGTGATCAGTCCACAGCAAACATAACTTTATACCCCGTGCTGAAAGGTCCACGGCCCCATAACATATAACTTTATACCCCGTGCTGAAAGGTCCACGGCCCCATTACATATATCATATATCCGTGCTGAAAGGTCCACGGCCCCATTACATATATCATATATCCGTGCTGAAAGGTCCACGGCCCCATAAAATAACTTTATTTTCCGTGCTGATAGGTCCACGGCCCTATAAAATAACTTAATTTTCCGTGCTGATAGGTCCACGGCCCCATAAAATACTTTATACCCTGCTGTTGATTCACATATCACGCTTTTATACCCTGCTTTCGCAGGCGTGACTTTTATACCCTGCGATCAACCAGCAGCCATCTTGTCTTTCGAAAACTTCAAACTTTTCTTGTAAACACATGTTCTTTCGCAAAGCAATTCTCAAATCAAATGCAAGTGCCCATGTCATGATGCAGAATGCTCATGTAACATCATATCAAACGTATAAACATGCACACACACTTTACATATCAAGTACAAAGTCATGAACCCCTATCACATTCTGCTCGTATCATTTCATGTCCCTTCGTATTACGAAATCATCTCGAATTCACACTTAACCTTGCTCGTTCATACTTCCTCAAACACACCCTTTTCGTACCATTTTGTGCTCTTTCATATTGCTAACTCACTTTGGATTCATACCTAACTTTACTCATTCACACTTAATGTTTACTACTCAAATACACCTCATTCATACCACTTCATGCCCTTTCATATCACGAACCCTCTTCGATTTCATACTTAACCCTACTCATTCACACTTAATGTTTACAACTCTAGCACACTTTCAAACACTTTGTAATTCATGAACAATGGAAGATAATAAAGGTATCCCACACACTCATCTTACATATCAAGTATACGGTCTTGCACCTCAAACACTCCCTGTTTGTATCTTCCTAAGTCCGTTCGTCTCACTAATTCACTTGGGATTCAATCTTATTCTTACTTAGTCAATCTTACCATCTACACCTCAATTACAACTCAAACACCTTTGCATTTTATGTTCAAAGGAAGTGTATAAAGTTACTACACATACATAGGGCGCCTAAAGGGTCAAAAAGACTTCCAGTACAGTTGGGACGCTACATGAAGCGCCTATAATGACTTAAAGCGCCTATACTAGGCGTTCGAAGTGTTCGGGGATGTTCCGTAGACATTGAACGCCTACATGAAGCGCCTAATGTGACATAGAGCGCTTTATGTAGGTGTTCGAAGTGTTCGGGGATGATTCAGGACACATTGAACGCTACATTAGACGCCTAATGTGACATAGAGCGCCTAATGTAGGTGTTCGAAGTGTTCTGACGGTTCTAAATTGCAGTTTTTCTATACGGGAAAGCTTCAGGACACATTGAACGCTACATTAGGCGCCTAATGTGACATAGAGCGCCTAATGTAGGCGTTCGAAGTGTTCTGACGATGCCAAACTGCAGTTTTTCTGCAGTAACTTCCTCTCCAACAACCTCCTTCTTCAACCCTTCCATTTTCAACACTTAAAGATCCATCTTAACATCTAGATTCGTCTTACTTAACACACATCTAACATGAATTGATGCCTAGCCATGCCTAACAATATCCACTCTAGCCTTCAATCATTCGCAACCTTCAAAAGATCTCATCAACTTTCCCAACACAACAAGACTACAGCAATGTCTTCAGTCATCTCTCAATTTCCTGCACTTACTCTCAACGTCTAAGTGTAGACAATCAACATAAGAGTAGAGCAAGACAATAAGCACATCAAAATATACACTTTTATGGGCATGCTTGACAACAACAAAGCACCACACAACTATTTTCAGAACTATGGCCCAAAGAACAAGACTTTACACAATTAGCAACAAGACTTACATATAACAAAGCATTTAAGATAGACAAGACAATAATACTAATGTGTGATTCATGTTTTCTCTTTGTAAGAACATAGGGCCTAAAGTATCAAAATTTGCGTAAAGCGTATAGAAAGATTACTTGCCTTTGTTTCTAGTTGGCTTACGGATTTACTGCAGAATTTCGGTAAAGATTGCACTTAGATTGTCCTTCTTTCTTCCCTTTTTCCTTCTTCTCTTCTTCTTCTTCCTCTCCTTTTCTCCTTCTCTTTTCACCTGCGGTTTCTCTCCCCTTTTGGCACTGTTTAACCGTCCCCAAATTAGGTGAATGGGGAGTTATACCAAAGTGTGGTGTAACTCCCCTTTCTTTAGTAGGGGCTTTTTATGTAATTACCCTTAATTACCTCTTATTCTACTTCTAACCCCTTTTCTTATTTTTTCCTATATTTTATGTAACTAACTAACACATCCTACATCATTACTTAAATTGTATTTAAGGTTGACCTAACGTGTCGAAAGTCATGCTTAAAAGTCACGGGGTGTAACATTTCACCCCTCTTACAAAAAGTTTCGTCCTCGAAACTTACGTACCTTAGCTGAAGAGTTGAGGATACTTCTCCCGCATTTGTTCTTCGAGTGCCCAAGTGGCTTCACGTTCCGTGTGGTTGCTCCATTGGACCTTTACATAAGAGACCACCCATTTCCTCAACACTTGGTCCTTTCGTTCTACGATCCTCACAGGTATCTCTTCATATATAACCTCACTATTGAGTTCCAAAGATTGTGCTTCGAGCACACTGATCGGATCCGTCTCATACTTCCTAAGCTGAGATATATAAAATACCTTTTGGACTTGCACTAATACCGGGGGTAACTCCAACTCCTATACCAAAACTCCCACCTTCTCAAGTATCTCATACGGAGCAATAGAACGGGACTTAAATTGCCCTTCACTCCAATATCATAGTACCTTTGTTTTAGGTGATATTCTCAATTAAACCTTTCCACCTACATTAACTCCTAAGGTCGTCGTTTAGAACCCGTCTAACTTTTGTTGCGGTCCTAAGCCGACTTGAGTCTCTCTCGAGTGATTCTCGCACTTCCTAATGTCCTCTCGAGTCGTTCATGTTTGGTGATGGTCCTCCCACCGAATTCATCCCCAATTTGGCCTTAGAATAAGTTCATCTAGCACGGAATAGGTTAGGATTGGGTTGAAAGTCGAAAAAACGGTTCTGACGGACGCGTTTCAGGGGGTGGCGCGTGGAGCCCACGCGCGGCCCCTGACGGCGCGTCCGGACACGTGCTGACGTGTCCAGTCCCAAAAGTTGCGTCTCATTATAGCGAGTCCAACGCAACTGATTTGAGGTCAATCGGAGTTAAAACAAAGATTTTATGAAGGTTAGAAGGAAATATAATTTAATATAAAAAAATGAAAAAAAAGGAAAATGTTGTTGGACCGGCCTGGCTGCCGGACCGGACCAGATGGCCAGCGGACCTGACCAGGCCAGCAGGCCGGGCCAGACCGAAATTTTTTTTAAAAAAATCTGAAATGATTAAACAATAAATAATTAATTAAAATTAGTTTAAAATTCCAGAAAAATATATTTAATTATCAAAAAATTCTAAATAAATTATAGAAAATATAAAAGATTAAAATTAAATTATTTCCACTTAATTTCTGAATTTTGGTAAGTGTAAGTAATTAAAAATAATTAGTAATAAATAGAATTAAATAAGAAAAAATTAGTAGAAAATTCTAGAAAATTAATATAAGTTAAGGAAAAATAAGCATGATGCTAAATAACAACTTTCAAATTTTTATAAAATTTACAAAGCCAAAAATTGAGTGCTGGAGTTAGTGAGGATGAGCGTACGGGCCCCAGGCGACTTTTGTTATTGTATTCATGGCACGTGCATTTGCATTTGGAGTGGGTTGAGATGTACGGGTCTCAGACGCTCGAGTGGAATGGATCATGGTGTACGGGCCATGGGCATCGGTTATGGTGGATCGTGGTGTACGGGCCACGGGCATCGGTTGGGGTGGATCGTGGTGTACGGGCCACGGGCATCCATAAGGGTGGATTGTAGTGTACGGGCTACAGGCATCCATTCAATCCCGGGATCATGCATTGCATATAGGTCTAGGGCATATTGCATGACATGATTCTTGTTGCGTGTGACACGTTGATTGAGCATGCATCACGTACTTGCGCATTTTTATGTGGAGTGCTTTACTTACCGCATTTACTTTATCTTATGCATGTTATCTTATATTTATGTGGTTTTATCTTATATTTATGTGCTGTGTGGTTATATCATGTCTATGTGCTATGTGGCTATATCATTTCGGTATGTACGTTTTGTATTTGTTTGAGGCGGGCATCTACTGGGTGATTTCTGTCACCCACCCCTACTTCCCAGGTGAGCCGGATGATGACTATGAGCACATCTTCGTTGAGGACGGGACGGACATAGCAGAGTGGGCTGATTGAGAGCTGCAGCTAGGATATGAGGGGACTCTGCAGCTGTTTTGTTCTTATTTGTACTTTGAGGATTTTCCACATACTACTTTACTACTTTTATTCCCAGAAATTTTTATTTAGCAATGTAATGATGGTTATTGGAGTTTAATATATGTTATGGTTTACGTTTCCGCGAAAAAATTTCTACGTCATTTTGACAAGTAAGAGATTGATTCGACGCTTTGTATTCTCCTTAGTGAGATACGGCGGGTGCACTGTTCCCGATGTTAGGGTTCTGGAGCGGGGCGCTACAAATACCAAGGAAACATTTATTACTTTTTTTCCCACCACAATCGTATTCTTCATTACTTATCTAACCATTCCAATTACCACACTAATAATAGACGATGGACATTTTAGTCTCAAACCTCGAATAACTCAATCAGTCATGGATTTTAATATCTGTGATGACAAAACATAAAGTTAAACTTTAAAAAGGACAACATTGTGGAATGATCTTCATAATTTCAGTTGGTTGATTTTAAGTTACTAACATCCCACTTTCACATTTGCTTAAAAAACTCAAATGCTTGAACGTAAGGATTGGAGCACCACATTATGGCAGGAAAAGTCGAACACTACTTAAGTCATTCATGACATGAACTATCAGCGTGGGATACAAAATAAAATAAAGTCCTCGACTAAAGCAGTGTAACCCGTCGTAACTGGAGAAAGTACATTTGCATTGACTTCTCAAACACATGAGATAATGAAAATTTTAACTATTAGCTGATTGGACAAAATCAGTCACAAAAGTTAACCAAAAGCACCAACAACTTCGAAATAATCGTGTCTGTGTAACTGAAGCTCAACAAGTACCTATTAAAACAAGAATGATATCTAATCTTTGAAAGAAGAAAATTATGACCAACATAATAAAGCACCTATAAGTACAGTTGGAATGTCTTAATTACTGATCCATGTTTGAAGGTTAGAGAACTTAGGGTGACACTCAAAAAAAGAAAAAGAAAAAAAATTAGGGTAACATATCATGAAATATAAGTAAAGATGGGCATAGTAATAACTTATCCAAATTCCTGTCTCAATACAAATATGCAAATATACAAGAAAACGAGAACATCAAGTAAGACTTTGAGTCAAACAAGGAACTAGTTCGTTTGATATTGTTCATCTGCTGCATATTATGCATTAGTTATCGAATTCTCGAACTATGATCTACAAATTAAGCACCAAGAACAATACATATCTACATACAAAATGATATAAAAAATAGGCAAGAAGGACAATAATAATAATAACAAACAAAAAGAAAAGAAAAAAAATACGCAAGAAGAATTCATCAACGAGACATTATGTCACTCCACCAGGTCTAACTTGGAGCTCAAACGAAAGAAAGAAATTTAACTTAAGCCAAGACATATTGCAAAATCCATCTACAAATTGGCAACAAAAACACGAAAAAGATATCTTGACAAATTGAGAATACGGTCAAAAGTTCTTCATCAGAAGCATGAACTCGTTCAAGATGTAGCAAGTATCTAGTCCACAGCTCGCCAACCCATGCACAATTTCTTATGGATCTTGAACAAACATCCTTCACTATGCTTGAAGTCTGAAAATTTTTGAAATAAAAAACTGTAAATCAATAAGGAGCATGCATTCCATTAAGAAACATGATAAGCAAAATCGAGAGAAACCTTAAGAAGTATAATCAATCCAGAGATCTGTACAAATAGGAAACTCAGTTGCAGCACGTTCAAATAGTACTCGCACACGTGCTGGGTCTCCTGATGACTTCTCTCAAACTTTAAATATGTATGCAATAGCAAAAGTTCTTGTTATTGAATGCTGAACTGAAGCCTTCCAATCACAAGCTACTATCAGTATAACTGTTGTTAGAACAAATATGAGAAAACTCACTATTAGAAGATACCGAAGTCATACTTAATTACAACATACAGTTAACTACATATTCAACACTAGAATACAGAATATGAAGATCACACTTTGCAATTCTAAACTTGGAAGTAAATTTTGACCCTTAAAGAGCTACTTTTGGACCTTAAATAGAAAAAAGGTGAAGTAGGAATGGGGATTGGCAACCTCATACTGGGCATCTCCAGTTTCAAGTTTCCAAAAAAAATAAAGAAGATAAAGCACGATTTAACTGTCATGGCAACTAGAACTAGAAATTGGGATTAGCAACCGAACGTCAGGATCTCAAGATAGTTCGGTCTACAGATACTCGTGAACATAACAACACCACGAGAAATTTGTCCAAAACATGCATGCTACTACTGTTAGTGTATGTGTCCTATGCCATGATTTGGATGTTTATGTTATACATTCATTATTAATAAAGAGGTTTTATTATCATTATTGTTGGTTAGTATGTTACACAATTATGATATATGTCCCTGGTTCATTATTGTTATAGAGAAAATAATTTATAACCAGTATGAGTATTAATATGATAATCATGAGATGATTATGTGCATGGTGATACAAATCAATCTCATAGATACTTGTTAGAGAACAAAGTATTGGATTGACCCATCATGAGATCACTACATGGATTAGCGTCATAAGTAAATCTCATGATAGTCATGTTTTAATCCTTAGACTTGAGATTGTCATAGTTTCCAACATAAGGACTATTATATTTTGACATGATCAAACTTTATCTGTAACTGGATAATAATAAAGATCATAATTGAGTATGATGGAAATTATGTAGAGGATATTGAACAGTCGAGATAGAATTCGTCCCTCTCTTTTGAGAGAGATATCTTGTGGGCCCCTCGATAAGTGAGACTGTGAAATGCATGGTCGTACTCAAAAGAATTGATAGTGTTGTCAATGTCATTTGTTTTATCAGTCTACTTAGAGATCGAGTAATCATATGTTTGAACAATATAAGTATGACGCTGACCATGACTTATGTTCAAACTAGATATCGTGTGACAAAGGGATTAGATATCGTGTAACTTATGCATGTACTATTATTAGGCTAGTTGGACTTTACTCGTATTAATTGGGTAGTCGTAATGTCTTGCTAGAGACCAATTACAACTTGTTGGTTTAATGGAGATTTCGCCGACTGTCAATTAATATGGGCCTATCGGGTCATACACAAGAATGTGTATGGGCTTATATTAATAATATTAATATTAGATATTAATTATTATTATTATTATTTTCATTTTTATGATTATATATATATATGTGTGTGTGTGTGTATTATCGAATAATAACGAAAGAAGTCATATCTGATATGGATTTTGAATATCCTGATAGAATACATATCTGATATGGATTCTGATTGGCTTAACTAATCTGATTTGGACTCGGATTTAATGTCTATATATATGTATATATAATGGTGCATGTCGTATAGAGATGACACAATAAAAAGAAAAACAAAAATTTTTTGGAGAAAAATCGAGTTCTTCAGCCGTGCCGTTTCAAGAGCTAGCACTCCAGACGGAAGTATTCGTGTGGGTACCGACAGAGGGTGTTCGTGTCATCGCACCTCCTTCGTCTGAGGATTTCGAATCTACAGAGGTAAAGTTTTTTTTTTCATTGAATTTCTTTCATTGAATTAAATGAACAACATTGATCCTTGGTAGGAAATCAGAGATCAAGTTTTGTTTTTCTGCTGCGCATTTTTTGCTGTGATCTCGTCAGTTTCCGAACAACTACCACTACCAACCATGAACTGCTGAAGTCTGCTCGGAATCAGAATACTCCTTGCTAATTTCTTCTTCAAAATGGCCACGAGCCTTCACCATCTCCAAAGCCTTCTCATAAGCAGAGGCAACATGCGTAGGAAGCCCATCCAAGGAGTTAGAATCTGCATCGACGTTACTTGCTTGTTCTGCTTCCCAAGCCTTGTAAGTTAGAAGTGTTTTTTCTAGATCAAGAATACTAACAATTGGCGGAAGAATATACTCCGTACAAGCTGCACCTGCTTCTCCACAGACTGCAACATAAGTTTGTGTTAGATCAACATTTATCAATTTCATACTACAAATAAAGACTACTCTTTTTTTGTAAATACAAATAAAGACTACTCAATTAGTGCTGAAGGTGTCCTCCACGCCAAAAGCCTCATCAAGAGAAGAATAATTAACAAAGTGGGTCACAGAGTCGCCAATTCGCATTTCAATGAAAACTCAGCATACGCACAAGAACTTGCATACACGTATTTATTGACTATAAAATCTGGTAGAGAATAGAGGATGGAAAATGATCTTCAGAGTAGAAAAGAAATGGAATATGAGATGTAAGAGTGTTGGATGACAACTATATTCACCATCCTCACTCCAAGCAGTGAGATAGTGTCCAACTCAACTTTATCATAGGAGGGGAGAAAGAAAGTCATGTTCCACATAACCCACCTTTGCCAAAGCAATACCAATGACTACAGAATCAGCTCTACTGCAAATGAAGGACTGATTTTGTGTAAATATGCCATGATCACCGCTCCAATACAACTGCCTAATAGATTATTGACGCACAATTTAGGACATATGTAACCCTTGAAAATGACAGGAAAATGGTCTTACGTATTGGGCCTTATTATTCTATGCGATAAATCTTGCTTCTAGTAGTTCTGAAGACAACAAACACCCTACAAAATTATTTCACAAACATGCCAGAAAAGAAAACCTCATCGAAGGGGGGGTGAGCCAAAAAAACAAAAGCGCACACACAAATCCTACTGACAAGTTGCTCAAATTTAAACATGAAAAATACATCAGAGACAAAAAGGAAAGAGACGAGGAAAGAGAAGAAGACCTCAACATCTGTTTCCACAAAAGTTAGCAAAATAGCCTGCTCGAATTCCCTATATGCTTCATAGATTCTGCCACCTTGAACAACATGCAAACTAGCAGCAGCCACAGCACGCTCAAAAAGATCTCTCACCTTCGAAACCCCATTAGCGAACATGCACGCACCGATGGATCATACTCTTGAAGAAAATTAGCATACTCCAACCACAGAGGAACAGACTGCACCAATAAAGTTGTCGTGAGTTGCTTCCCGTTTTGCCAGTTATAGAAAATATTGATCAGATAAAAAATCCAAACTCAAGGGATGAGATGTAGCGACTTTTGTTCAGTCATAAAGCATCTCAAAGCTAATGTCCTTCAATTGGCAAAAGAACAACCAATTAACTGTGATTTATAAAAATCATAAACACCAGTTCTACCAACAACAGAATATTAAAATTTGTTCGCCCATTTGAATGGTAAAATAAATAACGTAAAAATGCCAAGGAAACTGGAAATGGCCACATAGAAAGCAAATGCAGCTATCAAAAGACTAATGAAGGCAGCGCATGAACATTTTAATCATGTAAAACAAAGGAGCTACGAACAACTTTGGTATCCATCGACCAAGAACAATGGCACACATTAAGCAAGTGAACCAATGTTGTTGAATATTATTCTCTCTATAAAAACTATACTCTCACCTCTCTCTAGCACTCTGATTTTTTCCACCCAGCGCCACCTTCTCTCTCCTATCTCCCACCACTAATTCACCGCAAACGGTAACATTTTGGCTGCAAATGGTTGTCTCTCCATCTCTCTCACTCTCTTTTTCCACCTCTTCTAACCTCCAACCGCTTCTTTTCCTTCTTTTTTTCTTGATTCTAACCTAAACATCACAGTCGTCAAGGAGAGCACTCTCGCTGACTAAACAGCGGAAAACCAAATCCGTCCTAAATCTAGCTAATAATGGGCAGTTCTTCTTCGAACTGTCCATTTAATCAACATGCAGACTAACATTCGTGCGAAATCTGCTTGGGCATCTTTGCTCAAGCCAGATTTCTCCTCATAAAATTCATCCACTCTTCTTACATCCCGAATCGATATCAACAGTGGCACCAAATCTTTTGCCATAGATCCCGCTAAAATTGCTGACGACAAGCGAAAGTGGACATCTTCGACTATCGGACAAGTCATGGGGAATAATGCTTCATATTTCAACATGAAACAATTTGCAGAACAAAGATGGTCGGCCAAAAGTCTGCTTGAGGTTCAAAGGATCAAAGACAACCTCTTCGTCTTTATATTTCAGTCTGAAGACACAAGCAAGAGATCCTTGATCAATCTCCCTTACCCTTTGGCAACAGAGTTCTCTTCCTGTGGCCATGGGTGCTGGACAAGCCAATCCAGAAATCAAAGCTAAATATTGTCCTAGTTTGGGTTTAGCTCCCCAAACTTCGGCCCTACTACTTCAACCCACATGTACTTAACAGGTTAAGGACACTAATTGGAAAACCCCTTTTCATAGACAAGTTGACCACCAAGCAGTCTAGGGTTGCCTTTGCAAGGATATGCATCGAGATAAAGGCGGATGAACCACCCCCAACGAAAATCAACTACATTGATGAAAATAGGGAGGAGTGCACACAGGAAGTCCTTTACGAATGAATACCAAGCCAATGCCTTAAATGCAAGGCATTTGGGCGCTCCTGTAAAACAAAAGGGGCACGGAGCAAACCATGGTGGCTATGCACGGCAACAGGAGGAAAACAAACCAGCTATTGGGCAAGTTGTCTCAAATGAACAGCGCAATGAAAATGGCTAGATAAGAACAAGACAAAACATACACATCGACAAAGGAAAAAGGAAAGTAATTGAGGTGGAAGGGAACATGGAGATCCTTAACCCAAGCCAAAGCCACCATCTTCCAAACATAACTTACAAAGGTGAAGAAGCAAGCCTTACTCAAGAGCAATTTCTTCGCATTGAGAAGTTGACTAAGAACATTGAAGCAACAATACAGGAAGCAAGTCCAGGGATTGGAGGATTCCATTTGGAAGAGGATGGGATGACGAAGGCAATTCAGTAATGCTTGCAATAATATTAAGAGGAAGCAAGGGGCAGATGCATGGGAGTGGCTCCTAAGTACTAAATTCTCGATTAAAGAAGAAGTAAGAGCAATCCAAGTGAAATAACCTCTAGTTTACTGGAGAACAAACGTTTTGGGTAAATATTCTATTCCATGTTATGCAATAATCCTATGGATCGCATGTTGGAATAGAATAAATACCTTAGACAAGCTTCATGAGTGGGGCCTGGCTAACACAAACATCTGTGTTCTTTGTGATAGATCCATTGAATCCCGTGAACTCCTCTTCTTCTAATGCCATTTCTCTTATCAAATCTGGAAAACAATCCTAAGCCAGGTGAACTCTAGCTTTGGGGGAGCTAATTGTCAAGATATCTTGGATGCCTTTAGCACAAACAACCAATGGCAATCGAGATTACAAAACAATGTTGCTTGCCTGGGGTTTGCTTCTGCATTGTACCACATTTGGAGAGAACAAAATAATGGAATCTTCAAGCAAGCGAAAAAAGAGCCCAGCAGCATTCTTAAGGAAACTCTTGATAGTCATTCCTTTACTGTAGCAAATTGGAGAGGATACAAGTGCAGTAGATTTAACTGGGAACTTGCACTAGGCTTTAGGCTACCGCTAAAAATTTTCACCAAATACAACTCTCGTGGCCAATAAAATTAACAAATCGATCTTTACTCCTGTCACTTTCACATTATTGCATGTTACACTGAGCTGATTTATTTGTACCTCCTATTTTGTATATGTCTCTGCTAGCGCTTTCTTATCTTGCAGGTCTGTAGTGGAAATGGGAGGATGTCAACAGTGTGGTCGGTTCTTCACGGCGGCTGAGTTGCTAAAGTACACAGAGTGGAGCAGGGCTCTGAATGTTGAAGATGAGATATAGAATGCTAAAGCTCCCATTCAAGAGGCAGTCTCTAAATGGGATTTGAATCGAAACATCCCCGGTGATATAAGACATACCCTTGCATTGAAAACATATGAGCTCAATGTCCCCAGCAGAAGTTTACATTTTTGGGTACTCTACTGATAGGCCATAGTTTAATCTTGTATAGGCTATGTTGTTTTGTTTTTGATGATGACAATGTTTCGCAACCACGTATAGAAGAGCAGTGCTAAACCCTAACCTATTTCATACACAAGTAATGCATACTGAAGAGCAGTGCATTACCCGTAAAGTCACCATAAAAACCCAAAATCAAGAAATGTTCTTCCTAACAATGGTGTATGGATTTAATGAAAAGAGTAGGAGAAGAGATCTTTGGGCCTCACTGAGATACCAAAACTCCCTATATGGACAGCAACCATGGCTAATAATGGGTGAGTTCAATATCATCCTGGATAGTAGCAAAAACAAAGGTAACAAGAAAATAGATAGGTATGCAGTTAAAGAATTTAGAGAATGCATCCAAGAAATTGATGCTTTCCACATGCCATCAAGGGGGTTTGAATTCACATGGTCCAATAAAAGAGAAGTAGGCAGCCGAATCTATACTAAGATAGACCACATCTTTTGTAATGAGGAATGGAGCCATAAATCCCTAAACTGTCAGTTAGATTATGACGCTCCTGCTCTCTCAGACCACTCACCTGGAATAACTTCTTTTAAAAATGTCAGATCAATTTGGTCTAATTCCCTTTAAATTCACCAAAGGATAGATGAAACACCAAAAATTTAAGAAAACAATAGAAGGTAACTAGTGCACTCCTATACAAGGAAACCCCCAAATCCTTTTAGCAAAGAAATTAAAAAGGCTCAAATACCCCCTCAAAAAATTAAATAAAAATTTATTTGCCAATATCTCGGTTCAAGTGCAAAATGTAAAGAAAACCCTAGAACAAGCATATTTACAGGAAGTGGAAGACCCAAACAATATTCAGGCACTGCAGTTAGAGAAAAATGCCTCAAAGGACTATGTCAGACTCTCCACTTTTGAGGAATCTTTCTTCAAAGAGAAAGCTAGGATAAGGTGGATGAAAGAAAGAGATAAAACTTTCATAAAACTATTAAAGCCCATATTGCCAGAAATAAAATCCTCCGTCTACAGGATGACTCTGGACCACCCACTATGATGAGGTTAAGGATCTAGCTATAACCTACTCTGAAGCCCTATTCATTGAACCGAATACAACCCTTCCTGCAATGAACTGGTCAGGCGAATCCCTAAGTAATGATCAAGCTTCTACCATGATATCCCAAGTTACCCACAAAGAAATCAAAGATGCACTTTTCTCAATGAAAAATGATAGTGACCCTGGTCCTGATGGTTACTCAGTGGAATTTTACAAATCAAATTGGGATCTGGTGGGAAAAGATGTCCCAGATGCATTAGGATACTTTTTTTCTCACAGCTACCTCTATTACCCATTGAATTCCACAGATATCTCTCTCATCCCTAAGACGGATAGTTCTATAAAGATGAAGGGCTTTAGGCCTATCTCTTGCTGCAACGTCAGCTATAAAATCTCTTTAAGCCAACAGGATTAAACCACTGCTCCCATACCTGGTAGAAGAAAACCAATCAGCATTTGTTAACGGTAAAAATATACAGGATAACATTCTCCTAATGCATGACTTAGTCAAAACATACCGGAAAATAGAAGGCTCTAGTGGATCTGCCACTAAAGTGAACATTATGAAAGCATTTGATAGTGTTAAATGGGCATTCCTCATGACTATCCTCACTCAAATGAACATCCCTGAGAACTTTAAAAACTGGATTTTTCTATGTATATCCACTACCTCCTTTTTAATTAACCTAAATGGCTCCTTAACATGTAACTTTAAGGCTACCAGATGACTGAGATAAGGAGATCCCCTCTCCCCGGCCCTTTTTATCCTAGTCATAGAAGAGTTCACCCAGCTTCTAAAATCCAAAATTCAAGCTTGCGCTTTCAAGTATCACCCTAGTTGTGAAAGTCTAAAGCTCAGCTTCTTAGCCTTTGCAGATGACCTTTTTATCCTGTCTAGTGCAGAAGAGGATCCCATTAAAATCATCAAGGACACTATAGACATATTTTTTACCCAATCTGGCCTAACTCTAAACCTCACAAAATGTGAAGTCTTTGTTACTAGTACGCCAAACGCAAAGAAGTAGCTTATTGCAAACATTCTTCGCATGCCATTAGGATCTATTCCTATCAAGTACCTATGTCTCCCCCTCATTAACAAGAAACTTGCCTACTCTGACTGCCCTTACTGGATAAATTAGGAGCAAGAATCTCCAGTTGGACAACTTCTAAATTGTCCTATGGAGGGAGGCTCCAACAGATCAATTCTGTCTTACTAGCCACAGTAAGATACTGGAAAGCAGCCTACTTCCTGCTAGGAGAGTGCTTAGGGAAATTGAATGCCTTCTCAGGACCTTCTTCCGGAATCCAATGGGATCTTCGTAAGGTTTCTTTTTTTTCTCGTCGAAAAAACATGGGCAACCCACTTTCATATCTAAATTTTTTCCATAGAAAGCTTTAGCTGATCCAGCACCTCAACGTGACATGAGCGCGAAAGGAGGCGAATTTTTTTTTCTATTTTTGCCAAGTGGATCAAGACAGTGGATTGTGAATCCACCACGTGCCGACCACGATGACTGTAACGACGAAAAAAATCACTAAACGAGAAATTTCTATCTTATTAGTAAGAAAGGACCTGCAATCAAAAAAGAGCAGATACTTGATTGATAGACTCAAATGCAGTGCAAGAACCTGCGCCCTAATGGAAAACCTTCTTTCAAGAATGGATGCACAGAATCCACGATAGAAGGACTGCAGAATAAAAAGAGAACTAAGAAGGAAGGGGAAGTACTTTCAGGGAAGAGGAAGACCCATGCTTTTCATCCAGTGATGTTTAGCGGGCCTGACCCCTAGAAGGAATTATAGTAAAGAAAAGATGAAGTAGTGTGGGTCAAGCTACCTGCGCCTGTCTGGTCCGATCGTTTAGCCTGCACTTTTTATCTTTCATGTGGGGTAGCCCAAAAAAGGCAAAAATTTAAGTGGGATAAATAAATGCATGCCAAAACAGGAGCGGGGTTTAGGTCTTCCTAACATCACACAAATGAATATCGGATATCATATGAAGCAAGTGTGGTCTATTTGTGAAAATAAGGAATCCTTATAGACTAAGTGGGCGCATTCAGTTATCTTTAAAGGAAAATCCCTTTGGGAGGCTTCATCTAGGCAGCAGGATTCCTGGATATGGAAAAGACTCCTTTGGTCAGGGACCAGTATGAACAGTTTATTAAACGAATCATTGGCAAAGGAACTTCTACTTCCTTCTAGTTTGACCCCTTGCACCCTTAGGATTTTAATCAGAAACTCCCTGAACTATAGCCGAAACTGAATATTAGTTTGGGAGCCAGGGTTTCGGAGGTGTTAAACGGCAATCGGTGGTTTTTGCCTTTTGGTAGGGGTTAGGATAGCCAAGTTATAAGTTTCTACAATTCCTGCAAAACAATCCGAATCACATCAAGGGATGACCACTAGCAGTGGATACCTGGGCAACAATTTTCCATCAAAGCGCTATAGCTGCTAAAACCCCTCCATCATCATAAGTCCCCTGGTGAAAGGTTGTTTGGAGTAGATATCATCTTCCTAGATATACTTTCATTCTTTGGATAGCATTTTGGAAGAGGTTACCTACTCTACAAAAACTAGCTCGTGGGGAATTGTGAACACTGACCCATGCCACCTAGCCATTCCGAGATCCAGGAGCACCTCTTTTTCGAATGCCCATTCACTAAATCTGTTTGGGAAGCAACCTTGGAAACATTGTGCTTTAAAACCATTGTTCTGTCTTGGGATAGAATGCAGGATTAGCTATTATCTAATAAATAGTACTCAAAGTTCCAAAAGGACCTGGTATCATTTAGCTTGTCAGTTGTAGTCTACCACATTTGGAGGGAACAAAACCAAAGATTCCACATCACAAAGGAAAAACGCGCAAACAATTATAGGAGAGATCCTACACACCATTGGACTTACGGCTATATCATGGAGAAGAATTAGGAAAACACAATTCAATTGGGAAATAGCATTAAACATAGAATTACCAATGACCATTTTCTCCTCCAACTAATCAATTCCTCAAACAATGGAGAATGTTATTGCCTTCCAACACCATATTGTAAATGTTATTAATGTTAGAACTCATAGTTGGCGCAACTTTAAGTTTTCCAGTATACTGCTTGCTTCCTTGGAATGTGTAAGTACCTATTATCATGGTTACTCAAGATGGATGTGATGGGAATTGGTGAGGGCTCCCAAGTCAGCTGGTGCAAGTTGTCCATGCCGCTGCACCTATTTTGTAGAATTTTGCATGTCCTCATCTAATAATGATCGAACAAATTGTAGAACATGGCTCAGAAAGTTTTGTGCTATTTTGTTTTATTGCCGATATAATTGCAAGCATCTAAAGTGATTAGAATGGCAAGCTACTCATTATTTCTATATACTAGCTTAGGACAGGTGTAGTTGAAAATGTGGTCATACAGCACCACTTTTTTTCCTAAAGACTGGCACTAGATTAGCATTCATATTGTAAGCCTCCTTTGAATCCTTTGCTTCGACTTCTCATCTTAATCGAATACACATTTTGTAAAGTTGTCATTCTGGCCCATATATGAAATTTAATTTACCAAAAAAAGAAAAACTTTGGTATCTATCAACTTCAGTTAATTTTATGTTCAAAATAAAGAGTAAACAGAAAATGGGGCACAGCTTACTTGGCATAAAAAATTGAGAATTAAGACCCAAATTTGCCGACATATAGAGCAGGGCTTATCTCAACGACAACTCCAGATTTTGCAACTGAAATTGTTGCTCAACTTAGCAAAGTGAATTTTTAAGTCGTAGATTTGAATCATTGGATGCTAATATTTTAACCAAATTTTAATTGAATTTTCTCTTCATCCTTAAATTGTCCAATTTTATTAGAAAAAACCCAACAGATAGACCAGTTCAGTAGTCATTATAGTGACCCTACATTATAGCATACACAGTACACTTTGAAGCTTCATATAACCTACGCAATCAAAGTGCGTTGAGGAGCCATGATGATCATGGCCTTCCATTTTTCGCATTCTCAGATCCTTCCGATCAAAAAGCCATAAAAGTATGTTTAGGGTAGGAAAATAACATACTTACCTTCATATAAGTACTCAAGAAAGCACAACTATGAAAGATAACATTACTCGAATAATCATTTTAACTTCAAAGGACGCGGTATAATATCAAAATTACAACCTTATAATTGTCAATGGAAGAATATTGAACTCTAAAAAAGTACACACTAAATAATCAGACACTCCTTGCTCGTACAGCTTATCGATTGCAGGCAAAACTTCGGGTCTGCAAAGTAAACAAAGTTTGAGAAAGAATTGATCAAATTAACAATTACCAATGAAAAGTCAAAATAAGATCTTGACAATAAATGAACCGCCATGAAGCAGTAAAACACCACTGTGTACTACAAGTGTATATGCAATATGCAGAAGGGATACCTTTAAAGAATGATTGAAACAAACACAATAAATCTTTATTCATTCACAAGTGCTTTTCATACCCTAAGAATGTGCTGGGACTAACGTATATATACATCAAAGATTCATCATGAACTCTAATGGCTAAGTACAGTAAAAAGCAAAAAAAATAGTAAAATGGATACAGTGGTTCAAACGGCTATAATGCTATAAAATTGAAGCTATACTATTTCAACACTCCCCCTCAAGCTTGGTGTATACATTAATACAATCAAGCTTGCTAAGAAGATTATGGAAAGTCTTAATTGAAACTGGCTTGGTCTAGACATCAGCGACTTGTAATGTGGAAGCAATATGCTCAATGTTTATGATGTGATCCTCAATCTTCTCACGAATGAAAAGTCTGTCAATCTCGATATGTTTGGACTTGTCATGCTGTATAGGATTCTCAACCATGTGAATTGCCGAGATATTACCACAGTATATTAGGATATGGTTTATCAGACTTAGCTCCAGGTCTTTCATAACTCTGTTAATCCAGAGACCTTCACAAAGCCCTAATGCTAAAGCTCGTAGTTCAGCTTTTGCACTACTTCGAGATACAACTGGCTGTTTTTTACTACGCCATGTAACGAGATTTCCCCACAGAAAAGTTTCATATCCAGTTGTAGACTGCATGTCAGCAGAAGAGCCTCAATCAACATCAGTAAAGATATTCAGCCCCATATCTTCTGTTTTTCTGAAATAAAGGCCTTATCCAAGAGCATTCATTAGATATCTAAGTATCATCATAGCGGCTTTAAGATGATAAACTGTGGGATTGTGCATAAATTGACTAACATAACTAACGACATAGCAAATATCTGGTCTAGTGTGTGATAAGTAAATTAACTTTCCAATAAGTTTTTGATAACTTAACTTATCAGTTTCTTCATTCTCAACAGTCTTAGCTATGTTGGATTTAGAGCATGCATCAACAGGAGTAATGGTCGGTTTACATCCAAGCATTCCAGTTTCAGAGAGTAAATCAATCACATACTTTCTTTGAGATATACTAATGCCATTCACAGTTCTATCTACTTCCATACCCAGAAAAAATCTAAGTGGTCCCAAATTTTTTGCTTCAAAGACAGAAGCTAACATCTTCTTAATGTTATTAATACCACAGTCATCGTTACCAGTTAGAATTATATCATCAACATACACAATTAAAACAGTCGGTTTACCTGAGCCTAGGCCTTTTACAAATAGAGTATGAGCATTATGAGTTTGAACAAAACCATAATTAACAACAACGTTAGTAAACTTCTTAAACCACTCTCTAGGGGATTGTTTAAGACCGTATAAGGATTTACTCAGTTTGCATACTTTGTTACAGTTAGCAGAATTACTGAATCCAGGAGGAATGCCCATAAACACTTTCTCATGAAGATCACCATTTAAAAAAGCATTCTTTATATCTACTTGAACCATTTTCTAGTCTAAATTCACAGCAATAGAAAAAATAATTCTAATAGTATTCAGTTTAGCAACTGGAGCAAAGGTTTCCAGAAAATCAATATCATGAATTTGGGTAAACCCTTTTGCAACTAACCGGGCTTTATATCTACTTATTGACCCATCAGAATTATATTTAATAGAAAACACCCATCTACACCCAACAGTTTTCATTAATTGTTGTCTATTAACTAAGGTCCAGATTTTATTCTTAATGAGAGCCTCCGTTTCATTCTAAACCGCAGAATACCATTAAGGATTACTTAAGGCCTCTTGAACATTGTCTGGTAATTTATGGGAATCAAGCGAAGATGTGAAAGCACAAAAGGAGGGGGATAGAGCAGTATATGAGACAAACTTACTCAAGGGATGTTTAGTACAATCTCTTACACCTTTACGAATGGCAATTGGTCTGTCATCAAAGACAGAATCCAGGTGGTGAAGTTCAGGGCCAGAGTCTTGATAGGAATCATCATGGCCTGATTGCATGTTTTGGTCCAGATCATGTAGCGATGTACCAGGTTGTTGAGTAATTGGTGATAATCCAGTGTGTCTTTGTCCCCTTCACTGATATACCATTGTAATAGATGTTCTGATAGTCTGACTCCTCCTGTTTTCTTGAATCTGTCCTTTAGTACCTATAGTGTTATCCATAGATACAGGTCCTCTAACTATTGGACTCTCAGTTGAAGTGTTAGTACAAGAGGAAATATCAATAATACTCCAGAAGTCCAGATGATCGAAATATGTAGTAAAATTGGGTAGCTTACTGTAAAATGCATTATTCTCATCAACTTTTACATCCAAAGTAGTGTATATCTTTTTTGAGTAAGGTTCATAACATTTGTAACCTTTTTGAGAATTTGAATAGCCAATAAAGATGCATTTAACAGCCCTATTTTCTAATTTCCCCCGCATATGAGATTGTAAATGAACAAATGT